>CAUYUJ010014183.1:0-132500 GCA_963575745.1 Prorocentrum cordatum | reverse complement strand
CCGTAGCCATCTAGCTTTGGATCGGGGGACCTACTCTCAGCACTTGAGGACGCGCCCCCCGAGACAGATACTCCGACCACGCGACAGAGATGGCCCTATTCGATCTGCGCCCGCAGCGGGCGCCAGCCGCACCAGCGCCAGGAGGCCCACCACGATCACATCGCAGCCCGCAGCCGAGGGGGCCGCAAGCTGGGGGGGGCGCAGCGGGAGCAGCAGGAGGAGAGCAGCCAGCCAACGCGCGGGCGGTGGATCTCACAGCCAGGCTGGCCCGCACACTGGCGCGAGAAAAAGCAGAACTCGCCTCCGCGGCGCTTCAGACTTGGGAGATCGACGCCAACGACGCGGCCCAGGGCTTGCGCAGGAGGGCAACCAACGGGGAGAACGTGGACACCGCATCGTTGGGCAGCCCGCACGTGAAGATCTGGACAGAGGTGTTCATATACCTGGGGCGCGCGCGCGCGAGGCAGGAGCCGAACGAGACCCACTGGAGAAGTACTACACGGATTGCGCATTGAATGACAGCGCGGAGAGATCCCGCGTTCCGCGCCAGACGCAACAAGGGGAAGGAGGGCGGCAACGGGGCGCAGGAGAAGTGCAGGTTCCAGTCTCAGATGCATCACACGCACCATCAGCTGGTGACGTTGGCAGTCAAGCAGCCCAAGAGGGAAGGGGCGATCAGGATGGCGGGGGCAACGCCGCGCGGGGCCATCGAGAGGAGCCGGGGAGACTCATCAACGGGGCGTGAGCAATACGGCAGGGAGTGGCCGACTGGACACCGATCAGTCGTGTGCGACGCCAGTAGGGTGCAGCTTCCAACGGTGACCGACTGGACACATATCAGTTTTGTGCGACGCCAGCTGGTGCAGCTTCAGATCGTGGCCGATGGGACAAAGATCAGTTTTGCGCGACACCAGCGGGCGCCCTGCAGCAGGAGACAAGAACGCAAGGGCCAGGGAAGGGCCACACTGAGGGCGAGGCCGAAGGCCGAAGGCCATGAGAGCGGCCGCAAGCATTCTGTGCAGCTGCGCTCTGCCGACGCTGCTCCCGTCGCAGTGCCTCTGCTTTTTTTCCGAACCGGCGAGCGATTCCGACACAGGGAAGTGGTTCCTCCTCCGCCGCCCACCGAGGCTCTTCCCCTCTTCCAACTCCATGAGCCACGCCCCCCTTAGTATTATTTAGTGCACCGACCTCCCCCCCCCCCGAACCCAAACGAAAAGGCAAGGGCCGATGGGGGGAAGGGAACGGGTAGGGTGGAGAGCGCGAGGGGTCACCCGTAAACGCGGGTGCTATCCTGCCCGCGGACCCCTGCGTGGGGAGGTCGGCGCATGCAGGGCCCGAGCACCCCGTGGCGCCAGCGTCCCCGTTTCCAGAAAGTGACCACAGCTAGGCCGCACTACAGTTTTTGAAGGCTCACTGTATTAATCGTATTCCGGTAACCCCAGACAGGCCCGAGAGCTCGATCGATCGATCCTCCTCTCGTCCTCCCCCTCCCGGGATCGCGAACATGCCACTTCATGTTCCTTTAAAGCATTGTAGGTAATGGGCTCCTTTTTGCAAGGGACAGGACGCCCATACTCGATTTTTGCATGTGTGCGGATTCGACGGCGTGAGCATCTCACAGGAGGTCTGGCTGAGGCCTCGGCGGCAACTTTAAAAGAATACGTGGCATCCAGGTTGCGCGTTTTTTTCTCGGGCAGTTTTCGCCTGGCTTCGGGCCCCTTGGTCTTCACAGATCGATCCGGCCCGAGAAATGCCGCAGATGGAGATTATAGGGCTGCGGGCGCGATTTCCCACAATGCTGCAATCCCAGACATCGGACGATGTGGTCTTTCCAGTGCGCGGCCCCAGAGGTTCCGCCCCGCTCCTTGTTGGCAGCTTTTCGTCCGTGCCTATTCATCATGGCCCCAGGGCCCGGGATCGGCTGTCAAAAAACACCGTCGCGATAAAAAAAAAACGTGTTCCCTTGCGGCAGAAAACCATAACGCAGCAGCCGAAGGCACTTCACGGTGTGGGCCACGACGGAGGGCCACGACGGGCCACCGATGTCGGGGGCCCGGGTTCCCCAACGGGCTCCCCAACCTGGCGCTAGAGGCGCCAGGTAGAGCTTCCACAGGCGAGCTCTCTTGAGTGTGAGGCACGTCCTCGGATGTCTGGGAGCTTCCCGCGGCGTCGGAGTTTTTTGGGCGAGGGCCGCCGAGGCCCTCAGCTCGGCATCCGTCCTGGGAGCCGTCGGCCGTGTGTACAGGCTATGTGCCGCGCGCCGCCGCGGGGCGGGGGGCACCGCTCTTGGCGGGGGGGCCCTCTCGCGCGGACCTAGGGGGAGAGGCCGGGTCGCACTCGCGCGGAGGGTGGGGGAGGCCAGGCTGGAGGAGGAGGGGGAGGAGGAGGAGGAGGAGGAGGAGGAGGAGGGCCAGGTTGGAGAGAAAGCCCAAGAGTCACCACGCAGCAAGCGGTTGGAGGGAGAGCCCAAGAGTCACCACCCTGCTTTCGGGCCCTCGAGGCCCTCCCCGGGGGGTTGTCGGCAAGTGACTCGGGATGCAGGCCTGGTCCTGGGGGGGGCGAGGTCCAGGACACGTTTTCCTCGGGGCCCATTTCCTTCATGCCAGAGGAAGGGGGAGTGGGAACTGGGAGGGGGGGGGCATCGTGGCAAAGACCACGATATTCCACGGACGGGGCCATGGTGGGGAGGCCAGGCCGCGTGGGTGAGGCCCAGACATCCTCCGATATGATTTCGTTCCATCCGCGGCCCCAGAGCTCCCGGCCACTTCCTCGGGTGCAGGTGTGCGTCCTTGATCCATGTTTGATGTTCCTGGAGCTGATGCTGGGCCCCAGAGGCCGAAAGCTAGGAAAAACACTTGGATTAAAAAAACGCATCTCGTGGGAGATTTTGGGCCAGAGCAGGTAGGGTCGGAGGGTCGTGCCGCATCGCCGATGCATCGGCGGTGCGGGGCGATATGTAGCGCTATTGAGCCCGATGTGCTCGGGACGTGATCGCGTCGAGCACGTGGTCGGGACGTGCTTCGGGGCGTGCTCTCGCAACACGCCGGGTGCAGCAGAGCGGAGGGGCGGGATGGGCTATCCCTCCCTCCTCTCCCTCCTCCCTCACTCTCTCTCTCTCTCTCTCTCTCTCTTTCTCTCTCTCTCTCTCTCCTTCCCTCCATCCTCCTTCACTCTTTCCGTCTCCCTCCCCCTTGACTCCCTCGCTCTTTCCTCACTCCGTCCTCCTCCCTCCTCTTTCCACCGTCCCTCACTCCGTCCTCCCTCCTCTTTCCCCCCATCCTCCCTCCTTCCTCCCTGCTTATCGTCCCTTTTCAAGTTCGAGGTCGCAGCGGCCCTCATACGCTTCGCTCTTCCGCCTGGCGCTGGCCAGGCGGAATGAAAACAGCATCGGACGATTCGTCGACACTCCCCGCAGCGTTCATAGGGAGGGAGGTGTTACTTGGCTCTGGGGGTGGTCCAGGAGGTTCGAGAGGACTCAGGCGAATGTGCGCGGCGCTAAGGCGAGAGCCACATGTTGAAAAGGAGCAGCCGTCCATCCTTGAAACTTCTGCAAACGTCGAAAACAAATGTCCGCGGCGCTAAACGGCGAGAGCTACTTTTTGAAAACGGCCCGCCCTCCATACGTGAAACCCTTGCAAATCTCGAGCTCCAGAATCAGAAATGGTGAGGAAGTCTCGGGCGAAGCACCCGGCCCGCCCTACCGACACGTCTGGGGGTGCGACAGGGAGGAGCTATCCATAAGGAACATGGATGGACGAGGAGAAGGAGGAGAATGAGACCTCCGGTTGACACGCATGTCCCCGATCGACGCCAGACTTAGGACGGGTCTAGCGTTGGGGCCGCGGCTTCAGTGCAGCAGGAAGAGGAGGAGTAGGCGTAGGAGGAGGAGAAGGCGTTGGGAGGGAGGAGGATTTATTTGCTTGTTGGGGTGGACTAGGGGGTGCGCGCTAAAGCGAGAGCCACATTTTGAAAACGGCCCGCCCCCGCACGCGTGTATGATTGATGCGCGCAGCGCTAAGGCGAGAGCAACATGTTGCAAACGACCTGTCTCCGATCCGTGAAATACTTGTACATTGTATGACGGATGTGCGCGGTGTTTAGGCGAGAGCCACATTTTGAAAGCTGCCCGCCTGCAGACCGTGAAACATTTGCAAAGTTGTAAAGCATTATGATTGATGTGCGAGGTGCTCAGGCGAGAACCACATGTTGAAAATGGCCCGCCCTCAACCCGTGAAGCTCCCTGGCAGATTTGTATAACGGATGTGCGCTGCGCTATGCCGGGAGCCACATTTTGAAAACGATTCGCGCTCAATCCGTGGAGGTGGTTCAGATTTGAAGCTTCAGGATCATAAAATGTGAGGAGATCTCGTGCGAAATGCGCAGCCCGCCCTTCCGACTGGCTTCGGAGTGCGACAGGGAAAAGTTCAACGAAAAGGAATGGAGCAGAGGAGGAGGAGGAGGAGGAGGAGGAGCAGGAGGAGGAGGAGAAGGAGAAGGGGAGAAGAGGAGGAAGAAGGATGGAGGAGCAGGAAGGTTTTATTGAATCGCTTCGCTCATTCCGCCGGCCCATACGGTCTCATGTCTGCCGTTTGCCCGAGGGCCTGGTGTCAATGCGGCGCTTTGGGGGTTCCTGGGGCCGCTTGGGGGACTCCTGGGGCGCTCGGGGGGGCATTTGGGGGGCCTCCTGGGGCCGCTTGGGGGACTCTTGGGGGCCTCCTGAGGGCCTCGTGGGGGCCTCTTGGGGCCTCTTAGGGGCCTCTTGGGGCCTCGTAGGGGCTTCTTAGGGCCGAGGGCGCGAAATTTTGTTTCGTGTTCCCTCTCTGGGGCCCCTTTGGGGGTGTTCTTGGGGCCCTCTTGGACCGTCTTGGAGGCTTCTTGGGCCGTCTTCGAGCCCTCTTGGGCCATCTTGGGGCCCTCTTGGGGGCCTCTTGGGCCCTCTTGGGGCGATCTTGGGGGCCTCTGGGGCCGTCTTGGGGCGTCGGGAACCGAAAAGGTGGAAGCTCCAAAATCTCTCAAAAACCTAAGGAAAAACAATGAATTTTGCCTCCGGGGGCCCTCTTGGGAGTGCTCTGGGAGGCCTCTTGGGGCGTCTGGGGGCTATCTTGGGCGTCTTGGAGCGATCTTGTGGCATGTCGGACCCCTCGTGTACCATCTTGGGGGCCTCTTGGGGGCCTCTTGGCCTTTCTTGGGGCTCTCGGGGACGTCTCGGAGCCCTGTTGGTGCGCTCATGGAGCGCTCCTGGAGCGCTCTGGGGGACTCCTCCCGGGACTCTCTCAGGACCTTGCCGGGGTACTTTTCGTCCGGGGACCCCCAGGGGCCGCCCCGCGCGCGCGAACTAGAGAATTCTTAACCAGTTACCGGAGATCTTAGCACGCCTCTGGCCCGTTGGGCCGGCGAATTTTGATGCGGGGGTCGTTCGTTCGTGGTTCGTCCTCCTCCCCTGGTCACCTCCCCTGGCTTCCCTGCACACCCCCCCTCCTGGGCTCCCCTGGGCCGCGGAACCCTTTATGTTCGTGGTTCTTTCGTTCGTGGTTCGTCCTCCTCCCCCCGGCCTGGCCTGGTTTCCCTGGGGCCTGGACCACCCGCTGAACTTCCCTGATTCCCTGGGCCCTTGACTCTCCCCCCCGGGCCTCCCAGGGCATTCCCCCTGGGCCGCGACACCTTTAGTTTCGTTGTTCGTTCGGTCGTGGTTCGTCCTCCTCCCCTGGCCACCTCCCCTGGCTTCACTGCCCCCCCCTCCCTCCCGGGCTCCCCTGGGCCGCGGAACCCGTTATTTTCGTGGTTCGTTCGTTCGTGGTTCGTCCTCCTCCTCCTCCCCGCCTGGCTTGGTTTTCCTCGGGCCTGGACCACCCGCTGACCTTTCCCTGCTTCCCTGGGCCCTGGACTTTCCCCCTGGACCTCCCAGGGCAGCTCCCCTGGGCCGCGGAGTCCTTTTATTTTCGTGGTTCGTTCGGTCGTGGTTCGTCCTCCTCCCCTGGCCACCTCCCCTGGCTTCCCTGCCGCCCCCCTCCCGTGCTCCTCTGGGCTGCGGGACTTTTTTTCGTGGTTCGTTCGTTCGTGGTTCGTCCTCCTCCGGCTTCCATGGGCCCTGGACCATGGCCCTTCTGTTCAGGTTTTTGGCCGATTCTCCCTGGCTTCCAGGGCAGGCCGCGGACCCTTTTTATTGTCGTGGTCGTTCGTGGTTCGTCCTCCTCCCCAGGCCTCCCCCCCTGTCTTCTGGACGATTCCCCCTGGGCTCCCAGGGCAGCTCCCCTGGGGTGCAGAAACTTGCATTTTCATTGTATTTCGTGGTTCGTCTTCCTCCCCTGGCCTCTTCCCCTGGCCCCCCTGGGACATATGACCGCGCGCCATTACGTTGTGCCCCAAGCGGCCCCCCACCGTCCCCTCCCCCTTTCTCCTCAAACGTACAAGAGCCAGGGCAAGCGTGCCACTTGTTTCGATCCGGGGAGGGGGGTCCAGAGGACCCGAGGGGGCTCCAGGGGGCTCGTTGACAGGAGGAGCAAGAGGAGGAGCAGGAGGAGGAGGAGGAGGAGCAGGAGGAGGAGGAGGAGGAGGACCAGTACAAATCCAACAGGCATCAACGATGTTGGAATTCGCCGGCCCAACGGGCCAGAGGCGTGCTAAGATCTCCGGTAACTGGTTAAGAATTCTCTAGTTCGCGCGCGCGGGGCGGCCCCTGGGGGTCCCCGGCCGAAAAGTACCCCGGCAAGGTCCTGAGAGAGTCCCGAGAGGAGTCCCCCAGAGCGCTCCAGGAGCGCTCCATGAGCGCACCAACAGGGCTCCGAGACGTCCCCGAGAGCCCCAAGAAAGGCCAAGAGGCCCCCAAGAGGCCCCCAAGATGGTACACGAGGGGTCCGACATGCCACAAGATCGCTCCAAGACGCCCAAGATAGCCCCCAGACGCCCCAAGAGGCCTCCAAGAGCACTCCCAAGAGGGCCCCCGGAGGCAAAATTCATTGTTTTTCCTTAGGTTTTTGAGAGATTTTGGAGCTTCCACCTTTTCGGTTCCCGACGCCCCAAGACGGCCCCAGAGGCCCCCAAGATCGCCCCAAGAGGGCCCAAGAGGCCCCCAAGAGGGCCCCAAGATGGCCCAAGAGGGCTCGAAGACGGCCCAAGAAGCCTCCAAGACGGTCCAAGAGGGCCCCAAGAACACCCCCAAAGGGGCCCCAGAGAGGGAACACGAAACAAAATTTCGCGCCCTCGGCCCTAAGAAGCCCCTACGAGGCCCCAAGAGGCCCCTAAGAGGCCCCAAGAGGCCCCCACGAGGCCCTCAGGAGGCCCCCAAGAGTCCCCCAAGCGGCCCCAGGAGGCCCCCCAAATGCCCCCCCGAGCGCCCCAGGAGTCCCCCAAGCGGCCCCAGGAACCCCCAAAGCGCCGCATTGACACCAGGCCCTCGGGCAAACGGCAGACATGAGACCGTATGGGCCGGCGGAATGAGCGAAGCGATTCAATAAACCCTCCCTCCAAGCTCCCTCTTCATAGGCCCCTACAACGGTGAATGTTTAACGAGGGAACTGCTGCGTTGGACGACAGTTGTTTGAAGACCCTGAAGCACGCTACCAAAACATGTGTCCTGGGATTTCAACCTTACGGATCAACGTGATTGTTACGTCTTGACGATATTGAATCGTGCCAGAACGCCATTCTTGGGACTTGAACACCGCGAACCTACATAATCTGTACACCATAAGCCAGAATCCTTCCCAAACACCATATATGGTACATTGATCATGGGGATCCGTGAAATTCTTGCAACTGTTTAAAACGAGTGCCCGCGGCGCTGAGGCGAGAGCCACAGTTTGAACAGAAACCGCCCTATATCCGTGAAACGCTTGCAAATGTTCAAGACGAGTGCGCGCGGCGCGAAGGCGAGAGCCACATGTTGAAAACCATTCGCCTTCAATCCGTGAAGCTCTTGCTGCACATGTTTAAAGACGAGTGTGCGCGGCGCTGAGGCGAGAGCCACATTTTGAAAACCCCTCGCCCTCAACGCGTGCAACTCTTGAAAATGTTTAAGACGAGCATGCGCGGCGCTAAAGCGAGAACCAATGTTTGAAAAGGATCCGCCCTCAATCCGCGAAGCTCTTGCAATTTTTAAGGCAAGGTGCGCGGCGCTAAAGCGAGAGCCACATGTTGAAAACCATTCGCCTTCAATCCGTGAAACGATTGCAAATGTTCAAGACGAGTGTGCGCGGCGCTGAGGCGAGAGCCGCATGTTGAAAATGGCCCGCCTTCCTTTGCGAAACTGTTGCCAGTTTTTAGCTTCCGAGTCATAAGTGGTGAGGAAGTCTCAGGCGAAACGCCCATCCCGCCCTAAAAACTGGCCCCGGGGTGCGACAGGGAGAATTTCTGTATAAGGAGAAGGAGTGAAGCAGGAGGAGGAGGAGGAGGAGGAGGAGGGCGAGGGTGAGGGCAGGGGAGGGGAGGTCGTCTTCCTTCTCGTGGCTCACACCACGCGCCACATCACGGTTTCTCTGGTTTGTGCGGTACGCTGTGAGGTGTTGCGCTCTCCACCCGCCCAGACGGCCCTGGCTTGAGCGACCTCATCACGTCGACGTAACAAGGAAAGTGCGCCAGTGGATCTCCCTGGGGGGAGGGGGGGTCCAGAACCCCCTCCCCCTCCCCCCCTTCAAGGATGCTGGTGAGTAGGGAGTGGTGAGTAGTGAGTAGTTAGTGAGTGCGTAGTGAGTGGTGGGTACTGGGTAGTGTAGGGTGTACTGATAAGTGAAAAGTGAGTGGCGAGAAGTGAGTAGTGAGTAGTGAGTAGCGAGTAATGAATAGTGAGTACCGAGTAGGGCGTAGGGAGTAATGAGTAGTGGGTAGGGAGTAGTGGGTAGTGAGTAGTGGGTGGCGAGTAGTGATTAGTGAGTAGTGAGTAGTGGGTAGTAGTGCGTAGTGAGTAGTGAGTAGAGGTAGCGAGTAGTGAGTAGTGCGTAGTGAGTAGTGAGTAGTGAGTAGTGAGTAGTGAGTAGTGATGAATAGAAAGTAGTGGGTAGTGGCAGTGGGTAGTGTGTAGTGAGTAGCGAGTAGGGAGTAGCGAGTAGTGGGTAGTGAGGAGCGAGCAGGGCGTAATGAGTAGTGAGTAGAGAGTAGTCAGTAGTGAGTAGTGGCTAGTGATTAGTGAGTAACGACCAGGGAGTAGCGAGTAGTGAGTAGTGAGGAGTAGAGAGTAGGGAGTAGTGATCACTGAATAGTAAGAAGTAGTGGGTAGCGAATGGTGGGTACTGAGTAGCGATTAGTGAGTAGTGAGTAGTGGGTAGTGAGTAGTGACTAGTGACTAGTGACCTGTGATTAGTGACAAGAGACTATGTAGTGAGTATTGAGTAGCGAGTATGGGAGTAGCGAGTACTGAGTACTGTGTACCTGGGAGTAGGGAGTACTGAGTAGTGGGTAGTGAGTAGTGATGTGTGGGCAATGAGTAGTGAGTAGCGAGTAGTGGATTAGTGGGTAGTGGGTAATGAGTAGCGATTAGTGGTTAGTGAGTAGGGAGTAGGGATTAGTGTTTAGTGAGTAGTGAGTATTGAGTAGTGGGTAGTGAGGAGTGAGTAGTGAGTAGTGAGTAGGGAGGAGGGAGGGAGTGGTGAGTAGGGAGTAGTGACAGGCGAGTAGTGGGTGGTGGGTAGTGAGTAGTGGATAGCGTGAAGTGAGTAGTGAGTAGGGGGTAGTGACAAGTGAGTAGCGAATAGCGAATAGTCAGTAGTGGGTAGTGAGGAATGAGTAGTGAGTGCTCTTTGGGGCTGGGGTTAGTGGTGGGGTTTAGGGTTTAGGGTTTTGGGTTAGGGTGATGACTAGGGGTAGGGGTGGCGGACGTCGGGTTCCGGAGTCAGGGGGGCGGCGTGGCGAAAGGGGGGGAGAGAGGGGGGGGTTTGGGACCCCCCCCCCTTTTGAGAGAGGGGGGGGGGGGGGTTCCCGACGACGGAGGGAAAGGGGGGGGGTCCCCGACGACGGATCGGGGAAGGGGGGGGGGTCCCCGACGACGGATCGGTGGAGGGGGGGGGGGGGGTGTCCCCCCCCCCCCGCCCCCCGCTGGGCAGATCCAGCGGCGCACCCTCCGTAACAAGTGCGGTCGATTACCGGGATTGTCGCGCGCAGGCTGCCCGCGTGAGTTCGTGGGTGGGCGCTTGGCGCGTTCGCATGCGTGAGCCATCGCGCAACATAGCGCTGCATTCGCGCATAAGACTCCCTTCTCGTTCTGCGCCGCTCGTCAGAAACTTTCCTGGTGGAGATGCTCAAGAGCCAAGAGAGCTCCTGGAGGCACTGGCCCGGAGGCTGCGTGCGATTGGGAAGCCATTTGCGATAGCGGGGGACTGGAACGTGGAGCCGCACGAGCTGGCCGCCAGCCCCTTCGTGCAGCAGGTCGAGGGCACCATCGTGGCACCTGCGGAGGGCACGTGCGAGCCCGCGACGCGCGTGCTGGACTATTTCATCGTCTCCCCGCACTTCCGTAGGGCGAAGGCCACGGTCTGGGGCGGCTGGCCCACGACGCCGCACTTGCCTGTGTGCCTGGAGATCCACGGGGACATGGTGGACAGCTGGGTGCAGGTGCCGTGCGGACCGCGGGCCTTCCCCACCCCGCAGTCGCAGGGATGCTGCAGCAAGGACTACAGCGAGGATCGGCGAACGGCTCGCGAGTGCGTCGCGGCCGCTGGGTCCGCAGACGCGGGTTGGAGAGCTTTCCTCGAGTGCGCGGAGCGTCAGCTGGTGGACGCGTGTGAGCTCACGGGCGACACTGACGGTAACTTTGGGCGCGGCGATGGCGTGGCCTTCAGGTGGAAGAACGAGTGCACGCCGCCGCCGCCACGGTTCCCAAAAGCGTCTGCCGAGGCCATATGGTGCAAGCAGGTGGGCCTGGGGCTGCGGAGGGCCTTCGCGCTCGCCAGAAGAGAGGGTGGAGGAGGTACGCTTTCGTCCACGGGGGCAGCTTCCTGAGCTTCGATTGCGTCTTCACCTACATCGTCGGCGACGGTTGCACGGCCTGGTGCCAGTGCTTGCGCCGAGAGCGCGACTGTCACGGTTTCCGCCGGCCTGTCTTGGCGGCGACCTGGCTCACCCGCACGTGGCGAGAGCGGCCTCGACACGGAACGGCCGCCTGGGCTTCAGGGCCCCAGCTCCGATGTCGTCGGTGGATGCGCGCCGCAGCGCATCCAAGGGCTCCGGCAATTTGCCAGGCTCGCGCGATCCGCACCGCTGCGGAGACCCTGGGGCGCTGCGCTACAGCCGCTCGCCGCCGAAGCGGCGCGGCCGCCGCTCGATATCGGGCAGGCTGCTGGCGCCACCGTGCTGGACCTGGCGGGCAAGCTTCTCGAGCGGGACCAGCAGCAGGGCTGGAAGAACGCGTCCGCGCGGTTCGACGCGCAGGGCCATGGCAGCGCGGGCGGCTTCCACCGGTGGACCACGGAGCCCGAAGGCTGGCAGGCCAGCCCCACAGCGGCTGACGGGACCTGCTTGGTCGCATGGATGCGGTGAAGGCGCTGCTCGTCGAGTGGCGAGGGTACTGGAACCACGGGCAGCCCCATGAGGAGCTCCATTGGCCCGCCGATTTGGGCGAGAGGCCACCCCGGGCGACCGTGGGCGAGATGCGGGCCACGCTGCGGAGCTTCCGCGAGCACACGGGTGTGACGGTCGAAAACTTCACCCGAGGCTATTTCTGGCCCTGGACGACATCGGGATTGAGTGCCTGATCGACGTCATCTGCCTCGTGGAGGAAAAGGCGCCCTGGCCCGCCTTCCTGACCAAGATGGTCTTCGTGCCCAAGCGGGAGTGCGGGGTGAGGCCGATCGCGCTCGTCGCCGCGTTGGCCCGCGCCCACGCCCGCTCGAGGCGGCCGTTTGCCCGGGCGCGGGAGCAGGCCAACGAGCGGCCGCACTGGCGGGCCACATCGGGACGTTCGTGCGAGCGGGCGGCGTGGCAACAGGCCGCATGGGCCGAGTGGGCCGTCGGGCGACAGGAGGCGTTTTCGCTCGAGGAGTGGGAAGCCGCCGCGCTGCCCCTCGACCTCTGGCAGGCACACGAGCAGGTGCTCCACCTTCGCCTTCTGCAGGCAGCGGTGCGGTACAAGTACCCGCTCTGGCTACTAGAGCTGTCCGTCGAGCTGCACAGGCCCCCGCGGGCGCTGGCCCCGGCAGGCGCCACGTCGGAGGCCATCTCGGTGGAGCAGACGATATTGGCAGGGCGCGGGTTCGCGACCACGCTCTTGAAGCTTCAGCTTCTCGAGCCCCTCGACAGGATGCGCATGGCGGCCAGGGGCCTCGAGGCCGCCGTCGTGGTCGACGACGCGGCGCTGTCGCGCCGCGGCGGCAGGCGCGCAATCTCGCATGAGATCGCCACGGGTGCCCAGGTGCTCCAGCATGGCCTCCAGGGTGTCGGGTTGCAAATCGCCCTCAAGAAGTCCCAGGTGGCGGCTTCGTCCGCGGACCTCAGGGCGGAGCTTCAGAAGCAGCTGCAGTGCGTCGGCGCGCAGGCAGAGCAGCGCGCGCGGAACCTCGGAGTCGATTTCGGCTGCGGGATGAAGCGGCCGCGAGGCGTGCTCAAGGATAGGCCCAAGCGCGCCCGCGCCCGAGTGCCAAGGTCACTTCGGATTCTGGGCGCGGCCAGCCGCCGCCGGGCGGCGAAGGTCGTCAAGCGCAGCCTCGAAGCCAGTTGTACCCACGACATGTGCGTGACCGGCGCCACTGACCAGGAGTTGGACTCGCTGCGCAGCAGTGCCTTCAACGCGACGGAGCCCAGAGTCGGCGGAATGTCCAAGACCATGAGCCCGGCGCTGATGGGCGGCCGCGACTTCGATCCCATACATAGGTGTAGCAGGGACTTGGTCGTCGCTTTGCACCGCGCGCTCTGGGAAGGGTGGCTGCCTGAGCAGGTCTTGCAGGCCGGCTTCGCGGCTGAACTGGCGCGGGCCCAGGTGCGCGGGCCCCTCGGCGCTGCCATCACGACGCTGAATCGGCGAGGCTGGAAGATGGAAGGCCTGGGCTGTTGGACAACCCCAGCCGAGCATTGAATGCTGTACGCTGCAGCACGCGCCATGGGCGACGAGGAAGCTCGCGGCGCAGTCCGCGGAGCGCTGGCAGTCGTCGAAGGCGCTCGAGCGGGCCGGGTTGCCGCAGGGCGCCCTGCCCTTCCGGCAGCTCCGCAGATGGACGAGCGTCGGGAAGGGGTCGGCGGCCGATGCCATGCGATGGCCACCGCTCGCCGACAAGGAGAAGGGCTACGCGCGGTGGATGGTCAGTGGCTCAATGAGCGCAGGCACGCGGCGCGGCCTTGCCTCGCGCGGATCCCCCTGTGCTCGAGGTGCGGGGCCGCGCCCGGCACGCTCCGGCACCGGCACGTCGAGCGCAGCGACGGCTGGGAGGGCCTCGACCTACCCGCGGCCATGGCGGGGCTGAAGGCGCGCGGCGACAGCGACGCGGCGCGGGCGCTGGCGGGCACGCTGCCCCTGGCCGAGCCGCAGCACCGCTGGGCGCCCAGCTGCGGAGACGTCTTTGTGCGATGTTCGATGGCTGGTAGGCGGCGGCGACCCGTTCCTGGGCGGCGAGGCGCTCGTGGACGGCTCCGCCTTCGACGCAGAGGCAGCCGACCTGACCGCGGCAGGATGCGCGGTCATCGCGTTGCCGCCAGGGCCGGAGTAGGCCGACCCGGGGCCACGCTCGGCCAACAAGGCATTGGTAGCTGGGCTGCACCGGCGATCTGCTGGCTATCCTGTTGGCGCTGCGGCACTCGATGCCGCCGTTGGTGGTCCACTGCGACTCGGCCCACGTCGTCAAAGGGCCCCACGAGCGCGGGCCGTCGGCGACCTACAGCGCGGCCAGCAGCTGGGCGCATACATGGAGGAGGGCGCCAGGCAATCCTGTCCGTGACGCAGCACGACGTCGCGTAGCGTGCCGGGCGAGCGCATTGTTTGCGATGCTGCCTTTCCAGCTCCCTCGACAGCGCGGCTGCGTTCTGGAGCTCCCCTTGCAACGCGCGGCCGGGGGCTTCGGTGCGTAGCAGCGCGGCCCCGCCGGAGGGCCGCGCCTCGTCTGCCGCTGCGGCGCTGGCCCCGGCAGCTGCGGCGGCAGCGGCCGGGGGCGACCTCGAGCTTTTCGACGTGCTTGGAGTCGGCGAAGCTGCCGTTGACGACCGAGGGCGCGCCATCAGGATTGCCGTCGGATATTGTTTGTCCGCGAAGTGCGGAGGTTTCTCCAGAGATGAGCAGGGGCGACGCAAACTCCTGGGAGCCCAGTGCACGGGGCGATTCGGCAGCAGGGACGCAACAGGTCGTCTAGAGGCCGCTGGCCGCGCACGTTTGCGCTGGATCACAAGGATCCTGGAGGGGCGCCATCCCACAGAGGCTGGCCGCAAGTTGCGGGCGACTTGCCCGATCTGACCTGCTCGGCAGCCGAGCAGTGCCCGAGGCAAAAACAAAAGCCAGGAGAGGGAGATGGGGGCAGGGAAGACGAAGCCAGCCCATTCACAGAGCCTCGTGCAGAGGCCGCCCTGACCCCTCCCACCCTCCCACCCAGGCACACATCCTTTTCTCCCCTCTCCCTCCCCACCCCCTCCTTCTCTTCCCGCATCCTCCTATTCGCCCCTCCGCCCTCGAACAACCTAGCGGTCACTGACCCCCGCGCAGCCGAGTAGAATTCCACAAACACGTTATCATCATTCCTTGTTTCCCCTCTTCCTTCTTCCCTTCATCCTACTTATCCCATCTCCCCCTCACTCCACCTCAAACGCCCCCTTCTCCCTATGTGAAACTCCATAACCCCCTTTCCTCATCACACTTCCCCGCTTTACCTTGATGATTATGCAAGCCCTATCCTCCTCCGCCTCGTCATCATTGCAATCAGACTCGAGGTCCTCATCCTCAACCACCATCCTCACTTTCACCACCAACATCCCCATCGCCGCCACCGCAACAACATCAGCAGCAGCATCATCATAATCATCATCACCAGCACCACCATCAACCTCACCACCATCAACATCATCAGCATCATCATAATAAGCATCGTCACCCGCACAATCATCATCACCAGCATCGTCATCAGCATCAGCAGCATTACCATCATTATCCGCATCATTAAAATGATCATGATCAGCATCATCATCATAATCTACAGCATCACCATCATTAGCAGCATCGTCATCAGCATCACCTTCAACAACAGTAACAACATAAACATCCTCATCATCAGCAGCAGCAGCAACATCATCACCATCATCAACAACATCAACCTCATGACCGTCGCCACCACCATCATCAACAGCATCATCACCAACATCCTCTCCATTTCCATCTTTATCTCTGTCATCATCATCAGCCTCCTCGTCTGCAGAATCTGCCGCCTGGCCTTCTCCAGCGGATGCCCTGACCAGTTTGCTTTGTCCGAGCTTGGGTTCGATTGCCCGTCCGAGCCCGGCCGCCGCGACGGGGCAGGGGGAGAGAAGGACGAGAAGACGTAGAGGAGAAAGACTGGGAGGGACACACGGAGGAGGAGGAGGAGGAGGAGGAGGAGGAGGAGGGAGGAGGGAGGAGGAGGAGGGCATATGGAGGAAGGAGGGAAAGGAAGGATGGTGGAAGGTGGAGGAACGAGGAGGATCGAGGGAGGGGTGCGGGGAAATGGCGAGGAAGGGGGGCAGAGAAAAATGGGAGGAAGAGGCGAAAGACTCGGCGAAAGGAGGCATGATAGCGAGGAGTCGTGGTATGGGAGAGTGGGGGGGAGGATATATGAGGAGGTGTGAGGCGGCAGGCCCGTCGGAGGGGCAAAAAGAAGTGAGTGGAGGAGGAAGGACGAGAAGGGATTAGAGAGAGAAGTATGGAGGAGGAGGAGGAGGAGGAGGAGGAGGAGGAGGAGGAGTAAAAGGAGGGGGAGGGGGGGAGGCGGAGGAGAGGGAAAAGGGGGAGGAGAGGGGAAAGGGTGAGGAAGCAACACGGAAGCACGTGTCGTCGAGCGGATTCTGATTGCCGCCGTCCCGATCGAGGCTTCACCTGCAGCGCGCGCTGGCACTGGTCAAATTTTCTTGCACTGTCGCGTGCTGGGGGCGTTAGGCTCCTGGCGCGTGCCTAGTGTGTGCCCCCGTCCATTTCCTCGTTCCCCGTGTCTTTTTCCTCCCCCACTCCCTCCTCCCTCCTCCTCCTCCCCCCTCCTCCTCCTCTTCCTCCTCTTCCTCGCCTCTCCCTCCTCCTCCCTTCTCTTCGTTTCTCCTCCCTCCTCCTCGGGCGAGGTGGTTTCACTGCGTCGGCCGCGCGCGCGGCCCCCCTGCGGCGGTCGCGGGCGGGGCAGGGCGCCGGCCCATCGTGCGATAACCCCCAACGTTGCGTCGCGACGGCCCTCTTGAGGGCTCGCTTCCAGCCTTGGCACCGTCGGATGCGGCGACGGCGTGCCGAGGCGACAGGGAGACTGCGAGTATTTCGAGACCAGCAGCTGCTTCGAGAGCATCACGGCAGCGGCAGCGGGACAGCGCGCGCAGTGTGCGATTCACCCTCGGCAGCGGCTTGGAGGAAATGGGCAACGACGACGACGCAGACCCAGGGAAGCCAAGCTGGCGCAGCTCATCCGCCTGATCCGCCCAGCAAGGACGAGAACGGGGTGCGCTAGTAACAGACAGGAGCAACTCGATGCACTACGGAACGCGCGTCGATAGGGGGCCCTTGTTCAGAGGATGTTGCGACGGTGGCTCAAGACGACGCCGCCGTGGCACTCCAGCGTGCAGTGGAAGAGGCTGACGCACTCCAACGGGCGCCCGAGGTCAACCAGGAACGCGCGGCCGCCCGATCCACCGGATACGACGAGGCGATGGCGGCGCACGCCAAGGCGGCGCAGACGCTGGCAGACCAAGGGGCGGGGCCGCAGCATGAGCAGGCGCGCTCGTCCGCCAAGCTCTCCACGGCGTCGCTGTTGGTAGAAAAGATTTCGAACTGGACGACAGCGCCCTGCGCCCTGTTAGGATTGGAGATGCTGAACGACGACGAGGCTCAGGGGTCCGGCCGAGAAGAAGCGGCCAAGCGCAGGACGTAGCTCCAGCAGAAGTTCAAAAAGATGACGCAGCAGGTCCTCAGGCAGTTCGCACCAGAGAGGGCTCTCAAGGACCGCCTCATGACCGAGAAGCGCAAGACAGATTCGCACGACGAATTCGGCGCCGGCGCGGTGCCCGGCGGCGCTGGCGAAGGCGGACAAGGTCCAGCGGGGCAGGCAGAGGCCCCGCATGCGGGGCGGTGGCAACATCCAGCGGCACGAGTGGCGGCGCGGCCCAGGACGACAAGCCAGGCGATGTTAAGGCCGACGCGCGGGCGAAGTTGGCGGCAGCGACTAGGGGCAGTGGTCGCGGCGCCGGGCCTCGCGGCTCGACTGGGCCACCGCCTCGGCCGCTCTGGCGCGCGAGCAGCACCGGAACCCCGGCCAGTTCTGGCGGGGGGCCCCTTCGCGGGCCACGACGACGAGCACGAGGTGCGGTGCTGATACCAACCGGCCACGTGATGGCGATGATCAGGATGGCACTTGCGGGGGCGGCGGGTTCCGCCAGCAGAAGCAGCGGTCCATTTCGACCTGGTCGGCGACGCATTCCACGGCGGGCCCTGGGCCAGTCGCGGGCGATTATTTCCAGACGGATGGGATCAACACCTCCGGGGCGACAGGGGGAGCACCGTTACGGCGCAGCCGTGCGAGGCACCGACAGGCTCGAGGACTACGTCGCGGACGCCGCGCAGGATGGCGAGCAGGCGCCGCCGAGCCCTCAGGGCCTTCGACTACCGCGCGCGCGCCAGACAAGACAGAGGCGCGGCATGCTTCGGAGATGGCGACTGGCACCGCGAAGAAGCAGCTGAACGGCGCCGCCGCTCGCAATTGCGGCCGATCGCGCAGGGCCACGGCGGCCGCGTCGACGGGCTCGAGGACACGCGCGCCCCCGAGGACGTCCAGGCGGCGCCGATCCGGGAGAACCACCTCGAGGAGCGGGGGGTCGAGTCGGCGTTGAAGGCGGCGAAAGCCCCGGGCTGGAAGGCGGGCCCGCGCCCCGCCGGGCGCGCGGGCAATGGGGGTCGGACGACGGGCGGCGCGGGAGTTCTGGCTCGGTCGCACGATGCACTCCGACGCTTGCTGTTCGACCGCGATGGCACCCGCGCAATCGGCAATTCGCGGCAGGGTTTCTGGATTGCAGATCTCGGGCCGACGGAGGTTCCTGTGCTATCTTCTCTCCTGCCCCCGCGCCAGCGTGGACTTGTAGGGCGTCAATTTGGACATCCTCTATCAGACAGGTAGAGTGTCGCTTACGTCGGGGCCCATTCACCCCGGGAGGTGACTGGGGAAGCCCCCCCGAGCCCCCGTGCTTTTCGCGTTGGCCCAAGTCGGCGATGGCGGCATAGTGGCGGCCCCTGGCCAAGCCACGTGCCGCGCGGGCAGCGGCGCGAGGTGGTCGATGATTTCTGCGCACGGCATGACCTCGCAGGGCGCGCTGCCAAGACGCATGACGGCGTGCTAGCTAGCCGCGCCGCGCAACGGGGCACTTCCCGACGTCGGTGTTCAACGGGTTCCGCCCACAGCGCAGAAGATCTACACAGTCAAGCCTTCCCCGTCGAGACAGCTCAATAGGCCATTGCTTCCCAGACCGAGCCAGTCACAGGCGCAGGCAGCCGTGGAGACCTGGACTCCCCAATCAAAATGTGGCTGGGTCGGCGCGAGGACGAGCTGGCCCAGCACTTCGGAGATGACCGGTCCGAGCGAGGCCGCGGACGCCCCGATGGCTTTCGGGCGGCGCAATCGACCCCCCGGACGCACGGCCCAGGCCACGAGGCGCGGCGCTGCAGATCCGAGCGAAGGGCGCTAACATTGGCTTGCGCAGGGGCCCGAGACGCAGGAGGCGCGGCTGGACCACCTGATGCGCTACTTGGAGAAGTGTTTTGAACGAGCTGCGAGGCAGGCGTCCGATCGTCGACGCAAGGCCTGGATCGACTGGTCCGACGACTCCGCCAACGGCGTGGGCATGCGTCGGGGGCTTCGATGGGGTCGCACAGGATGCTCCGCGAGCATGCCCAAGCGCGTCGGCGGGCCCAGGCAGGGCCAGGCCCACGGCGACAGAAACACGGGACGCCGTCAAGCCTCGGCGCGATCTCCGGCGCCAAGGCGAGGGGGCGACGGCCGAAACGCGGCCTACAGAACTTGGCGAGGTCACGAGCGGCGACGCGGTGCAAGTGTCCGCTTTCACCTTTGGATTGCATGTTGCAGCTGGGGCGCGTACTTGGTGCGACTCGCGCTGCGAGAGGATCGCCGTTGCCCGAACCAGATGGTGGCAGACGAACGATTGGCAACTGACCAGGACATGCTCGGCCAGCGACGAGGTGGCCGCGACGACAGGCGCCCTTTGCGCAGACAGAAACGAGCGCGACTACATCGTTGGCGCCGAGGGTCAGAGCTGCGGGGCGCGCGCATGGCGACAGAATGCCGCTGGAGAGTGGGTCACTTTGCGCGGCGAGACGTGCCTGTCCATCCTGCTCGACCTCTCCAAGGCCCACGCGCGCAGCCAGCGGCGTAAGTTCCAGGTTCGCGTTGAATTTCTGGGCTTCAAAATTTGCCTCCTGCGCTTCCAGACCGCGATCCACCCGACGTCGTCGATGTCGGGGCCGCTGTCTTCCAAGGGAACCGCGACTGAGATGACGGCGCCCGTGCGAGGCGCGGCGGCAGGGTCCGACCTCGCGACGCCCATCTCCCCCATTCCCATAATCGACGGCATGGCTGAGATTCCCGGGAGAGCGATCGGCAGCGCGGTCGACGACGTTCAATTACAAGCGACAGGAGCTCGCTCGACAGTCGCGCAGCAGGTCGGCGCGGCACGCTGCGAGGCGCGAAAGAAAGCCCCAAGCTCGCGGGCAGCGACTTCGGCGGCGGAGGAGCTCGGCCGCAAGCGCCGCGCCGCGAGGAAGACCCGCCACGACTGCGTCTGCAGCAAGAGGGCGTGCACCCTGATGCGCCTGGGCCGCCTTGGAAAAAGGGCGCGCTGTCAAAATTCGCGCGCGGCGTCGCGTCAGGGGCGCGCGCAAGCAGCGCGCGGGCGCGGGGCCGGTTCCGGCTGACCCCATGGGGGGCGGGGCCACGGGCAGGTCGCGGAGTGAAACGAAGGCCCTGAGTCGCGCGGCCAGGGGCGCCCCGCTCCAGAGCGCCGCCCGCCCATCGCCCGCGATCGAAGCGGCCCCGGCCCCGGGCGGCGCGGCAGCGTTCGACCCGGCATGCCCCAGCTCGGCCCCGGCTCGGCGAAGCCCATGGTCATGCTCGCCCAGGTCGGCCGGGGTCCCCGGGGCCCCCGAGATGTTCTGAGCCGCGCGCTTCGCGCTGCCAACAAGGCCATCGGACCCAGACGCGCTCGGCGCAAAGTCACGGGCCCCGTCTCACGCGCGCGCGGCGTTCGGGCAGGGGGCGCGCCGAGAACGAGCCAGGACGCGAACGAGACCAGGGGGGAAAAGGACGCAAGTGGAAGAGGGCGCACATCAACTGCGAGTTGGCCCCCAGGCAAGAGGAGCGGAGCGACGAGGAGAAGCTTCGCCGCGGAAGGGAGAAGTACATCACGAATGAACAAATGCGCCGCGAGCAGAAGCAGCGAGCAAAGGGCCCAGCGTGGACGGCCCAATCCCCGGGACAAATCCAGGCAGCGAAGGCTATCATCGAAGCAGTGGAGGGGCCCGAGAAGAAGCCACGCAACCAGAGGAACAAGAAGGTCATCGAGAGGTCCAAGGAGGGGTCGAAGGCCTTGGCGGAGGCATCAAGAGGAACGGGGGCAAATGCGCAGCCTTCAGTAAGGCAGGGGAGAACATGGCGATTGCCCTGAAGTGCGCGGAAGTGCACGACATCATATGTGCCCTTGGATATGTCGGACGAGGAAGCAACGAGATGGAGCTGCACAACGCGCGCAGGGGAACACAGGCTGGGACGCGAAAAAGGACTACGCCCGCTCGCGCGGGCTCGTTTTCCCCAACAAGACGTGGCGGAGAGGCCCCGGCGCTACCGCGGGGGCGACCAGCGGCAATTCGGATGCAAAGTGGACTGGAAGGCGCTTGCGACGGCACCGCAGAGCTCCCCAGAGGACGAGCTCATCAAACAATGGGTGGGCAAGATGAAGGAATACATCAATGGGCACTACGAGAATTGGCCCGAGATCGGCTGCGAGTCGAAGTTCTCCCCGCACCGCAATGGGCCATCAATGGTGGCGGAGCCCATCGTGGGCGAAAAGTGGGAGGCGCTCGCAGCTGAGAGGCCGCCGCAAGCGCCCGACGACGCTATCAAAGGGAACCGCCCAACAAGTTCTAACACGCGGCCCAGAACATGAGCCCAGAGGAACTGCGCGGGCTGACCCCTGCCTTCCCGATGATGCGCCAAATGACGGGCCGCGCGCCGATCGCGAAGTACCCTGTGGACGCGTGGCCAGCAGCAGGAAGGAAGTACTTCTCGACGCGCAGCCGGTGCGAGCTCGCGTTGCGGATCGCGAAGAACGACGCGGATGACCTACGCAGCGCCATGCAGATAGCCGCGAGGGAGCTGAAGACAGCCGAGCAGCTCGATCAGCAAGAGGTCGAGAGGCTCAAGGAACGCCGGGAACTCCGCGACAGCACGGACACCCCGCAGGACGGCACCGAGATCTTCGAGCTGCGCGCCGAGTCAGGTGAAGCGGCTAGCTCCAGCGGCCGCCCGCGAGGGCGCCCACTTGCACGGCCGCGAGGAGCGCTAGCGGGGGCACCTCGGAGTGCGCCCCTGGGCGGGCAGGACGGCACCGCCCCGGCAGCAACAGATGAGCTCAGAGGGACCGCCGCTAGTGGGGGCATCTCGGCGCGCGGACCCTTCGGAGCCTGCGGGGAAACATATTTTTTTTGGAGCGCCGACAGGCGCGCCACAACTGGGGCGACGAGTGGAAAATGATGCCCCCGCAAAGGCCACCAGAGTGCAATCCATAAGGGCCCCTCCCCCCGCGAAACGACAGCGGCGCGTGGTCGGCATCGCAGATCTGGAAGCCTTTTTTTCCACACGCCGTGGAAATGGTTGGTTTGTTCGCCCCTACGTGCGCGCCGACTGGAGGGGGCACCTCAGAGGTGCAATTGGAGCACGACAGAGAATTTGGATACAGAGCGCTTCAGCACAGGACTGCGTCAGACACGACATTGCATGGTTCAACCATCGGCCAGCACGTTCAGGAAGCGAAGTAAGCAGAGAGAGAGAGAGAGAGAGAGAGAGAGAGAGAGAGAGAGAGAGAGAGAGAGAGAGAAAGAGAGTCTCTGTTCGAAGAGTGGGCGCAGCAGGAAGCAGGCACAATAATAATCGCCCCCCCCCCCCCGCCCCCAGCAAAAGCTTGGCGCGAAGGGGCCTCGTGCATTTTCACATCTCTTCACTGCGTCGATTGAGGTCGCGTCGTCGCGCCCCTCCTGCTTGGGGGCCCTGCTCGCCCAGCATGCACCCATCGGAATGGGCGCGCGAGAGGGCCAACAGCTGCCCCCCCCGCATTGACCCGTAGGGACTCGCACTCACAAGGTTGCGAGCCTCTCTTACGGGGCCGCCTCGGAGCTCACCCCTTGGAGCTCCGGGGCATGCCCCCTGCCGGCCCCGTGAGAAGTCTGGGCCAGCGGCCATTGACTCGCAGGTGATTTTGCTAGTCGTATCCCCACCCCTTTTTTATGCGGATGTTGTGTCCTGCCCTGTCCTCCTCTTCCTCCTCCTCCTCCTCCTCCTCCTCCTCCTCCTCCTCCTCCTCCTCCTCCTCCTCCTCCTCCTCCTCCTCCTCCTCCTCCTCTCCTCTCTCATCCTCCTCCTCCTCCCTCCTCCTCCTCCTCCTCCTCCTCCTCCTCCTCCTCCTCCTCCTCCTCCTCCTCCTCCTCCTCTTCTTCCCCCTCCTCCCCCTCCCCCTCCCCCTCCTCCTCGTTCGTTCGTTCGCGGCTTTAGGGCAGAGAGTGGAAGCCCGATCACAGAGGGTGGACGGCAAAAAGAGTGGGATGGGGGGTAAGAGCGGCGGCGGCAGCAGAGCCAGCAGCCAGCAGCAACGGTGAAGCCTCGGCTCTGTGCAGCCACACAGCTGCAGCAGGCCGTACAGGGGCGAACAAGTCAGGTGAGATGGCAGCCCTAGGTCAAGGTGTCCCCAACCAACACTACCTTCTCCCTCCCCGATCATACAGTGCAGTAAGGGCTACTGCCTTTTAAAGTGGGCGTACACTATAAGAAGGAAAAAGGAAGTAAAAAATACGGCTTGGAAAAGAAACCTTCACCCCCAGAGGGTCAGCTACTGACAGTGTCGAGCTGTATACTATAGTAAACAGCATTGGACTACTACTACTTTTTATAGTGAGTGTACACTGGCGGTACTTGGGTGAGCACGGCATCACCTTCATAGTCCAGCCCTTCACTTCACCTCTGGTCTCTACACTGTACTGGCGAGGCCCCCCACGAGGCTAACAAAGTTGCTGTTAGGCGAGACATCAGGTGAGCAGGGGGAGGGCAACATAGGGAAAAGTGAGTTAGCTCTGCCCTGCATCCTCTCTGTCTGGCCTATTTTGTCGCATGCAATCCATACCAATCATTCCCGTGTCCAAGTACGGGTCCAGTGGCACATAGTATCTGCGTAGTGACGGTGGTAACCACTCGTCACATGTCTCATCCAGATTATATTGCATTCTTAACCATAACTCATCTTCATAAGTCCATACATGTTGTGTATCTGTGGGTACAAACGTAGTATTCCATCCTGCTTGTCGTGGCCTGTCGGCCTGTGCCCGTGCCGTGGGGCGTGGTGGTTGTTTGAATCGTAACCTTCGTGTCGTCACGGTCGATGCAGGAGTGGGTGGTGGGGGTGGGGGGGTATCGAACAACCAGGGAAACTTCACCCAAGCCTCCTGAGCAAAGGCCCTCCCCAGAAGCTCACATAGCCCTTTGGGCTACACTTTAGCATGCGCGGTGTTCCAGATCCCCATATGGTCGACCCCTTCGAGAGCGATGTGCCCCATAGTATGGTTACAGAGAACCCCATGAGGTCTAGCCCATAGGGCATCACGAAGGGCACCAAAATGCACACCCATTAGACTCGTGGGTTTGCGCGAGGGGGCTCCAAACATACATTGATGTATGGTGTGCTTCTCCACCCCTGGTTGTTGAAGAAGGTCTTTGGTGAGCTCCAAATGCCAAGAGCTCGGGGCCTCTGGGGGACTCCAAGGCTCTGCTGGGTGCTCCACAACTTCAGGAATGAGAAGCCTCCAACATACCACTGCAAACTCAAGCGTGGTTCTCAACAGCCTATTTCCAAGAGAAAGCTGATCAGACTCACGCTCAGAAACAAATGGTAGCCCCCACAGCTGTGAAGCGAGCCTAAGAGGTCTGGGTGGTCTCGCACGGGGCCCACTGGCTCCTTGAATGGGTTCCCTGAAACGAGCAATCGACCACGTTTCGCAGGGGGGGGCCGCCATGGCCCCCGCCACACGTCCTGATTTTGCCAAACGGATCCACATTAAAACTGAACAATCGTTGGTTAGGTCTCCCCAAACAGGATGGTTGATGACGTCTATTGATAATACTATGATGTTAGCCTCGAACCTCTCTAAAGCCATCTCCACCTGGTGCTGGAAGTCGTTTTGTCGTCGGTAACCTGAGAAGAGATGTAAGATGTACATCTGTGGCCTGCACGGTGCCCTCAGGGGGCTGAATACTGGCGGCGGTGGTGGTGGTGGTGCCTCTTCAGGCACGTCGTACTGAGGTAGCTGCTGCCCCTGTCCTGGTAGAGCAATGGGGGGTCCAAAGAAACGCTTGGGGGGCTTGACCGCTTGATGATCCTGCTTACCAGTTTTGCGATTCGCAGCAGTTTGCTCACGAATCTCGAGCACGTTCGCAGAAATAGCTGCTTCATCCCCCAGACAACGTCCTGAGAAAAACCAGGCCTGTCTACAACGCACCACTTTGGAAACATGTTTATGGAGCATCCCAGGGGTGTGAAAGTCTTTGCAACAAACCTGACAGCAGGTCCCCACCACGAAGTTTTTGGGAGCACTATGGGGGGCGTGAAACTTACCCAAATGGACATGGTAATCACGTTCCGAAGCTAAAACTGCTGGGCAATGAGGACACTTAACTGTGGGCGAGGGCCCAACCTGCTTCTCAAGCGGGGACCCCCGAAGGTGCTGCCTACATCTCCTGTTCCACGCCTCGAGGTGAAACTGGTCACTCCAGAATCGTACTGCTTTGGAGGCAACAGTCTTCAAGGCGGAACGAAAAGCCTTCGGACTGTCTTTAATAATCCTGATCCAGCTGGGCAAGGTATTGTCCTGCGGCCGTTTGCTGGGATCAAGGAAAGAGTTGAACCAAACTAGATCAGCCTCAATGAGAGCCATCCAACCTCGAATCGGCTCACTAAGATATTGCATACAAACACACAAAATGTCCGGACAGCCAGCCATGAGCCGAGCTAGCAACCTGAGGCGTGCTACCGAGAGCACGACGGCAAGAGGAAGACGGGAAACTTGGCCCAACACCTCAAAATAAGTGACTTTTTCGTCAGAATTGTTAGCACACGGAAGATGCAAAGCCGCACGATAAACCTGTTCGTGCGTGGTACGAACTTTTCTCCATAAATTATTAGAGAGTTCGAGCCAAGTTGCCGCATTATAAAGCAGCACGGAGCTAGCTAAACATTCTGCATACAGCACCTTTTTACGGATGCTGAGCATGACCCTTGGTCCAATGACCTTCTTGATTGGGGCTAACGCAGACTTAGCCCCGTGACACCTTGCAACCACCTCCGTAGCCACGCTGTTCGTGGGGGAGAGGAAGGACCCTAACACCCGATGATCAATGACGATCTTGGCTTGAAAGTCCCATGCTTCTGACCTGACATGGAGATGAGGATCTCCGTTCTTATCCAGTCTCGCTGCCATCGACCCCTTCCCCCTGAACGCTAAAATAAAAACCGTTTTTGCAGCATTGGGGATTAAGCCACGGATGCAACAGGCCCGAAACACAGCATCAAGTACCCTCTGCGCAATCATGAGAAGCTGTCCTGCTTCAGAAGTGACAAAGGGCTGGGTGAGATCGTCCACGAAGGAAGTCCCCCATTCTCTGGTGTCAAGTTGTGCTTCTCTTGCTATAAATAAATCAGTAGTAGGCAACCCAAACAAAGCCAGGAAATCATAAACATCATGGAGCTCCCGATTAATATCGCCATGAACCCCTTGGAAAACAACATTGAAGATATCCGTTGGGAAAACGGTGCCTGGCCTGGTGCCTCTGCGAGGCAGGGTATAATTAGATGCCGAAGCAACTCTCCAGAAAGCCCCCCGCTGGCTCTCTTTAATGAGGGCCAGGAGATGTTCGGATGGAATCCGATCCTCAAACATCGGCTTAGCAGCCAGTTGGTACTTGAGTCCTTCTAAAAGAAGGGGGGGGGCAAATCCATGTGAGAAAGCACATACTCAACATCCTCACTGTCTTGCGGGAGCGCCAAGACAAGCTGCCTCAAGGTGGTGTAAAACGCATTTTTCAGGTCCAGAAGCAGGGCCCCAGCCGAAAGCCCGTGGAGTTCCGCAAGTTGAAAAAGTAAACGTGTGGTGAGGACAGCAATGTCGCACCCCCGACCAGGTATCCCTCCCATCTGCACTGACAGCACAGATGCATAAAAGTAGTCCATGGCAAGACTCCTTAGATACTTATGGTACATGTTGGTTAACACCGGTGATACTAGAATACTGCGACGTGAGGCGGCCAAAGTAAAATCCCCTGAACCTTTGGGAAATGTACCCAAGCGAGCGGATTTAAACGCTATCGGTCCCCTGGCAGTGATAGCAGTCTTAACCAACAGGGGGGTCACGAGTCTCGCCACTTCCTTAGAGGCTGCTTTACCATATTCAGCTCGGAAACCATCGGTCCCAGGGACCCGACCTGTTTTCAGCCTCGCGAGGCCTGCTTCAACATCATAGATGGTAGGAACAACTGTAATATCACGTGGAAAGTTTGTGTCGAGAAGAGGCAACATCTGATTATAGTCGTCAACCAATGCCTGTGGTTGTGCTGCCTTGCCCATCTCCACGCCCGAGAAGTGCTGCTGGATGTGATCAGCAATGTCGTCCTCCTCCCGTAAGACCTGACCTTGCGGTGTCCTGATCATTGGGAGTGGTGGGGGCCCCTGTTTTGGCCTCGATGGCCTCCCTCCACACAAAAGCAATTTCTTGACTGCCGTCCACTCTGATAGAGGCTGCGCTCCATCGATGGCAGTGTTAATGTTTTCTCCACACTTGTCCAAAAAACGTGTGCGATCAGCTTCCAACAGATGATGCAAAACCGCGTCAGTGGATGTGAGAAAAACCAGAAGAGCCTGCGAATATTTTTCAAAACCCATTCTGGCACGAAGACGCTGGATCGAGGCTCGCTCAAGATTTCGCAACTGAGAAACCCACCAGCTAGAATCACATGTCCCGAGGAGCATTTTCAGGTCCCCAGCAACCACCCTGAAAGCAAAAGAGGAAAACCTGCGCTCACAAGTTTCTGAGCCATGCCCCTGCCAGGTACGAAGTGCTTTGTGTACTCCACGGCGGAATCGAATGAGAGCAAGAGAATCATTGTCAACATACTGCCTCTTGGCTCGAAGCGCCTTCTTCGCAAAGGCAGTACTGGCAGCATCATTGATATCCTGAAGCACATCCAGAGCATGACTGGAAACATTGAGTTCCCATTCTCGTTGGGGTATGGCGTTCAGTAGTGTCTTGAAATGGGCAACATCATCAGGATTTTTAAGCCTTCTCATATCAATGGGTTTGGCCTGGAGAAGGGGGTACTTGACAGCTTGTTGCCACTCAAACTTGGCCTTCAGGGGATAATGATCCTTGCCCTTCAGCCCAGTGTCAAAATCATGCAACACCTCAGTACTCTTAGCATAGTCGCGTAAGAATTGAGAGCACCCGATGTAGTCAATACGATGGTGCTCTCCCCCAGGGCAGGTGTAAGTGTAATCTTCTGCAGCTGCGATCTGCGCATTCAACAGATGGGTCCCCGAAATCGCACAAATGTTATGCAGACTGTCCCCGTTGCTATCTTCTTTTTGAGAGAAACCTTGATCGGAAACAAATTCTGAAACCTGTGAACCCACACGCCCATTGGCATCAACGAGAAACAAATCAGGGCTCCAGTCTGCGGTCTGTTGAGCCACGTCAGCCCAAAATCTATTTCTGACGGCGACGTCTAACTTACTGTGGGGGGCATGCCCAACCATAACTGTGAGACAAAGCTCAGGTGCCCTAATGCAGGCAACAAGCATACGTGGGGTGGAGTGCAAAACCCTAACGTGGCGCTTTGAGAAAAACAAGTCTTTACCTGATGTTTGAGCATACGGGATATCCAGACTGATCCAGAGCTCCACCCCTAAGCCTGAGTCATCACCTGGCCCAGCTCCTGAGGAGAAAATAGCAAAGCCTTTGCATGAGCGATCGCCTATAGGGTTCCTTGTCTCCTGCATCCCGGCAATATGGACACCTTCATCCGCTAATTGGGATCGCACCATGACACGACGGGCTCGCCTTTTGCGGCCCGCTGCCCCGTAATACTCACGTCGCGTCAGACTTTTAACGTTATATTGTACAACCGTGAGTGAGCAGCTTACCTGAGCCTTAATAACTTTGGAGGGTCCCAAGGGGTCCGGTACATGGCCGACATTGACCTGGTCACAAGACAGGAAGGAACAGAAACCTTCAGAGGAAATTGGAGGATAGGCTGCTCGCTCACTATCATCCAACTGATTCAACCATTCCCATTCCCTTTCACGAGAGTGCAATGTGACATCAAGCAGTTCGTAAGGAAAACTAGGTGGAATAAGATCACCACGAGAGGTCCCCAGGGCCAATTTGTCAGCAAAAGTGTTCCAAGGGTGGCCATCATGACCCTTGATGTGAGAAATAGAAACATTTGCAATTGACCCCGCTAAATCCCACAGCACTCATGTCATGACCGCTAGCCTGCAATATGTATCCAGTGCGCGTTCACCACGCAATGCCGTAACCACGTTCAAAGAATCTGTGTTGATAGTCGCTATCGTGGTACCAAACGTGGCAACTTCATAAATGATGGCAGTAATAGCCCACATCACTCCTACATACTCCGCATCCGTTGACGAGGGTCTGTTAGCGGTAATTGGTGTCCTGCAGGTGTCTGCAAGATACCCGTGTACATGCCCAGTGTAAGAGAGCCCGTTCGAGTCCTCACATATTCGGACCACAGCCCACGTGGCAGACTGCATGTCTAAGTCCTTGACGGACCCGTCAGTGAAAAAATGAAATGCTGTCCAGTCCGCTTGTCTTGTCGGACACATATCCAGGGCAAGTTGAACCAACTCTGGTAGTTGTATTCCTTCGATTTCTGTTGTCCAGATCAGCCTGCCATGTCGTTGAATGATCGAATATAAGGATTCCAGACGACTCATTGGGCAAACTAGAGGAGCAGTGACCGAGCTAGGAGAGGGGCTCTGGAGTGGGGGAACAGTACCTGATGCCTCGCCTCTTCCCCGACATGTTGAAGTGTCGGGGGGGGGTAGAACGGCGTGGGAGCAGCTTGGCCAGTATCGGCCCAGGATGAAAATAGGTGAACCCAGGACAACACAGATAGGTTTCGAAACTCAGCCGAGAGCCCCAGAGAAACTGAAAAGCGTTGACCTGGATACTAGGAAACGAAACAGCTGCCTGTAAGCCTAGAAGCGAACCTTGATATACCAAAACATTTCTTAATTCAGACGATGCGGATACACACACCGTCGGAGCATGGTGAATCGAAATCCAAGCATCGAGCGAGAAATCGTGGAGCCGCCCAAAAAGTGATGTTTCTTCTGCGATACACCACAAGGAACAGGGCGGCTCACAATCAGTGGAATATGCCTCCTTTTTCCAAGCTGGTGCCAACGGATTGGGCCAAGCCCCTCTGACTTCGGCCTCCCGCGGAACAAAGACAGGAGCGTCGGGTCTCAAGACCTGTGTAGTCGGAATCCCCCCTCCCCACCTTACTCCTGTCCATCCCGCCCCATCTAAAGCTTCCAGCCAAAGATAGCCTAGAGCAGGCGGCCAGTCATTGTCTTCCGAAGGAGAGGTGTGTCTACTCTTAGCACACCCCTCTGTGATAATCAGACAATGATAGCGCCCACCCCCAGCTTCATGAAAATTTGAACCAGGATGCTTTAAAGACTCTGGCTCACATAAGTTGCTCGTGCACACTGCCTCAGCTGGAGACTTGCACGGCCTAGCAAGGTAAAAGCTCAAAAACAGCGAAACAAGAACCTCTAATTTTTTCCACATACACACGTGCAAGCAAGCTCGAGGAAAAACTCATACTCCTTAGGGGTTCCCCATGCCCAAGAAACTCCTGAGAAATCAAGACTGGATCCTACGTGGTTACCCGACATATTCTCAACAGCCTGACAAGTGTCATTATCACTTCTAGCAACGTCAAGGGAAACTAAATTGTGGCAGGATGATGCCCTGCTCTCCGAACGAGATGAGTCCACTGAGGTTTCAATACTGCATGCTGCATGTCTGAGTATGGAACGCTGTGGAGTAACGTGAGGAAGAGGGGAAATTCTTGGTGGTCCCTCATCTGTTCGGAAAAATCTGACTTGCACAGATCCCAGCCTCACGCGGAGGTCCTTGCCTCCTTGCGCGGCGGACTGGCCGTCTCGGAGTCGACAGGTGCCTCCTGCGTGGCCTGGCTCACGAGGTTGACAACTCCCACCGCGTCTGTGAGCCCGCTCGGCGAGCCCTCTGGTGTTGCTGGAACTGGCCGCTCGGCCGCTCCCGCTGCGGCCTCCCTCTCGTTCCTCTTGCGGGTCTGCTCGGCGATCTGCTCTGCTGTATATGGAGCTCCCATAGGTGTTGAACTTGCCGTCGTACTGCCGTCCGTCACCGATGTCTCTGGCGCTGGCATGTTGGGATCCTCCATATCCATGTGATGAAATGGCTGAGTCGGCGAAATCTGTGTCATGTAAGGTATCTCGCCATCTCCATCTTGTCCGAAGTTGGGCATTGTCACCTTGGTCGAAGGATCCACCGGCGTAGCTGCGACTGGAGTTGGACATCCTTCCACTGGTGTTGGCGGTACTCTCATTGGTCCTGGACTGTTCGCCGCCCTGGACTTGTGCGGCGGCGTCTTGAATTGCGCTCCCTCGGGGACTGGCCCTGTCGTCGCCGCCGCAGGTCCCCCAGTAGGAAAAACTCCAGTCGATCCTCCTGCCCCTGCCGCACCTGCAACTCCAGCCGTCGTAGCCTGCTGCATCACAAAAGTCCCTAGACTGTTGAGCACCGACTCCGTGTGATTCTGCTTGGCCATGAGGTTGGACAGAAGCTGCATCATACCTTCGAGCTGTGCTCCGAGCGGCGGTGGCTCGGCCTTGGGCGGTCCAGGAACCGTCGGTTCTGGGGCTGCGCCTGCTGGATGTGTGCGATGCTCACCCCTCGGCGTGTGGATCTTCTGAGGGGCAGGGCGTTCAGCCGCGACCGAAGCTGCAGCACTTGTCCCGCCTCCTCCTCCACTGCCACGATCGTCAGCATACGTATCCGCCATCTCGGTGTCCGAGTCATCAAGCTCCTCAAGCTCTTCGATGCTGGTTTTGATGTGCTGCAACTCTACTTGACACTGCTGTATGTCCAGTTGTGTAGATTTGAGCCTTCCCTCCAGTACTTTCATTCTGTCCATGGTAACATTTTTTCTCTGGCGTAACTCGTGGAGCTGCCTGGTGATTGGCTCCATCATGCTTAGCATATATTTCAGAACCGCAATCTCATTGACCGTGTCAAGGCAGTGCTTCCCAATGTTTCGTCCAGTAATGCCCAGAGTAGCAAGACCCTTGAGCTTCTGCCTCAGTGACGCCTTGAACTTTTTGAGGCCTTCAATCTCTAACGGAGCGGGCTCGAAGAATGGTGAACTCTCTGCATCTGACTTGCAAGCCGGCATGATGGATGACAGATACTTCTTCACAGCTTTTTTGTTGTCGAGCTCGGTGACTGATGCCCTCGGCCTTGATGGTGCTCTGGACTTGACATCCCGCGCCTGCACCCGTCCTGAACTCAAACCACCGTAATGAGCACCACCCTGCAATACTGAACTATGATGTGCCCAGTTCTGCTGCTGTTGGTTCTGTCCGTATGTCTGTCCACACAAACAACGCCAGTGGTGCCCTTTTACATACCGTCCGCACTGCACGCAATCCCACTGCACACCTGGTCCTGAATTCCGTGTCCCTCCTTTGCCTGCCATGTTTTGTGCAGAATGATGCGAAGCAAGGATATCTCTGGCCCGCAGTGCACGTAAAAGTAGTCTACAAGCTCCCCTTCGTGCACGTAAGCGTCGATGCCAGCTCTTTTCTTTTCCCGTGATGTGTCTGCCCCCTGGCAAAATGCACGGCTTAGATCACAACAGATGAGAAATGACTCTGTTAAGCAACGTGTAAGGTGAGTCCGAGTGGTTCTGTATGAAGAACGCTCTGGCTCTTTCCGGAGTGCCAGAAAGGTCTCGGTCCCAAACTTTCCCCTCCTCCTCCTCCTCCTCCTCCTCCTCCTCCTCCTCCTCTTCATCCTCCTCCTCCTCCTCCTCCTCCTCCTCCTCCTCCTCATCATCCCCCCCCCGCGCCAAAGGCGAGCGCGGCCCCAGCATTGAGTAATCGGGGAGGACGCACGGGGTGGCCTGTAAGGAGATACGCAGTCTCCGACGAGCACCTCCCTTGAGTTCGCCGGGGTTCCGCCGCCGTGGCGGCGCGAGCGAGAGGGGTTGTTCGGGCCGTTCCCTCGGCCAGAAGGAGCCCCCTCAGAACGAGTTTGGACGAACCCCTACACGGGGATCGCGTTGCCCCCCGATTATTGCTGGGAGCCCCACCGGGGCATCCCCGACCCGGAGGAACCCCCCAAGATGGGCCTTCTTCCGCGCCAGGGATCGCAGAGCGATCCTGCTTTTTTTTGCTGTTCGGTCTTGTGGTGCGCCACCAAGGCGCCAGAGCAAGGGGGGTGGGTTCTGGCTTGGCCGGAAGGACCCCCCAGGCGGGGCCTTACCGCCCCGCGGGGCTACCCCTTGGCCCGAAGAAGCTTCCCTAACCTCCTTTCTGGTGCTGCGGTGCGCCACCAGGACAACAAAGTAATGGGGCGTCGTCCGGAACTGGCCCCAAATGGGGGTTTACCACCCCACGGGGTTATTCGGGTTTTCCCTAGGCCCGAATCAGTTCCCCGAGCCTCGTTTCTGGTGTTGTGGTGCGCCACCAGGGCGCCAGAGCATGGGGTGTTGCTCGGGTTTGTCCCGAAGGCACCCCCTAAATGCGGCCTTGCCGCCCCACGGGGCTGGTCGGGCTTTCCCCATGGCCCGAATAAGCTCCCGCACCCTCCTGTTTGGTGCTGTGGTGCGCCACCAGGGCGCCATATCAAAGGAGGGTGCACGGGCTTGGCCCGGAGGCACCCCCCCAAACGGGGCCTTGCCGCCCCGCGGGGCTGTTCGGGCTTCCCCCTTGGCCCGAATAAGCTCCCCTAACCTCCTCTCTGGTGCTGTGGTGCGCGGCGCGGTTGCTCACTGCGCGCGTTCGGCATGTGCGTTCGGTGAACATGATGCGCACGCGTACCTGGCAAGGGCGCGCGGCATACGCTCTCTGCCCGCATGTTCCCGTTTATTGTTCACATACATGCATAGGTACGCATGCCGGTGTAATTTCGCGTTTGGGCGCACACGCGCGGAATGCGACGCCGCCCCCGCGCACCCCGACCACGGCCAGCACACCGAACACAGCGGCGCACGACTGCACACTCCCAGTGGATGCGGATGGGGGAGTTGGCGGTGGCAGAAAACGCTCGTCCAATATCTTTTGTTTTTGCTCGTGCTCCACATTCTTGTGGGGCTGCACAATGGTTCGGTGAGGGTTCATTGCAGCACCGTCAATCCCGCCGCCGCCGTTACGACAGGGGGCTTGTAGACTTGAGAGTTCGGTCGGTTCCCGCATTGTCCGTTTCATCTGCGCTGGTGGTTTGGGGGAATTGGGAAACAGGACAGAAGGCGCCTCTGGATTTGAGAGGTCGGTCGGTTCCCGCGTTGTCCGTTTCATCTGTGAAGTCCCCTCGTTTGCATTCCCAGCGGCCTGCGGGAACTGGGATACAGGACGGAAGGTCCCTTTGTCATCCCTTGTCATATTGTTACTGCTTGCTTTCGCTGTGCTACCAGTACCCCCTTGGATTCCCGGGCGGGCGGCAGGCCGACCGGAAAAAAAATTCAAAGACCGGTTTGGGGAACGCAAGCAGCTCTATCACACCCCTCTTCGGCGCGGTCGGCGCCGTGGGCGGCAGGCAGACGGGAAAATTTTCGGAACGGCTTATGGGCCGTGTGCGACAGCGAAAGCCGCACACCATCGGATTTCCTCACAGCGGCCCGAAAAGGACCCATATAGGCTATAGATTTAGCATGGGGCCCAGCGCGCAATGTGGACTCGGTTCAGGAAATCATGCGGAGGAAATCCAGTGGCACATCGACGTCTGATGGCCCACCCCGGGGACGCAACAAACTAGAACCAAAACGCGCGCGCTTTGCTGGGGGGGGGCAGGATTTGTCCGCTCCTCGGCGGCGGTTCAAGCTAAAATCCAACAGTGCGAGGTTCCGATATGTGGTATAGCGTCTGTCCCGGCTGCGTGGCCGATAACATTGGGGGCGAGGTGTCGATGTGCATGGATGGCTTCTTGTCGTTTGGGGGGGGGTGCCCCACATCAGAGGCACAACAAATCAGAACCCACGCGGCCGGGTGAAAAAATGCACGGTCCGCCATGGGGCCGGTTGTGATTTCCCATCAGCCGCGACGCGACGTTGTTTTCCAGGGGGCGCCTTATCGTGCACTTGCGTCGGCTGCGCCTCGCAGGGGGTATTCCGGAGTCCCCGGGGCACAAAAAGGTGCCACCTTGGGCGTGTCACACGAAACGATGCTCCAGAGCGTCCAGCTGGCTTGGCCGTTGCGTTGGCCCCAGGAATCGTTCTGGGCCAGCCTGCGGCCCCCCTTGGCTGCATCCCCCATCAGAGTGTGGGGTCATCGTTCTTCGATTTGCCCTCCGCGTCCTGGGACCTTTTGTGTCTCGTGTCCTACGGAACTGGGGCGGCCCCCGAACCACACACGGTGTGGGAAGTGAGCCTAGACCCCGTCTGGTCTGGAAATATTGTTTGTGTTAGCGCCCCGGCTCAAGCTGCGCTTTCGCGACCTTCTTCTCACCCCCAACCGCTCCCTCCCACCACAAGCTTTCCTCCTTCTCTCCCTCCCTCGCTCTACCCGTCCTTATATACAGCTGGTGGTTGTTGCGGTTGGCCGTTTTGAGTGTGTTGAGGGCTCCTTATTGCCACTGTCGTGGGATAGCAGATGGGCAGGCTCGCCCCCGCACCGGGTAGGCCGGTAGATCCAAAATCCGAGGTCGGCCATTCAACGGGTCGAGGAGCCACATCGCACCCAAATTCGTGACGCAACGAAAATGTCACGAATTTCGGCGCCGCGCCCCTATCCCGAAGTATCGCCGACAACTAGAAGTGGGGTGGAATACATCTTCACGGCCGCTGGCAAAAAAAAACGAGTACATGGACCCCCTCTGGTGTCAGAAGGTGGCCGATAGCTTTCGGCAGTACCTCCGACTTTGAGGATGTGGCTTGCGGTCGGCCAACTACTAGATTATGTATCTCTCGCAGTCGCACAGTCTCCAGAATTTCGCTGATGGCCGCCTCATCCTTACAGATGGGTTCTGGTACCCTTTTAAGCCTATAGCGCGCTTGGTGATCGTCCTCCTCCTCCTCCTCCTCCTCCTCCTTCCTCCTCCTCCTCCTCCTCCTCCTCCTCCTCATCCTCATCCTCATCCTCATCCTCATCCTCATCCTCCTTCTCATCCCCCTCCATTGTCTCCTCCTCCTCCTCCTCCTCCTCCCCCTGCTCCTCTTTCTCATCCCCGTCCTCTTCCTTCCTTCTCCTCCTCCTCCTCCTCCTCGTCCTCCTCCTATTCCTCCTCTTCCTTCTCCTCCTTTTCCTCCTCCTCCCCCTGTCATCCCTCGCCCACCTCCTTGAGTGCCCGGGATCGCGGGCCGTGGTCGCACCGACGAATCTCTGCCTATGTGTCACAGCTAGGCATGGTGACCTTTGTCTTGGCGGAGGGAGTGCTCGGGAGAGGACGGAGGGGCGCTGCCCCGGATTCATTCACAGGGTTTACGTTCGTTGTCTTGAAGCAACCGAAGTTTCGCCCTGTGACCGCCCGCGAGCACCTCGCGGGCGCCTCGCGCGTTGGGCGGGTCGGCCGAGGTTCCGCCCGACGTTTTTGTTGTTGTCAACACTCGCTTGAAGAGGTCCTGGATGTTTGAGTGCGTTCTGGTGCGTCTGGATGCCTTTGCGTGTTTCCACCCGTCTTCTGGCGTCTGCGGTGATGCCCTGAGGAGGCAGAGGTGGAGGAGGCGGAGCAGCAGCAGGAGGAGTGGGAAGGTGCGTTTTGTTTGACTCGGCGGCATGGGGGCGAGGTGCTGATTAAGCGCACTGTTCGAACAAAGTGAGAAAGCCACAGCCGTCCTGGGAGTGGGAAAGAGACGGGGGCAGGGAGGTGCGCAGACGTCATATCTGACGTCCTACCCCTCCCTACCATCCCTGACCATTGCGGAAGTCCCCTCTCTGTTCGTACAGTCAGATGCCGAACAAAACAATGACCCCGAGAGAATACGCGATTCATGGTATTGTACGGCACATTGCATGTCATCGCGTCGAAAACGCGAGTTAGGTCGACAACAAGGTCAGAGGGAAGCCAGAAATGACACAGGACGGGACATGCACATGGATGATTTGGAAAGCAGGAAGCGTAAAATGAGATCAGGGTTGCAGCGGGACCACGATTTCGAAGGACCGAAATCGTGGAAATAAGACCAGCTCTGCAGCGGGAACACGATGTGGAAGCACTGGATACGCAGAAACGAAGCCAACCCTGCGGCAAGAGCGCGAGTTGGAAGAGCCGAAACACTTTGACGTCAGCGCTACAGCGGGAACGCGATATGGAAGGAGCCAACGATGTAGCGGGAACGTCATTCTCAAATAACTAAAAAACATGTGAATTGGAAAAACATGTATCAATTATCACTCCGCGGCATCGTGTGTATAACGACAATAAGCGGAGAATGCCAGGACACCTCACCGCCGTCTTCGGGGGAGAGAGAAGACTAGTGTTCATATAGTGTAATTGTGGATGAGGGGATGCTGAGTGGGAGGGAAGGAGGGGGGGAGGAAGAAGGGGAGGGAACTGACCTGGCCCCCCGCGGCTGAGCGGGCGCCTGCGACGCTTGGCGGCAGGCGGGCAAGGGATCGCCTCCCCCACAGCGGCGGTGGGGGAGGTGAAGAGGCGCCGGATGGTCTTCTCCCCCACCAAGGTGCAACGAACATGATTGACTTTTCGATCGTGTGCCTGAGGAGATCCAAGCGGGCGGAGGCGGAGGGAGGAGGGGAACGAGGCGGAGGAAGGGGGACCCGCACACGACACGCAGGGCAGCAGCACCCTGCCAACTCCAGCTCTGCGCTCAAGCGCTGTGGCGGAGCCTGCGGGCGTGGCTCCTTCTCTGGGCTGGGGCGCTCCCTGACCCCTGGGGAGAGAACGGGGCCCCTGACATCCTGGCGTCGTAAAGAAATCACGGCGGCCGTCGTTTGGCCTCGAGGCCCTCGCTGAGCCGCCACGAACTGGCTCCGGATGAAAATCCGGTGCCTGGGAAATGGTCCAGATTTCCGGGTGGCCACGTTGCGGAAAAGAACCACGTCGGATGTCTGGGGTGCGCCACACCCCGACTAGATCAGGTACTCCAGGTGCATGCTGACGAGATGTTTGTGGGGCTCTTGGCCATGCCCGTCTCCAGGCGCCCACCTGGTCAAAAAGTTCGGGCTGACACACCGCTCTACGATACCCACTCTTCTTGCCCCTCTTCGTTGTATTTGTTTTGTCCTTCTTCTCGACCCACTTCTCGGACTTCTTCGCGCCCTCACTGGCCTGGTGCAGCGCTGCCACATCGGGGTATCAGGTAGAACCTCATGAGCACCGCTGTCGCTCCACTTGGTCCCCTGCTCGGACCTCTTCTCCGTCCGCTCGCTGGTCTGGCCGTTTGCTGCCAGATCTGGGAGCTCTGGGGCACCAGGAAGAGATTCATGAGCACCCGTGCCGCGCGAGTCGCTCTGCTCGGCCTGGAGGCGTCCTCTAGTTTCTGCTGGGTCTTCTCTCTTCACTGGGGATGTGCTGCTGCACTTCGTTTCCATCTCCTCAAACGTAGCCTAGCTGACGGTGTCCTGCAATTGCAATGCCCTCCTCGTCCTCGAACGTCTTCTCGTTATTCTCATCGCTGTAGACGTTCAGTGCTCCACGCTGGAGGGAAACACCTGGCACGATGATGTGGCTGGCTGGGGCTCTAGGCCCGCAGGCTGGATGATGAGCTCTAGGCCATCCCCGGGGACACGAAGATGACCGCGCCTCGCGGTCCGTGCCAGGGCTCGTACCCCACTCCCAGGGGGCGGCGCGAGGGCTGAAAGGCGCGAAGATAAAACTGCGCATCGCGGGGGGCAGTGTTCGAAGTTAAGGCGAGCCAGTGAACTCCGCATCGTGAAATTCGTCCGCAGCGACCAGCCCACGCGGGAAACCAGCCATTACGATCCCGCTTATGATTAAGAAATCTCCCCCCGAAAAGTTGGCCCAGCGTTTCTTAACCAATTTGCCAGAAAACTGGCTCAGTTTCTGAAGGGGATTGGTAGCCTTGGATCTCAGCAATGCATAGTTTACGTTCCTGGCTCCAAACTCTGGCTCAGCGTTTCCTTAAGAAACTTCTGCAAAGCTGGCCCAGCTTTCTTGATTGATACTTTTCTGAATCAAATGTTTGACTGTACCTCCCCGCAGTGCTCGCTGACGAGCTGCACAGAGATGGCGCTACTCACAATGGGTCATGCCGTGTGGCCTGAAGCCCCGGAGCCGGAGGGCGGGCTCAGGCCCGCGCTATGTCACTCGACGGCCGCGATTGGAGTGCCGCCATGGGCAAGCTTGTTTCTGGTCAGTTTGCCCGGGAGATGTGTTGTTCGAGTTGAAGTGGCTTGAGTCAAAATGTGGCCACGGAGGAGCAGGAGCAGCAGCATCAGGAGGAGCGCGAGGAGAAGTTGGGGAGCATGGAGGAACGGACGGTGGAAAGGGAGATGGGAGAGGAGGAGTATTCGTGATGCGCTGGCACACCACACAGAGGAGTTGCATCATCACGGTTCGGTTGGCGCGAACGGCCTTCCGGGTTGTGAAAGGCAACGTGTCCCGCGATTTGATGTCATACATGATTCAACACGCTTGGGCGAGCGGGACAGACCGTGGCTCGCCACCGGCGCGCGCAGTCGTCTCTGACATCGTGACCCAGCATACTGATATCGGAGGAGGTGGCGCAAGAGCGTTGGAGGAAGTAGTATTTGCGGCTGAGCAACAAAATGTTTCAGCCCTTTGCATGCGCTGGATTTTGCGAGTAGCTGAGGATAAGTCCGAGTTGCCAAACGATGGCCGTCTCGGCCATACGCCGCAACCTCTCCGCTCCACTGTTCCACGCTAGTGTTGACTTATGCCAACCTGTCTTGCCGGCGGGTCATCACAGAGCATGTTGCATTACAGACAAATGATACCGTAGCGGTGGCAAGTTGTATTGTTTAAACTAGAATGTCTTCTATGTTCCCATTGTGTTCGCTCTGTCGGTCTTCGTGATCTCGGGGCTGCGGATCGATGTTTTCGACGAGGGGTCGTGGTTTGGGGAGCGCGCGGACCTTCTTATTGTTCTAACTGTGGTGTCGGGAGCTCAGGCCCTTTGGTTTTGGGTGGCTTTTACTAGTCTCGTGGCTTCGGGAGCGCGGACCCTTGGGTTTTACGAAGGACCGTGTCTCCAGCAGCGCGAACCCATTAACGAAGGATCGCGGTCGTGGGAGTCTGGATCCATGATGGGAGGCTCGTGGATCGGGGCGCCAGGAGCGAACCAGCTTTTTCTATTGATCGTGGCCTTGCGAGTGATCAGAATATTCCCTTGGGAGCGCAAATTCAGTGTTGTTTACAAGGCGTCGTCGTCTCGGGTGCGCGGACCTATGTTTTTTATGATGGGTCGTGACCTCAGGTGCGCGGAATCAGTTTGTCTTACAAAAGGGGGCATTCTAGGATTCTAAGAATGCGGTCGGGTTGTGGACTTTGTTTTCCGGGCCGAGGGAATCACGCGCGTTCAGAGACATGTATTATGGTTGATGTGTTGGGGGAATTGAGCAGCGCCCTTTTGACGTCGGAGGTCATTGTTGATCGAATTGCCAGGCTGCCTCCTGAATCATGACTCCCGCTTCCTCCATCCGTCTTCCTCCGCCTGTTCCTTCCCATCATTCCTTGATGCATGTTTGGCAGACGAGTGTGATTGTCAGAAGCCGTCCCATTTGCGAGACTATGCTTGTCCGCCTCAATAGCGTAATAACATTGCCATTGGTGTTATTCATTCGCCTCGCGAGTTCCGCCGGCCCATATTTCAGCATGTATGGCATTTGCCTGCGTGCTTGCGGGGGCCGAGAGGCTGTTTGGGAGCTTCTCAGGGTGGCATCTTGGATCACATCGCGCTCTCTGGGGTATTTCTCTCGCTTTGCGGGGTGCACGTCCACAGCGATTAGAGTGAGGGTGTTGCGATTGAATGTTCTGGCAACGTGAGGAGAAGGACGAGCAGGAGGAGGAAGAGGATGCGGAGGATGAGGAGGAGGCCGTGTAGAGGTATCTTGGGATCGGTTACGGAGTTTCTTGGGAGCCTCGGGGGGGCTCCTGAAGAGGTCTGGGAGCCTTTCGGGCGCCTCGTGGTGGCCTTATGAGATGCTTTGAACCAACCAGCAGACGTGCGTGGGTTGTGGGTCAGAGGCCTCTCGGATTCATATTAGGCTCTCTTGGTGGATCTCGCGGCCCTCATGGGGACTTCGCGGTGGCATTTTAGTGTTTCTTGGGGGCCTCTTGGGGCGTCTTGGGAGCCCGTTTGCTAGTTTCTTGGGCGCGTTGCGAGCTTTCTTTTGGAAAGATTGGGGCCTTGGGAGCCATATTGGAGGGAAAGGCTCCGCAAGCCCCTTCACTTTTCCCATCTTGGGTCCTTCTTGGAGCGATCTTGGACAGAGTTGATTCCCTAGAGTTTATAGCACGCATTGGCCAGTTGGGCCAGCGAATGATAATGTTTATGATGTGTCCCATGTAGCCCCATTGGCCTTTGTCAGCGTGCTTACGTAATCGATACGCGTGCGTGTCGTTCTTTGCTGTCCTTGGAGCATGCCCCGCCCACCCGACGGCATGCAGTATGCGATCGCCAGTTCGCCGCTATTCTCGCCATTCTCTCGGCTCCTCCTGCGCGTTGGCGGCTACCTCGCTGCCCCAAAGTTTTTGTTTGCACTTAATGCAGTCAGGTAGGCACGTGTGCCGCAGTTGGTTCGCACACGGTCTGCGCCATTGTACCATGCGGAAGAAGCGATGAAACAGGGCCCCTCCCTCCTCGGCCGTTTGTTGCAAGATGCGTGGCGAGGCGTGTCTTTGATGAGCAGCTTCGCACACCCAGTATGGTCCAGGCAGCTCAGGAATCATGGCGTATTGGTGCCCATCAGCATGAGGGGGAAATGCAGCGCGGGATGGCGAAAGTAGTGCAAGGCAGGCGCCCTGGCACCTGATTCGCCGACGGCGGCACACACGAGGGATGAGTGGGAGGAAGGCGGGGACACAGCAGAGGGACCTGCTCGTTACTTCCTGAATGGGTGCCGCGATCGTGCTGCTGCACAGGGGCTCCGGCGCGGAACCGTGTTAGGGGAACAGCATGCTCGAGGTCCGGGCTTGGACGAGGCAGTGGGAAGAGGGTACGAGGAGGGAGGATTAAAAAGAGAAGAGGCGTGGAGGCAGGTGAGAAGGAGGGCGACGGCGGGGAATCCGTATACATGTTGGCGCGTATTGTAATCATTTCGAGGTGGTTGAGTCCAACGCTGGGTGTGAGTGGGTCTGGGCGTGTGTGGGTTTGAATACGAACGAATGGTCCAGAAAGTCTCAATATGGTTGGCCCTGGGATGAATGGGAGCGGGAAAGACATGGTATGGCAGTAGGGTTTAGGGTTTAGGGTTTAGGGTTTAGGGTGTCCTCTGTCAGCGCTTGCTGATCATCATTCGTGGAAGACCACCCCCACCCATAAAATGGAGTGGGGGTGGGTAATCGTGTTGTGGTGACATCATGTTGAGCGGAATCATGTTTCGGCTACGGGGCCAGCTCTCCTTTTCACATTCCCACCCCGCGCCCGTTAGGGCGGCGAACCACCCACGGCTTTCTCTATTATGGTTTAGGGTTCATTCGGTAGTCGAGGTTCTCTTTCTTTTAGGGCTCCAGGGTTTAGGGTTGACGCTTCACGTCGGGGGAAAGAGTTTGGGGTGAAACGCCGCGCGGGCGTTTGATTGTGCGCTCGTGGCGCCGGCTCCGCTCGCTTCGCTCGCTCCGCCGATACCGCTACTCTTGAACTCGAAATCCAGCTGGCGCGCCCAGGAGCGCCCTGGGCCCTGGGCGGCAGCTGATTCACAGTGAAGGGCGCCAGGGGTGCCTTGGAAGGCCTTGGGAGAAACCTAGATGGCCCTTCAGGAGGGCCCCTAGTGGGTTCCTAGGGGCTCCTGGGGGGCTCCTGGGGGCTCCTGGGGGGAGGTCCTGGGTGCTCCCAAGCGTTTCCAAGCGCTCCCAGGCGTTCCCAAACGTTCCCAGCGCTCCCAAGCGCTCCCAAGCGCTCCCAAGCGCTCCAGGGGTTTAGGGTTTAGGGTTTAGGGTTTAGGGTCTAACAGGGCAAGGCCACGATTACAACCTTCAACGGAACCCACCTGCGGTCGCCATCATTCCCCCCCGCATCTCCACCCCCCCATAAGGATCATATATTCTATCATGTCATAGCGTGGCTGTAGCATAGCATAGCATGGTATAGCATTGCTTAGCAAAGCATGGCAAAGCATAGGTTCCCCCAAAACACATATAGTGTAGCATGGCATTGCATAGCATAGCACAACATAGCAGAGCATGGCAAAGCATAGGTTCCCCACAAAGTGGGAAACCTATAGTGTAGCATAGCAGAGCATAGCAAAGCGAAGCAGTCGGGCGGGCGGACCCTAACGGGCGGGTCGGGTCGGGTCGGGCGGACCTGAAGGGCGGGTCGGGTCGGGCGGGCGGGACATTAAAGTATGGTGCGTGTACACTTGACACGCGTGAACCCTAACAAGCGGGTCGGGTCGGGTCGGGCGCACTCTAGAGTTCGCCCGACCTCAACGTGCTTTGCTATGCAACGCCTCTCGTATGCTATGCCAGCATAACATAGATTAGCACAAAGGCGAGTTCCACAACATCTGGATAACCGCAGCCTCTAGCGTGGCTGTCGCATAACACCAGTGCTGAAAAACATTGAGATGTCCAAAGGAGTTGGCCATGATCGCGCGGCCGCCGCGCGCTTGTGCACTTTGTCGATTTTTTTGCGATAGAATAGTACCATGCACACATCTTGCAAGAGCAGGATGTTAAGGTTATAGTATTTTTTTACAACACAAAACTCCGGTACACTTCCACGCCCGCGACTGGGGTTGGGCAGAATGTATTATAAAAAATGTGGTTTTCTGATAAATTCGATGCGCATGATCAGGATATAGTGTTTTTTTGACCGGGATCAGCTGGGTTCGCGGATAGACCCGGTCACGATCCATTGTAAAAAACATCGCTTTCAGAGCGCATGATCAGGAACATATTTTTTTGCATAGGATGGAGGCCGGTTTGCATAGCGGCCGGTTTTGAAGGATTTAGGGTTTATTAATAATAGAGATTAGAGATTTAGGGTTTAGGGTCTAACAGGGCAAGGCCAGGAATACCTACCTGCATAGGCACTCACCTGCGGTGGCTATCGATCCCCCCCGCATCTCCACCCCCACATAAAGATTACGCCCGGGACCACGCATGATCAGGAAATAGTATGTTGTGCATAGGATTGTAGGTGGTTTACATAGCGATGTAAAGATCTCCATAGCAGGCTCGATCCAGGAGTGCGCCTGGGAGCACGCATGATCAGGAAATAATATGTTTTGCATAGGATTGTGGGTGGTTTACATGGCGGGTCGTACAGATCCCCATAGCAGACTCCATCCAGGAGCGCGCCTGGGAGCACGCATGATCAGGAAATAGTATGTTTTGCATAGGATTGTGTGTGGTTTACATAGCGGGTCGTAAAGATCCCCATAGCAGGCTCGATCCAGGAGCGCGCCTGGGAGCACGCATGATCAGGAAATAGTATGTTTTGCATAGGATGGTGAGGGGGCTTACATGGCGAACCGCAAGAAGCCGCCTCTGTAGGGTTTAGGGTTTAATAATAATAAGATTAGAGATTTAGGGTTTAGGGTCTAACAGGGCAAGGCCAAGAATACCTACCCGCATAGGCACCCACCTGCGGCGGCTATCAATCCCCCCCGCATCTCCACCCCCACATAAAGATCATCTCTCCTCTCATGTTATACCCTAGCGGGCGGGTCGGGCGGGCGAGACCCTAACGGGCGGGTCGGGCGGGCGGGGCCCTAACGGGCGGGTCGGGTCGGGTCGGGCGGGCGGACCCTAACGGGCGGGTCGGGTCGGGTCGGGCGGACCCTAGCGGGCGGGTCGGGTCGGGCGGGCGGGACATTAAAGTATGGTGCGTGTGCACTTGACACGCGTGAACCCTGACGGGCGGGTCGGGTCGGGTCGGGCGGGCGGACCCTAACGGGCGGGTCGGGTCAGGTCGGGCGGACCCTAGCGGGCGGGTCGGGTCGGGCGGGCGGGACATTAAAGTATGGTGCGCGTGCACTTGACACGCGTGAACCCTGACGGGCGGGTCGGGTCGGGTCGGGCGGGCGGACCCTAACGGGCGGGTCGGGTCAGGTCGGGCGGGCCCTAGCGGGCGGGTCGGGTCGGGCGGGCGAGACATTAAAGTATGGTGCGTATACACTTGACACGCGTGAACCCTAACAAGCGGGTCGGTTCGGGTCGGGCTGACTCTAGGGTTCGCCCGACCTCAACGCGCTGTGCTATGCAACGCCTCTCGTATGCTATGCCAGCATAACATAGATTAGCACAAAGGCGAGTTCCACAACATCTGGATAACCGCAGCCTCTAGCGTGGCTGTCGCATAGCACCAGTGCTGAAAAAAACATTGAAATTTCCAAAGGAGTTGGCCATGATCGCGCGGCCGCCGCGCGCTTGTGCACTTTGCCGCATTTTTTTTTTCCCAACCATCCTGTGGTGTTGGGTCCTCGTTTTGAAGAGACGGTGCCCGCGTCCTCTCCTCTCCTCCTCTCCTCCTCTCCTCCTCCTCCCCCTCCTCCTCCCTCCTCCTCCTCCTCCTCTCTCTCCTCCCTCCTCTCTGCGTTTCACCCACCCATTACAGCGCTTCGTGGCTCCATAGGGAGCTCCACCGAAGGCCCCAGTGGGGGTGTTCGCATGCGGTTCCCCCACCCAGGGCAGCGTTTCGTGGCCCCATAGGGAGCTCCACCGAAGGCCCCAGTGGGGGTGTTCGCATGCGGTTCCCCCACCCAGGGCAGCGTTTCGTGGCCCCATAGGGAGCTCCACCGAAGGCCCCAGTGGGGGTGTTCGCATGCGGTTCCCCCACCCAGGGCAGCGTTTCGTAGCCCCATAGGGAGCTCCACCGAAGGCCCCAGTGGGGGTGTTCGCATGCGGTTCCCCCACCCAGGGCAGCGTTTCGTGGCCCCATAGGGAGCTCCACCGAAGGCCCCAGTGGGGGTGTTCGCATGCGGTTCCCCCACCCAGGGCAGCGTTTCGTAGCCCCATAGGGAGCTCCACCGAAGGCCCCAGTGGGGGTGTTCGCATGCGGTTCCCCCACCCAGGGCAGCGTTTCGTGGCCCCATAGGGAGCTCCACCGAAGGCCCCAGTGGGGGTGTTCGCATGCGGTTCCCCCACCCAGGGCAGCGTTTCGTGGCCCCATAGGGAGCTCCACCGAAGGCCCCAGTGGGGGTGTTCGCATGCGGTTCCCCCACCCAGGGCAGCGTTTCGTAGCCCCATAGGGAGCTCCACCGAAGGCCCCAGTGGGGGTGTTCGCATGCGGTTCCCCCACCCAGGGCAGCGTTTCGTGGCCCCATAGGGAGCTCCACCGAAGGCCCCAGTGGGGGTGTTCGCATGCGGTTCCCCCACCCAGGGCAGCGTTTCGTAGCCCCATAGGGAGCTCCACCGAAGGCCCCAGTGGGGGTGTTCGCATGCGGTTCCCCCACCCAGGGCAGCGTTTCGTGGCCCCATAGGGAGCTCCACCGAAGGCCCCAGTGGGGGTGTTCGCATGCGGTTCCCCCACCCAGGGCAGCGTTTCGTAGCCCCATAGGGAGCTCCACCGAAGGCCCCAGTGGGGGTGTTCGCATGCGGTTCCCCCACCCAGGGCAGCGTTTCGTGGCCCCATAGGGAGCTCCACCGAAGGCCCCAGTGGGGGTGTTCGCATGCGGTTCCCCCACCCAGGGCAGCGTTTCGTAGCCCCATAGGGAGCTCCACCGAAGGCCCCAGTGGGGGTGTTCGCATGTTTCGCATGCCCAGTGGGGGTGTTCGCATCCCCCACCCAGGGCAGCGTTTCGTGGCCCCATAGGGAGCTCCACCGAAGGCCCCAGTGGGGGTGTTCGCATGCGGTTCCCCCACCCAGGGCAGCGTTTCGTAGCCCCATAGGGAGCTCCACCGAAGGCCCCAGTGGGGGTGTTCGCATGCGGTTCCCCCACCCAGGGCAGCGTTTCGTGGCCCCATAGGGAGCTCCACCGAAGGCCCCAGTGGGGGTGTTCGCATGCGGTTCCCCCACCCAGGGCAGCGTTTCGTAGCCCCATAGGGAGCTCCACCGAAGGCCCCAGTGGGGGTGTTCGCATGCGGTTCCCCCACCCAGGGCAGCGTTTCGTGGCCCCATAGGGAGCTCCACCGAAGGCCCCAGTGGGGGTGTTCGCATGCGGTTCCCCCACCCAGGGCAGCGTTTCGTAGCCCCATAGGGAGCTCCACCGAAGGCCCCAGTGGGGGTGTTCGCATGCGGTTCCCCCACCCAGGGCAGCGTTTCGTGGCCCCAGCTAATGCTCCAGTGGGGGGCCCCAGTGGGGGTGTTCGCATGCGGTTCCCCCACCCAGGGCAGCGTTTCGTAGCCCCATAGGGAGCTCCACCGAAGGCCCGCCCCGGTGGCGCAGTCCGCATGCGGTTCCCCCATCCAAGGCAGCGCTTCGTGGCCCCATATGGAGCCCCACCGAAAGCGGCACCCACAACGCGTTACCAACAATTGCTTATGGTTGGGTCTTTCGCCAGGATAATTGCAATGGATATTACCATGCACACATCTTGCAAGAGCAGAATCTTCAGTTTATAATACGTTTTACAATATAAAACTCCGGTACGCATACGGGGCCGCCGCGCGCGTGTGCACTGTGCCTTTTTCTTGCAATGGAATGCGAGCATGGACACATCTTGCAAGAGCAGGATTTTAAGTTTATAGTATTTTTTACCATATGAAATCCCGGGTTACATACCCGGCCGCAACCCGGGTCGGGCTTTTTGCATTGTAAAAATATGGTTTTCTGATCGCATGATCAGGATATGCTATTTTCTGCCAGGGAAAAGCCGGGGGCGCGACCACGGCCGGGCAGAATAGATTGTAAAAAATAGTTTTCTGATCGCATGATCAGGAAATACTATTTTTTGCAATGGAAAAGCCGGGGGCGCGACCACGGCCGGGCAGAATACATTGTAAAAATATGGTTTTCTGATCGCATGATCAGGAAATCGTATTTGTTGCAAGGGATGGAGGAGGGATTGCATAGCGGCCGGTTTAGAAGGATTTAGGGTTTAATACTTATACAGATTAAAGATTTAGGGTTTCGGGTTTAGGGTTTAGGGTTTCGGGTTTAGGGTTTAGGGCCTCGCCGGGCGGAAGCAGCTCGACCCCCCCTCCTTCAAGAGGTTGGGGGGGGTCGGCTGCTATTCGTTCCCGTTCCCACCCCCCACCCAAAAGTACCCCTTTAGGGTTTAGGGTTCTTCTACCCCCCTCTCTCCCCCCTTCTCATGGGGGGAAGGTCTTTCTGGCGGATCATCTTCGGGCGTCAACCAGCTGTCAATCTACCCCCCTTCGCCCCCCTTCGCATGGGGGGACTAACTTCTCTCTCTCTCTCTCTCTCTCTCTCTCTCTCTCTCTCTCTCTCTCTCTCTCTCTCTCTCTCTCTCTCTCTCTCTCTCTCTCTCTCTCTCTCTCTCTCTCTCGGAGCCGCATCTTGGCTGGAGCTCACACATGGCACCCTCGAAGATTTGGCGGGTGGGGGAGCGCGAGGGGGCGGGTCTGGCGCCCCCTCGCATCTCATTGTGCGCCACGGACTTCTCTGGTGCCCTTTGCCGAACTGAGTGGGTAGCAGCGCCTGGGGGCGCTTGGGAGCTCCTTGGAGCGCTTGGGAACGCCTGGGAACGCTTGGGAGCGCTTGGGTGCGTTTGGAAACGCTTGGGAACGCCTGGGAGCACCTGGGAGCGCCTGGGAGCGCCTGGGAGCGCTTGGGAGCGCCTAGGAGCGCCTGGGAACGCGTGGGAGCGCTTGGGAGCGCTTGGCAGCGCCTGGCAGCGCTTAGCAGCGCCTGGGAACGCATGGGAGCGCCTGGGAGCGCTTGGGAGCGCTTGGGAGCGTTTGGGAGCGCCTGGGAGCGCTTGGGCGCGCTTGGGGGCGCCTTGGATGCGCTTGGGAGCGCTTGGGACCGCGTGGGAGCGCCTGGGAACGCGTGGGAGCGCTTGGGAGCGCTTGGGGGCGCTTGGGAACGCCTGGGAGCGCCTGGGGGCGCCGGGGAACGCCTCCGGGCGCCAGGGAGCGCACCGGAGCGCTTGGGAGCGCTTGGGAGCGCCTGGAAGCTCCTGGGAGCGCTTGGGAACGCCTGGGAGCGTGTGGGAGCGCTGGGGAACGCCCCCGGGCGCCAGGGAGCGCCCCGGAGCGCTTGGGAGCGCCTGGGAACGCCTGGGGGCGCCGGCGCGGAGGAGGAGCGCGAGGGGGCGGGCTTGGCGCCCCCTCGCAACTGCTAAGTGCTCCCAGGCGCTCGCAAGCGTGGGAGCGCTTGGCAGCGCTTGGGAGCGCCTGGGAACGCTGAGGAGCGCTTGGGAGCGTTTGAGAACGCTAGGGTGCGCTTGGGATCGCTTGGGAGCGCCTGGGGGCGCGTGGGAGCGCCTGGGAGCGCCTGGGAGCGCTTGCGAGCGCTTTGCAGCGCCGAGGAGCGCTTGGGAACGCTTGGGGGCGCCTGGCAGCGCCTGACAGCGCTTGGGAACGCTCAGGAGCGCTTGGGAGCGCTTGGGAGCGCCTCCTGGGTGTGCTTGGGAGCGCCTGGGAACGCCTGGGAGCGCTTGGCAGCGCTTGGGAGCACATGGGAACGCCTGGGATCGCTTGGCAGCGCTTGGGAGCGCCCGGGAGCGCCTGGAAGCGCTTGGGAGCGTTCGGGAGCGCCTGGGGGCGCCTGGGAGCGCCTGGGAGCGCTTGGGAGCGCCTGGGAGCGCCTGGGGGCGCCAGGGAGCGCCTGGGACCGCGTGGGAGCGCCTGGATGCTCTCGGGAGCGCCTGGGAGCACCTGGGAGCGCGTGAAAGCAGCTGGCAGCGCTTAGGAGCGCTTGGGAGCGCTTGGAAGCGCGAGAGCTCTTGGGAGCGCTTGGGAGCGCCCGGGAGCGCTTGGGAGCGCCTGCAGGCGCTTGGGAGCGCCAGGGAGCGCCTGGGAGCGCCTGGGCGCGTTCCGGCGCGCTTGGGAGCGCTTGTGAGCGCCTGGGAGCGCGTGGGAGCGCTTGGCACTTGGGAGCGCCCGGGAGCGCTTGGGAGCGCCTGCGGTCGCTTGGGAGCGCCAGGGAGCGCCTGGGAGCGCCTGGGCGCGCCCCGGCGCGCTTGGGAGCGCTTGTGAGCGCCTGGGAGCGGTGGGAGCGCTTGGCGCTTGGGAGCGCTTGGGAGCGCTTGAAAGCGCTTGGCTGCGCTTGGGAGCGCTTGAAAGCGCCTGGGAGCGCTTAGAGCGCCTGGGAGCGCTTGGGAGCGCCGGGGAGCGCCCCGGGCGCCGGGGAGCGCCCCGGAGCGCTTGGGAGCGCCTGGGAGCGCGCGGGAGCGCCTGGGAGCGCCTGGGAGCGCTTGGGAGCGTTTGGAAGCGCCTGGGAGCGCCTGGGAGCGCCTGGGAGCGCCTGGGAGCGCCTGGGAGCGCCTGGGAGCGCCTGGGAGCGCCTGAGCGCGCCCGGGAGCGCCTGGGAGCGCCTGGGAGCGCCTGGGAGCGCGCCCGGGAGCGCCTGGGAGCGCATGGGAGCGCTCCCAGGTGAAGTTTATCCTTCCAGGGGCCAACAAGGAAACGCCAGAGCACAGGAGTCCAGGGTTCAGGGTTATCTAAGAGCCGAAGCTCAGCGCGTGCGCCGGCCCGATAACGATCTGGGCGCTCAACTATCGCTCGCTTTCAGAGCGGAAAGGGTTCGACATCGGTGCGCGACCCGTCGAGGGGTCGCGCTTCAGTTTAGGGTTTAGGGCCTGCGTTGGCGCAAGCGCGCGCTGGCTGCGACCCCCCCCCCATCAAGGTCGTTGGGGGGGATCGCTGCCCAAGCCGCGCGCGCCACGGTTAGTCGCACTCCCGCCCCAGACCACCCAGAGTGAAGCCTTTTAGGGTTTAGGGTTTCTCCCCCCAACCCCCCTATCACGGGGGGCTGTCGAAGTGTTGCGCGCAGGCGATCGCCGACGCGGCCGTGGCACTGCGCATCCACGTGAGCACGCGCGCAGGGCGCGTGGCGTAGGCGGCGCTTCGGCTCGTTGTCCCGTCGAAGAGGCAGCCGTTGGCGATGGCGGCGATTAGCTTCGCCGTTGGGCTGCCGCTGGCGCAGCATGCTTATGCGTTGTCGCTTTTGCTGTCGGCACTGGGTTTGACACTGGGCTGCGAATGCTGGGAAGCGCGCGCGGCCGCGGCCGTGGCTATGCGCGCGCATGCGAACGCGCGCGCAATGTGAATGGCGCTGGCGCGCCAGCTCGCCTCGTCGATGAGGCAACCGTTTGCGCCTTCTGCGTGGAGCTTCGCCGTTGGGCTGCCGCTGGCGCAGCAGATCCACAGGGGTCCGGCATTTGCCGTCGGCATTGGAAAGCAGCACTGCAAGGGCGCTGGCGTGACAATACTATGGGTTCACCTGCGCCTCAAGCGAGTGGCTGCGCCGTCGGGCCCCTCGCTGACGGCGACGCGCACGGCAGTTACATTCGCCCGCGGCTTGGGGTTTCGCCTTTGGGGTCGCCCCCCCGCTGAAGCGATTGCAATCATCGACGCAGCCGCCTTCGGCGCGAGCTTCGGACGGCTGGAGGGGGAGCGCGAGGGGGTGGGTCTGGCACCCCCTCGCTACGATGCGCGCACATGGCTGCGGCAGCACCTCCATGGCAGAGCCCGTGGAATGCCTTGGGAGGGCCCTCTGGCATCGCTGGGAGAGCGCCTGGAGCTTGCCCCAAAAGCCTTGGGACCGCCTGGAACCGCCTGGGCACGCTTGGGAGCGCGCGGGAGCGCAGGGGAGCGCCGCGTGGCGCCTTGGAGCGCTTGTGGGCGCTTGAGAGCACGTGGGAATGCTTGGGCGCCTGGGAGCACCTGGGAGCGCCGGGGAGCGCTTCGGAGTTGTGGCAGCGCTGGGGGCGCTGGGGAGCGCTTGCGAGCGCCTGGGAGCGCGCCAGGAGCGTGCCGGGAGCGCTTGGGAGCGCCTGCGAGCGCCTGGGAGCGCTTGGGGGCGCGCCGGGAGCCCTTGGGAGCGCCTGGGAGCGCCTGGGAGCACAGCCAGCGCGCGCCTGGGAACGCGCTTGGGAGCGTGCCGGGAGCGCCCAGGAACGCTTGGGAGCGCTGGGGAGCGCCTGGGAGCGCCTGGGAGCACCTGGGAGCGCCTGGGAGCGTGCCGAAAGCGCCTGGGAGCGTGCCGGGAGCGCTTGAAGCGCCGCGGAGCGCTTGAGAGCGTGCCGGGAGCGCCTGGACGCGCCGGGGATCGCCTGATGCCTGGGGGCGCCTGGGAACGCCTGGGAGCGCCTGGGAGCGCCTGGGAGCGCCTGGGAACGCTTGGGAGCGCCTGGGAGCGCGCCGGGGATCGCCTGGTAGCGCCTGGGAGCGCTTGGGAACGCCTGGGAGCGCCTGGGAGCGAGCGCCTGGGAACGCCTGGGAGCGCCTGGGAGCTTGCCGGGAGCGCTTGGAGAGTCCTTGGGAGCGCCTGGAGCGTTTGGAAGCGCTTGGAGCGCCGCACGCGGTAATTTCATAGGTTTGGAGCACCCAGGGAGCGCCGCATGCTGTATTTTCATAGGTTTGGAGCCCCGAGGGATACATCGGCCCAACGGGAAGCCGCTTGCTAGGGCCGAGGGTTAGGGGTTCCTTTTCTTAGGAGAACACCACGGGGATGCACCGCGCGGCGTGCGAATTCCTCCTCAGCGGCTATCTCCGCTTCGTCGGTGCAGCGCACGCTGTGTGGGCAGGCTCGCTGAGCGCTCGGCCAGACGCCACGGGCTACGGACGTTGCCGTTGCACCGCCCGTGGCTTGCAGTTTAGGGTTTAGGGTTTAGGGTTTAAGGTTTCTGCGCAGAACCATCCTATCCCCCCCTCCTCAGGAGGTAGGGGGGGATGGATGGATGCGTTCTGTCCCACCCCATCCACTCAGAGTCATTGCTCTTAGGGTTTAGGGATCTACCCCCCACGCTCCCCCCTATCAAGGGGGGAAGGAGTGCTGGCGTCAGCCTGAGTGAGTGATGCGCGCCCCAGAAACAGATATGCGGCTCGCGGGCTCACGGGGTCACGGGCTCACGGGCTCACGGACTCACGGGCTCACGCGCTCACAGCTGGCCCACGGGCCCACGCGCTCACGGGCTCACGCGCTCACGTGCTCACGACCCTCACGGGCTCGCGCGCTCCCGGGCTGCCGCGCGCGATTCGAGAGTCGTCCTTCGCGAAAGTTACGCGCGCGACCCCGACCCTTGCGGGTGCAGAGTCGCCCGCGTAGCCTTCCCCAGGGGCCGCCGCGTGGAGCTGGACGTGGCCCCCTGGGTTTCCGCGCGGCAGTGGGCGCCGCGCCGCGCGTGGAGTCCGACGGGCTTTCTCGCTCGCGGACTCACGAACGCGTCTGGGAACGCGTCTGCGAACGCGTGAAAACCTCTCACGCGCGGCCTGGAAAGGAGTATTGGGGATATGGTGGGTTCACCACCGTGGGAGCGATGCTCTGGGAGCTCTGAGCGCGCGAGCGCCGAGAGAACCTTCTGGCTAGTGCTTCGGGCCGCGCACGAGGCGCCAGAGACATCTCCGGGGAGTGCTTCGGGCCGCGCGCGAGGCTCCCGAGGATGCTCTGGGGAGAGCTCTGGGGGGGGGCTCTGGGGGGGAGCTCTGGGGAGGGGGAAAGCGCGCTGGGGGGAGCTCTGGGGGAGAGCTCTAGGGGAGCTCTGGGGGGCCTCTGGGGAGAGCTGGGGGGAAGCTCTGGGGGGAGAGCTCTGGGGGAGCGCTCTGGGGAGAGCTCTGGGGGGAGCTCTGGGGGAGAGCTCTGGGGGAGAGCTCTGGGGGAGAGCTCTGGGGGAGAGCTCTGGGGGAGAGCTCTGGGGGAGAGCTCTGGGGGAGAGCTCTGGGGGAGAGCTCTGGGAGAGAGCTCTGGGGGAGAGCTCTTGGGGAGAGCTCTGGGGGAGAGCTCTGCGGGGGAGAGCTCTGGGGGAGAGCTCTGGGGGAGAGCTCTGGGGGAGAGCTCTGGAGGAGAGCACTGGGAGAGAGCCCTGGGAGAGAGCTCTGGGGAGAGCCCTGGGGGGGAGAGCTCTGGGGGAGAGCTCTGGGGGAGAGCTCTGGGGGGGAGCTCTGGGGGAGAGCTCTGGAGGAGAGCTCTGGGGGGTCTGGGGGGGAGCTCTGGGGAGAGCTCTGGGGGAGAGCTCTGGGGGAGAGCTCGGGGTGAGAGCTCTGGGGGAGAGCTCTGGGGGGGAGCTCTGGGGGAGAGCTCTGGGGGGGAGCTCTGGGGGGAGCTCTGTGGGAAAAGCCGAGCGGTTCCGAGCATCCGGCCGAGGGTTAGGGGTTATCATGTTGCAAGCGAAGCACCGCCTCGGGCTGGCAGGCCTATGGTCGCGGTGAGCTCGACTTGCAGCTCGCTCTCACTAGCAGATCCTTACAGGCGTGGCGGCGCGCGCCCCCAGGTCCGCGCCTGCAGTTTTTAGGGTTTAGGGTTTAGGGTGGGTCTCTGCGCAGAACCATCCTATCCCCCCCTCCTCAGGAGGTAGGGGGGGATGGATGGATGCGTTCTGTCCCACCCCATCCACCCAGAGTCATTGCTTTTAGGGTTTAGGGATCTACCCCCCACGCTCCCCCCTATCAAGGGGGGAAGGAGTGCTGGCGTCAGCCTGAGTGAGTGATGTGCGTCCCAGAAACAGATATGTCAGCATTAGCGCGATTCGAGAGTCGTCCTTCGCGAAAGTTACGCGCGCGACCCCGACCCTTGCGGGCGCAGAGTCGCCCGCGTAGCCTTCCCCAGGGGCCGCCGCGTGGAGGCTTTGGGCCGCGCACGAGGCCCCCGAGGATGCTCTGGGGAGAGCTCTGGGGGGGAGCTCTGGGGGAGAGCTCTGGGGGAGAGCTCTGGGGGAGCGCTCTGGGGGGGAGCTCTGGGGGAGAGCTCTGGGGGAGAGCTCTGGGGGAGAGCTCTGGGGGAGAGCTCTGGGGGAGAGCTCTGGGGGAGAGCTCTGGGGGAGAGCTCTGGGGGAGAGCTCTGGGAGAAAGCACTGGGGGAGAGCTCTGGGGGAGAGCTCTGGGAGAGAGCTCTGGGGGAGAGCTCTTGGGGAGAGCTCTGGGGGAGAGCTCTGGGGGAGAGCTCCGGGAGAGAGCTCTGGGGGAGAGCTCTGGGGGAGAGCTCGGGGGGAGAGCTCTGGGAGGGAGCTCTGGGGGAGAGCTCTGGGGGAGAGCTCTGGGGGAGAGCTCCGGGGGAGAGCTCTGGGGGAGAGCTCTGGGGGAGAGCTCTGGGGGAGAGCTCTGGGAGGGAGCTCTGGGGGAGAGCTCTGGGGGAGAGCTCTGGGGGAGAGCTCTGGGGGAGAGCTCTGGGGGGGAGCTCTGGGGAGAGCTCTGGGGGAGAGATCTGGGGGGGAGCTCTGGGGGAGAGCTCTGGGGGAGAAGTTGAGCGGTATCCGCGAGCATCCGGCCGAGGGTTAGGGGTTATCATTGTGCAAGCGAAGCACCGCCTCGGGCCGGCAGGCCTATGGTGGCGGTGAGCTCGACTTGCAGCTCGCTCTCACTAGCAGATCCTTACAGGCGTGGCGGTGCGCGCCCCCAGGTCCGCGCCTGCAGTTTAGGGTTTAGGGTTTAGGGTTTAGGGTTTCTGCGCAGAACCATCCTTTCCCCCCCTCCTCAGGAGGTAGGGGGGGATGGATGGATGCGTTCTGCCCCACCCCATCCACCCAGAGTCATTGCTTTTAGGGTTTAGGGATCTACCCTCCACGCCCCCCCCTATCAAGGGGGGCAGGAGTGCTGGCGTCAGCCTGAGTGAGTGATGTGCGTCCCAGAAACAGATATGTCAGCATTAGCGCGATTCGAGAGTCGTCCTTCGCGAAAGTTACGCGCGGGGGGGGGCGGGGGGGGGGACCCCGACCCTTGCGGTTCAGATCGCCCGCGTACCTTCCCCCAGGGGGGGCCGCGTGGAAGGCTTTTGGGGGCGCGCGAGCTCCCGAGGATGCTCCTGGGGAGAGCTCTGAGGGGAGCTCTGGGAAGAGCTCTGGGGGAGAGCTCTGGGAGAGACTCGTGGGGGAGCGCTCCTTGGTTGAGCTCTGGGGGAGTAGCTCTGGGGGGGAGCTCTGGGGAGCGCTCTGGGGAGAGCCTCTGGTGATTCTTCGGGGGAGAGCTCTGGGGGAGAGCTCTGGGGGGAGCTCTGGGGAAGAGCTCTGGTGGGGGAGCTCTGGGGGAAAGCTCCGGGGAGAGCCTGGGGGACAGGCTCTGGGGGAGAGCTCTGGGGGAGAGCTCTGGGAGAGAGCTCTGGGGGAGAGCTCTTGGGGGAGAGCTCTGGGGGAGAGCTCTGGGGGAGAGCTCCGGGGGAGAGCTCTGGGGGAGAGCTCTGGGGGAGAGCTCTGGGGGAGAGCTCTGGGGGGGAGCTCTGGGGGAGAGCTCTGGAGGGAGAGCTCTGGGGGAGAGCTCCGGGGGAGAGCTCTGGGGGAGAGCTCTGGGGGAAAGCTCTGGGGGGGAGCTCTGGGGGAGAGCTCTGGGGGAGAGCTCTGGGGGAGAACTCTGGGGGGGAGCTTCGGGGGGGAGCTCTGGGGGGGAGCTCTGGGGGGGAGCTCTGGGGGGGGGCTCTGGGGGGGAGCTCTGGGGGAGAGCTCCGGGGGAAAGCTCTGGAGAGCTCTGGGCGAAAAGCCGAGCGGTGTTTCTGAGCATCCGGCGAAGGGTTAGGGGTCATCATTTTGCAAGCGAAGCACCGCCTCGGGCCGGCAGGCTTATGGTCGCGGTGAGCTCGACGTGCAGCTCGCTCTCACTAGCAGATCCTTACAGGCGTGGCGGTGCGCGCCCCCAGGTCCGCGCCTGCAGTTTAGGGTTTAGGGTTTAGGGTTTAGGGTTTAGGGCCTGCATGGGCGCATGCGCGCGCTGGCTGCGATCCCCCCCACATCAAGGTTGTCGGGGGGGATCGCTGCCCAAGCCGCGCGCGCTATGAACTTGCACTCCCGCCCCAGACCACCCACAGTAAAGCCCTTTAGGGTTTAGGGTTTCTCCCCCCAACCCCCCTATCAAGGGGGGCTTTCGTGTTGTGCGCGAATGCGAACATTCCGCGGGGAGCACGACAACACGGTTTTGGCATTGCGTTCTTGGTACGCGCGCAAAGCGCTTTGCGCAGGCGCAAGAGCCAGCGTCGTCGCATGGCCAACAATCTTTGCCGTGGGTTTAGCTGCATTCGGCTGGCTCCCAGTTGGCGCATGGCTTTGCCGAAGACGGATTCTTCTCCTGCGGGTGCGCATTGCAATCAGAAGGCACAGGAGAAGCCTCAAGGCCAGGCGTCGCCGCATTAGGTTTTGAGTTACGGCGTTGGCCTGTCGCAGACGCAGCATTGCCCCTGGTTCCAGTAGGCCCTTGGCTTTTGCCGTTGGCCTGGCTGCCCTTGCAGCCGCCGTCGTAGACGGCTGCTGCTGGCGCAGCAGATCCACAGGGGTCCGCATTTGCCTTCGGCGTTGGAAAGCAGCACTGCGAGGGTGGTGGCGCGGCAATCCCATGGGCCCCCGTGGGCCTCGAGCGAGTAGCCGCGCCGTCGGGCTCCTCGCTGAAGGCGACGTGCGCGGCAGTTGTATTCGCCCGCGGCTTTGGGTTTTGCTTTGAGGTCGCCCCCGCTGAAGCGATTGCAATCATCGACGCAGACGCTGTCGACGCGAGCTTCGGAAGGCGGGAGGAGGAGCGCGAGGGGGTGGGTCTGGCACCCCCTCGCTACGATGCGCGCGCATGGCTGCGGCAGCACGTCCATGGCAGACCCCTGGAATGCCTTGGGGGAGCTCTCTGGGAGCGCTGGGGGAGCGCCTCGACCTTCCCCAGGATGGAAGCACGTGGGAGCGTCTGGGAGCGCGACAGGACACGCAGAGTGCACCGCGAGCGCGAGCCGTGAATTGCCCGTTGGGCTTGACCGTTGGCGTCGCCCCCGCTGAAGCGATTGCGTTGTCGACGCAGCCGCCTTCGGCGCGAATTTCGCGTGGCTGGAAGGGAAGCGCGAGGGGGTGGGTCTGGCACCCCCTCGCTACGATGCGCGTGCATGGCTGCGGCAGCATGTCCATGGCAGACCTCTTGGAATGCCTTGGGAGAGCTCTCTGGGAGCGCTGAGAGAGCGCCTCGAGGTTTCCCCAGGATGGAAGCACGTGGGAGCGTCTGGGAGCGTGACAGGACACGCAGAGTGCACCGCGAGCGCGGGCCGTGGGTTGTCCACTGGGCAGGACCGTTGGCGTCGCCCCCGCTGAAGCGATTGCACTGTCGACGCAGCCGCCTTCGGCGCGAATGTCGCATGGCTGGAGAGGGAGCGCGAGGGGGTGGGTCTGGCGCCCCCTCGCTACGATGCGCGCGCATGGCTGCGGCAGCACCTGCATTGCGGGGAAGCGCCGGGAAGCGCCGCCAGGGAGCGCTGCCGAGTGCTTGCGAATGCATGAAAACGCTAGGGGGCCGCTTGGACTTCTTAAGCGCGCTTGGGAACGCCGGGGAGCGCTTGGGACGCCTGGGAGCGCGCCGGAGCGCTTGGGAGTGCTTCGGAGCGCCCCGGAGCGCTCGGAGGCGCCAGGGAGCGCGTGGGAGCGCGCAGGGAGCGCCTGAGCAGGCTGGGAGCGCTTGGGAGCGTGCCGGGAGCGCCTGAGAGCGCCTGGGAGCGCCGTGCGCCTGGGAGCGCTTGGGAGCGCTTGGGAGCGTGCCGAAAGCGCCGGGGAGCGCTTGGGCGCGCTTGGGAACGCTTGGGAACGCTGGGGAGCGCCTGGGAACGCTTGGGAGCGCCTGGGAGCGCCTGGAAGCGCTTGGGGCGCTTGGGAGCGCCTGGGAGCGCTTGGGAACGCTTGGGGGCGCCTGGGAGCGCCTGGGAGCGCTTGGGAGCACTTGGAGCGTGCGCCAGCCGAAAGGACGCCGCATGCTGTATTTTCATATGGTTTGCGGCCCCACGGACGGCCGAAAGGGCGCCGCATGGTGTATTTTCATAGGTTTCGAGCCCCAGGGGATGGGACCAATCGCAGTGAAGCCACTGGCTGGGTTTTGGGTTAAGGGTTCTATTCATCTCTCAGAACTCACGAGGCATCCCCGCGGGGGAGCGCATCCTCCTCAGCGCTACGCGCTTCGTCGGTGCGGCGTGCGCGCATGGGCGGACTCGCTGATCGCTCGGCCAGGCGCCACGGGCTTCTGACGATGCACCGCCCGTGGCTTGCAGTTTAGGGTTTAGGGTTTAGGGTTTAGGGTTTAGGGTTTAGGGTTTAGGGTTTCTGCGCAGAACCATCCTATCCCCCCCTCCTCAGGAGGTAGGGGGGGATGGATGGATGCGTTCTGTCCCACCCCATCCACCCAGAGTCATTGCTTTTAGGGTTTAGGGATCTACCTCCCACGCTCCCCCCTATCAAGGGGGGAAGGAGTGCTGGCGTCAGCCTGAGTGAGTGATGTGCGTCCCAGAGACAGATATGTCAGCATTAGCGCGATTCGAGAGTCGTCCTTCGCGAAAGTTACGCGCGCGACCGCGACCCTTGCGGGTGCAGAGTCGCCCGCGTAGCCTTCCCCAGGGGCCGCCGCGTGAGGCTGGACGTGGCCCCCTGGGTTTCCGCGCGGCAGTGGGCGCCGCGCCGCGCGTGGGGTCCGACGGGCTTTCTCGCTCGCGGACTCGGCGCGGCGCGGCGGCCACTCCCGCGCGGAAGCCCCCCTCGACCGCGAGCTTCCGCGTTCCTGGTGCAAGCCCGCGGAAGAGGGCACAACTGCGCCTTGCCGAGAGTTCGCGGGGGCGCCGTTGTTCGTGGGGTCGGCGGACGTCGGCTCTGCGACGCGCGTGAGCGCTGCGGGATGTGCATGCCAGGAATGACAGGGAGCATCGGCATGTTGGACCTTTGCATCGCGACCGAGGCAGAGAGAAGAGCAGCTGCGTCTCGCCGAGATGTCGCGCTCACGGGCTGGCTCACGCGCTCACGGGCTCACGCGCTCACGTGCTCACGACCCTCACGGGCTCACGCGCTCCCGGGCTGCCGGACTCCCCGGCGCCCGGGCTCCCGGGCTCGCGGACTCACGGACTCACGGGCTCACGGGCTCACGGGCTCACGGGCTCACGGGCTCCCGGGCTCACGGGCGCCCGGGCTCAAGGACTCACGGACTCACGGGCTGACGGGCTCACGGGCTCACGTGCTCACGGGCTCGCGCGCTCACGGGCTCACGACCCTCAGGGGCTCACGCGCTTCCGGGCTTCCGGGTTCCCGAGTCCCGGGATCGAGTTTGGAATCTCGAATTTACGCTCTGGGAACGCGTCTGCGAACGCGTGAAAACCTCTCACGCACGGCCTGGAAAGGAGTCTTGGGGATATGGTGGGTTCACCACCGTGGGAACGATGCTCTGGGAGCTCTGAGCGCGCGAGCGCCGAGAGAACCCTCTGGCTAGTGCTTCGGGCCGCGCACGAGGCGCCAGAGACTTCTCCGGGGAGTGCTTCGGGCCGCGCACGAGGCTCCCGAGGATGCTCTGGGGAGAGCTCTGGGGGGGAGCTCTGGGGGAGAGCTCTGGGGAGCGCTCTGGGGGAGCGCTCTGGGGGGGAGCTCTGGGGGAGAGCTCTGGGGGAGAGCTCTGGGGGAGAGCTCTGGGGGAGAGCTCTGGAGGAGAGCTCTGGGGGGGAGCTCTGGGGGAAAGCTCTGGGGAGAGCTCTGGGGGAGAGCTCTGGGGGAGAGCTCTGGGGGGGGGAGCTCTGGAGGGAGCTCTGGGGGAGAGCTCTGGGGGAGAGCTCTTGGGGGCAGCTCTGGGGGGGAGCTCCGGGGGGGGGCTCTGGGGGAATGCTCTGGGGGAAAGCTCTGGAGAGCTCTGGGCGAAAAGCCGAGCGGTATTTCCGAGCATCCGGCCGAGGGTTAGGGGTTATCATTTTGCATGCGAAGCACCGCCTCGGGCCGGCAGGCCTATGGTCGCGGTGAGCTCGACTTGCAGCTCGCTCTCACTAGCAGATCCTTACAGGCGTGGCGGTGCGCGCCCCCAGGTCCGCGCCTGCAGTTTAGGGTTTAGGGTTTAGGGTTTAGGGCTTCTCTTAGCGCGGCGGCCGACAGTCAAGGCACGGCAGCCCCCCTTCGGCAAGCTTGATTGGGGGGGCGTTTAGCCGACCCGATCAAGCTTGGCGAAGGGCGCCAGAGCTGCAACCACTTCCCACCCCCGGCTGCAGGGCCGGCGACCTCCCAAACTAAAGCCTTTTAGGGTTTAGGGCCGCTGGCCCCTAAATTCCCAATGCGCTCCAAGCGCTGCGCTTCCGGGCGCTGCCAGGCGCTGCCAGGCGCTCCCAGGCGCTCCCAAGCGCTCCCAGGCGTTCCCCGGCGATCCCAGGCGCTCCCAAGCGCTCCCAAGCGCTCCCAGGCGCTCCCAGGCGCTTCCCGCTCGCTCCCAGGCGCTCCCAGGCGCTCCCAGGCGCTCCCAGGCGCTCCCAGACGCTCCCAGGCGCTCCCAGGCGCTCCCACATGCGCCCAGAGGCGCTCGGAGCGCTCCACACGTGTTTTTACGTGTCGGAGAAGCATAGGGGGGAATTCCAAGTCAAAAGTCTCTGGGTTTAGGGTGTTGTATTCTTCGAGGATCAAGGGGAAGTTTATCTTTGAATCGCGACTCCCAGGGGGCAGCCTACGGCTGCATGGGCGACCCAGTCTGGCAACCAGCTGACGCTTCTCAGAGATGCCCTGTCTCTCGTAGACGGCGACGGTGATGCGCGGTGGGGTGGGCAGAAGCACAACGAGGTGCTTGGGAATTTAGGGTTTAGGGTTTAGGGTCTAACAGGGCAATGCCACGATTACAACCTTCAACGGAACCCACCTGCGGTCGCCATCATTCCCACCCGCATCTCCACCCCCCCCATAAAGATCATATCTTCTATCATGTCATAGCGTGGCTGTAGCATAGCATAGCATGGTATAGCATTGCTTAGCAAAGCATGGCAAAGCATAGGTTCCCCCAAAACACATATAGTGCAGCATGGCATTGCGTAGCATAGCACAACATAGCAGAGCATGGCAAAGCATAGTCTCCCCACAAAGTGGGAAACCTATAGTGTAGCATAGCAGAGCATAGCAAAGCGAAGCAGTCGGGCGGGCGGACCCTAACGGGCGGGTCGGGTCGGGTCGGGCGGACCCTAACGGGCGTGTCGGGTCGGGCGGGCGGGACATTAAAGTATGGTGCGTGTACACTTGACACGCGTGAACCCTGACGGGCGGGTCGGGTCGGGTCGGGCGGGCGGACCCGAACGGACGAGTCGGGTCGGGTCGGGTGGACCCTAACGGGCGGGTCGGGTCGGGCGGGCGGGACATGAAAGTATGGTGCGTGTACACTTGACACGCGTGAACCGTAACAAGCAGGTCGGGTCGGGTCGGGCGCACTCGAGGGTTCGCCCGACCTCAACGTGCTTTGCATAGGATTGTGGTGGTTTACATCCCAAGCGCTCCCGGCGCGCTCCCAGGCGCTCCCAGGCGCTCCCAGGCGCTCCCAAGCGTTCCCAGACGCTCCCAGGCGCTCCCCGGCGCTCCCAAGAGCGCCCAGAGGCGCGTAGAGCGGCGGCCCACACGTGTTTTTACGTGTCGGAGAAGTAGGAACCCCACCAGAGGACGAAAGGTCCCCGGGTTTAGGGTGTTGTACTCTTCGAGGATCAGGAAGAGTTTATCTTTGAATCGCGACTCCCACGGGGCAGCCTACGGCTGCATGGGCGACCCAGTCTGACAACCCGCTGAAGTATTTCAGAGATGCCCTGTCTCTCGTAGACGGCGACGGTGATGCGCGGTGGGGTGGGCAGAAGCACAACGAGGTGCTTGGGAATTTAGGGCCTGCATTGGCGCACGCGCGCGCTGGCTGCGATCCCCCCCACATCAAGGTTGTTGGGGGAGATCGCTGCCCAAGCCGCGCGCGCTATGAACTTGCACTCCCGCCCCAGACCACCCACAGTAAAGCCCTTTAGGGTTTAGGGTTTCTCCCCCCAACCCCCCTATCAAGGGGGGCTTTCGTGTTGTGTGCGAATGCGAATATTAAGCGGGGAGCACGACGACGCGGTTTTGGCATTGCGTTCTTGGTACGCGCGCAAAGCGCTTTGCGCAGGCGCAGGAGCCAGCGTCGTCGCATGGCCAGCAATCTTTGCCGTGGGTTTAGCTGCATTCGGCTGGCTCCCAGTTGGCGCATGGCTTTGCCGAAGGACGGATTCTTCTCCTGCGGGTGTTCATTGCAATCAGAAGGCGCAGGAGAGGCCTCAAGGCCAGGCGTCGCCGCATAAGGTTTTGAATTACGGCGTTGGCATGTCGCAGACGCAGCATTGCCCCTGGTTCCAGTAGGCCCTTGGCTTTTGCCGTTGCCCTGGCTGCCCTTGCAGCCGCCGTCGTAGACGGCTGCTGCTGGCGCAGCACATCCACGGAGGTCCGCATTTGCCTTCGGCGTTGGAAAGCAGCACTGCGAGGGCGCTGGCGCGGCAATCCCATGGGCCCCCGTGGGCCTCGAGCGAGTAGCCGCGCCGTCGGGCTCCTCGCTGAAGGCGACGCGCGCGGCAGTTGTATTCGCCCGCGGCTTTGGGTTTTGCTTTGAGGTCGCCCCCGCTGAAGCGATTGCAATCATCGACGCAGACGCTGTCGACGCGAGCTTCGGAAGGCGGGAGGAGGAGCGCGAGGGGGTGGGTCTGGCACCCCCTCGCTACGATGCGCGCGCATGGCTGCGGCAGCACGTCCATGGCAGACCCCCTGGAATGCCTTGGGGGAGCTCTCTGGGAGCGCTGGGGGAGCGCCTCGACCTTTCCCCAGGATGGAAGCACGTGGGAGCGTCTGGGAGCGCGACAGGACACGCAGAGTGCACCGCGAGCGCGAGCCGTGAATTGCCCGTTGGGCTTGACCGTTGGCGTCGCCCCCGCTGAAGCGATTGCATTGTCGACGCAGCCGCCTTCGGCGCGAATTTCGCATGGCTGGAAGGGGGAGCGCGAGGGGGTGGGTCTGGCACCCCCTCGCTACGATGCGCGTGCATGGCTGCTGCAGCACCTCCATGGCAGACCTCTTGGAATGCCTTGGGAGAGCTCTCTGGGAGCGCTGAGAGAGCGCCTCGAGGTTTCCCCAGGATGGAAGCACGTGGGAGCGTCTGGGAGCGTGACAGGACACGCAGAGTGCACCGCGAGTGCGGGCCGTGGGTTGTCCATTGGGCAGGACCGTTGGCGTCGCCCCCGCTGAAGCGATTGCATTGTCGACGCAGCCGCCTTCGGCGCGAATGTCGCATGGCTGGAGAGGGAGCGCGAGGGGGTGGGTCTGGCACCCACTCGCTACGATGCGCGCGCATGGCTGCGGCAGCGCCTGCATTGCGGGGAAGCGCCGGGAAGCGCCGCCAGGGAGCGCTGCCGAGTGCTTGCGAATGCATGAAAACGCTAGGGAGCGCCATGGGACCGCTTGGACTTCTGAAGCGCGCTTGGGAACGCCGGGGAGCGCTTGGGACCACCTGTGAAGCTTGGGAGCGCTTGGGAGCGCATGGGAACGCCTGGGAGCGCTTGGGAGCGTGCTGGGAGCGTGCCGGGAGCGCCTGGGAGCGCGCCGGAGCGCCTGGGAGTGCTTCGGAGCGCCCCGGAACGCTCGGAGGCGCCAGGGAGCGCGTGGGAGCGCGCAGGGAGCGCCTGAGCAGGCTGGGAGCGTTTGGGAGCGTGCAGGGAGCGCTTGGGAGTACCTGGGAGCGCTTGGGAGCGCCAGGGAGCGCCTGGGAGCGCCTGGGAGCGTGCCGGGAGCGCCTGAGAGCGCCTGGGAGCGCCATGCGCCTGGGAGCCTTGGGAGCGCTTGGGAGCGTGCCGAAAGCGCCGGGGAGCGCTTGGGAGCGCCTGGGAACGCTGGGGGCGCTGGGGAGCGCTTGGGAACGCTTGGGAGCGCCTGGGAGCGCCTGGGAGCGCTTGGGGCGCTTGGGAGCGCCTGGGAGCGCTTGGGAACGCTTGGGAGCGCCTGGGAGCGCCTGGGAGCGCTTGGGAGCACTTGGAGCGTGCGCCAGCCGAAAGGACGCCGCATGCTGTATTTTCATATGGTTTGCGGCCCCACGGACGGCCGAAAGGGCGCCGCATGCTGTATTTTCATAGGTTTGGAGCCCCAGGGGATGGGACCAATCGCAGCGAAGCCTTTGGCTGGGCCTAGGGTTAAGGGTTCTATTCATCTCTCAGAACTCACGAGGCATCCCCGCGGGGGAGCGCATCCTCCTCAGCGCTACGCGCTTCGTCGGTGCGGCGTGCGCGCATGGGCGGACTCGCTGATCGCTCGGCCAGGCGCCACGGGCTTCTGACGATGCACCGCCCGTGGCTTGCAGGGTTTAGGGTTTAGGGTTTAGGGTTTAGGGCTTCTGCGCAGAACCATCCTATCCCCCCCTCCTCAGGAGGTAGGGGGGGATGGATGGATGCGTTCTGTCCCACCCCATCCACCCAGAGTCATTGCTTTTAGGGTTTAGGGATCTACCTCCCACGCTCCCCCCTATCAAGGGGGGAAGGAGTGCTGGCGTCAGCCTGAGTGAGTGATGTGCGTCCCAGAAACAGATATGTCAGCATTAGCGCGATTCGAGAGTCGTCCTTCGCGAAAGTTACGCGCGCGACCGCGACCCTTGCGGGTGCAGAGTCGCCCGCGTAGCCTTCCCCAGGGGCCGCCGCGTGGAGGCTGGACGTGGCCCCCTGGGTTTCCGCGCGGCAGTGGGCGCCGCGCCGCGCGTGGAGTCCGACGGGCTTTCTCGCTCGCGGACTCGGCGCGGCGCGGCGGCCACTCCCGCGCGGAAGCCCCCCTCGACCGCGAGCTTCCGCGTTCCTGGTGCAAGCCCGCGGAAGAGGGCGCAACTGCGCCTTGCCGAGAGTTCGCGGGGGCGCCGTTGTTCGTGGGGTCGGCGGACGTCGGCTCTGCGACGCGCGCGAGCGCTGCGGGATGTGCATGCCAGGAATGACAGGGAGCATCGGCGCTCTGGGGGAGAGCTCTGGGGGAGAGCTCTGGGGGAGAGCTCTGGGACGGAGCTCTGGGACGGAGCTCTGGGAGAGCTCTGGGGGAGAGCTCTGGGGGAGAGCTCCGGGGGAGAGCTCTGGGGGAGAGCTCTGGGGGAGAGCTCTGGGGAGAGCTCTGGGGGAGAGCTCTGGGGGAGAGCTCTGGGGGAGAGCTCTGGGGGAGAGCTCTGGGGGAGAGCTCTGGGGGAGAGCTCTGGGGGAGAAGCCGAGCGGCATTTCTGAGCATCCGGCTGAGGGTTAGGGGTTATCATTTTGCAAGCGAAGCACCGCCTCGGGCCGGCAGGCCTATGGTCGCAGTGAGCTCGACTTGCAGCTCGCTCTCACTAGCAGATCCTTACAGGCGTGGCGGTGCGCGCCCCCAGGTCAGTTTAGGGCTTAGGGTTTAGGGCTTAGGGTCTAACAGGGCAAGGCCACGATTACTACCTTCAACGGAACCCACCTGCGGTCGCCATCATTCCCACCCGCATCCCCACCCCCCCATAAAGATCATATCTTCTATCATGTCATAGCGTGGCTGTAGCATAGCATAGCATGGTATAGCATTGCTTAGCAAAGCATGGCAAAGCATAGGTTCCCCCAAAAACACATATAGTGTAGCATGGCATTGCATAGCATAGCAGAACATAGCAGAGCATGGCAAAGCATAGGTTCCCCACACAGTGGGAAACCTATAGTGTAGCACAGCAGAGCATAGCAAAGCGAAGCAGTCGGGCGGGCGGACCCTAACGGGCGGGTCGGGTCGGGTCGGGCGGACCCTAACGGGCGGGTCGGGTCGGGCGGGCGGGACATGAAAGTATGGCGCGTGTACACTTGACACGCGCGAACCCTGACGGGCGGGCCGGGTCGGGTCGGGCGCACTCGAGGGTTCGCCCGACCTCAACGTGCTTTGCATAGCATTGTGGTGGTTTACATAGCGGGACGTAAAGGTCCCCATAGCAGGCTCGATCAAGGGGTGCGCCTGGGAGCACGCATGATCAGGATTGTGGTGGTTTACGTAGCGGGACGTAAAGATCCCCATAGCAGGCTCGATCAAGGGGCGCGCCTGGGAGCACGCATGATCAGTTTATAGTATGTTTTGCATAGGATTGCGGGTGGTCTGCGTAGGGGGACGTAAAGATCCCCATAGCAGGCTCGATCCAGGGGCGCGCCAGGGAACACGCATGATCAGTTTATAGTATGTTTTGCATAGGATTGTGGAGGGGCCCGTGAAGATCCGCATAGCAGGCTCGATCCAGGAGTTCGAACGGAAATCGAAACGCATGAGGGTTTGGGCTTTCAAGTTAACAATCGAGATTAGAGATTTAGGGTTTAGGGTTTAGGGTTTAGGGCTTCTGCGCAGAACCATCCTATCCCCCCCTCCTCAGGGGGTAGGGGGGGATGGATGGATGCGTTCTGTCCCACCCCATCCACCCAGAGTCATTGCTTTTAGGGTTTAGGGATCTACCCCCCACGCTCCCCCCTATCAAGGGGGGAAGGAGTGCTGGCGTCAGCCTGAGTGAGTGATGTGCGTCCCAGAAACAGATGTGACAGCGCTCGGATGGCACTTCCGCTCGCCTGCGTGTTCTTCAAGGCACGTCAGGGCGGTTCAAGTAGCCCGAAGGCTACAGCACGGCATCGGAAGAGCGCCGAAAGCGCTCGGAGGGCACTTCCGCGCGCCTGCGTGCCCTTCAGAGCACGGCAGGCGGTTTCAGTAGCCCGAAAGCTACAGCATGGCATCGGAAGAGCACCGAAAGCGCTCGGATGGCACTTCCGCGCGCCTGCGTGCCCTGCAAGGCACGGCAGGGCGGTTTAAGTAGCCCGACGGCTACAGCATGGCATCGAAAGAGCGCCGCACGCGCTCGGATGGGACTTCCGCGCTCAGATGACACCTCCGCGCGCCTGCGTGCTCTTCAAGACACGACAGGGCGCTTCAGGTAGCCCGAGGGCTATCGCATGGCACAGGAAGAGCGCCCAAGCGCTCGGATGGCATCTCCGCGCTGCACCGCCGGGCGCACACAGGCTTTAATTTCGCGCTCCTGGACGGCACCGCCAGGCGCACACAGGCTTCAATGTCGCGCTCCTGGACGGCGCTGCCCGCGGCGAAGTGTCGCTTCAGCCTGCTGCTGTCTCTAGCGTGTCTTTTTCGAGCTCTCCTGGGTGTGCGCGCGGCCCGCTGCTGTCTCAAGCGTGTCTGTTTCGAGCTCCCCTGGGCGCTGCTTCGGCCAGCTGCTGTCTAAAGCGTGTCTGATTTGAGCTCCCATAGGTGTCGCTTCGGCCCGCTGCTGTCTCAAGCGTGTCTGTTCCGAGCTTCCCCGCGCGTATGTTTGGAACTACTTTGGGTGTCGCTTCGGCCCGCTGATGTCTCAGGCGTGCCTGTTTCGAGCTCCCCTGCGTGTCGCTGCGGGCCGCTGATGATTCAAGCGTGTCTGTTTCGAGCTCCCCTGGGCGTCGCTTCGCCCCGCTGCTGTCTCAAGCGTGTCTGTTTGGAGCCTTCCTGGGCGTCGGCTTAGGAGAGGAGCTCAGGAGAAGAGCTCCGGGGCGTCACGAGCTCACGGGATCACGGACTCACGGGCTCAAGGACTCACGGACTCACAGGCTCAGCGGCTCACGGGTCACGGGCTCACGAGATCACGGGCCCGCGGGCTCACCGGCTCGCGGGCTCACGGGGTCACGGGCTCACGGGCTCACGGACTCGCGGGCTCACGCGCTCGCGGGCTGGCTCACGGGCTCACGCGCTCACGGGCTCACGCGCTCACGTGCTCACGACCCTCGCGGGCTCGCGCGCCCCCGGGCTGCCGGACTCCCCGGCCCCCGAGCCCCCGGGCTCACGGACTCGCGGACTCACGGGCTCACGGGCTCACGGGCTCACGGGCTCACGGGCTCACGGGCTCACGGGCTCCCGGGCTCACGGGCGCCCGGGCTCAAGGACTCACAGACTCACGGGCTGACGGGCCCACGGGCTCACGTGCTCACGGGCTCGCGCGCTCACGGGCTCACGACCCTCAGGGGCTCACGCGCTTCCGGGCTTCCGGGCTCCCGAGTCCCGGGATCGAGTTTGGAATCTCGAATTTACGCTCTGGGAACGCGTCTGCGAACGCGTGAAAACCTCTCACGCACGGCCTGGAAAGGAGTCTTGGGGATATGGTGGGTTCACCACCGTGGGAACGATGCTCTGGGAGCTCTGAGCGCGCGAGCGCCGAGAGAACCCTCTGGCTAGTGCTTCGGGCCGCGCACGAGGCGCCAGAGACTTCTCCGGGGAGCGCTTCGGGCCGCGCACGAGGCTCCCGAGGATGCTCTGGGGATAGCTCTGGGGGGGAGCTCTGGGGGAGAGCTCTGGGGGAGCGCTCTGGGGGAGCGCTCTGGGGGGGAGCTCTGGGGGAGAGCTCTGGGGGAGAGCTCTGGGGGAGAGCTCTGGGGGAGAGCTCTGGAGGAGAGCTCTGGGGGGGAGCTCTGGGGGAGAGCTCTGGGGAGAGCTCTCTGGGGGAGAGCTCTGGAGGGAGCTCTGGGGGAGAGCTCTAGGGGAGAGCTCTGGGGGGGAGCTCTGGGGGGGAGCTCTGGGGGAATGCTCTGGGGGAATGCTCTGGGGGAAAGCTCTGGAGAGCTCTGGGCGAAAAGCCGAGCGGTATTTCCGAGCATCCGGCCGAGGGTTAGGGGTTATCATTTTGCAAGCGAAGCACCGCCTCGGGCCGGCAGGCCTATGGTCGCGGCGAGCTCGACTTGCAGCTCGCTCTCACTAGCAGATCCTTACAGGCGTGGCGGTGCGCGCCCCCAGGTCCGCGCCTGCAGTTTAGGGTCTAACAGGGCAAGGCCAAGAATACCTACCTGCATTGGCACCCACCTGCGGTGGCTATCAATCCCCCCCGCATCTCCACCCCCACATAAAGATCATCTCTCCTCTCATGTTATACCCTGACGGGCGCGAATGCCGACCCAGCACACGCTCGCCAGCCGATCCGTGTGGGCCGAAGCGTGTCCGACGAACCGTGTCTGCCAAGTGTCTACCGAACCGCGTCTGGCGAACCGTGTCATCCGAACCGTGTCAGCCACACAGTGTCAACCCGTCTCAGCCCAACCGTGTCACTGGCGCCGTGTCAGCCATGCCGTGTCAGACGCTCCGTCCCAACCGCACCGTGTCATCAGAACCGACTCTGCAAAACCGTGTCAGCCGAACCGTATCAGCCGAACCGAACCGAACAGCATCAGTCAAACCATGTCAGACGAACACTCTCAGCCAAAGCGTGTCGACAGAACCGCGTCAGCCGAAACGTGCCAACCGAACCGTGTCAACCGAAGCGCGTCCGCCGAACCGTGTCAACAGCACAAGAAAGTAACCCTGAGAAGCACGCGATGAGAACTGCCACAGGATAGCACTGGATGCATGCGACAAAGGCTCAGCCGCGCGCGTGTGCACTTTGTCAGATTTTTTGCAATGGAATATGAACATGGACACATCTCGCAAGAGCAGGATGTTGAGATTATAGTAATTTTACAAGAGAAAGCTCCGGTACACTTCCACGCCCGCGACGCGCGTGTGCACTTGGTCGTATTTTTTACAATAGAATACGAACATGCACACATCTTGCTGGAGCAGGATGTTAAGATTATAATATTTTGTGCAAGAGAAAGCTCTGGTACACTTCCACGCCCGCGACGCGCGTGTGCACTTTGTCGTATGTTTTGCAATGGAATATGAACATGGCCACATCTTGCAAGAGCAGGATTTTAAGGTTATAGTATTTTTTACAACACAAAGCTCCGGTACACTTCCGGGCCCGCGACCGGGCCCGCGATCCCGGCCGGGCAGAATGTGTTGTAAAAAATATGGTTTTCTGATACATGCGATGCGCATGATCAGGATATAGTGTTTTTTGCATAGGATGGAGGGGGTTCGTTTATAGAGCCCAGAGCTCTCCCCCAGAGCCCCCCCCCAGAGCTCCCCCCAGAGCTCCCCCCCAGAGCTTCCCCCCAGAGCTCTCCTCCAGAGTTCTCCCCCAGAGCTCTCCCCCAGAGCTCTCCCCCAGAGCTCCCCCCCGGAGCTCTCCCCCACAGCTCCCCCCCACAGCTCTCCCCAGAGCTCTCCCCCAGGGCTCTCTCCCAGAGCTCTCCTCCAGAGCTTTCCCCCAGAGCTCTCCCCCAGAGCTCTCCCCGGATGCTCTGAGATCCCGGGCCGCTCCCCCGAAGGATTCTTCCCGGCTCGGAAGGGTTTCCTGGGCGCCGGGAGCAGAAAATCAATATTTTTGAAAGAAAAATGTGTCTTGGAGTGGCCTTTTTTCGGCACCGCCTCGGAATTCAATTTTCCGGCGCCGGCCGGCGCCGAAACCGGCCCGGGCGCCGGCCCGGGCGCCGACTTGGGCGTCTGGCTCGAGCGCCGGCTCGAGTGCCGGCATCCGCCCGGAAGCGTTCCTGGGCGCCGGGGGCAGAAAATCAATATTTTTGAAAGAAAAATGTGTCTTGGAGTGGCCTTTTTTCGGCACCGCCTCGGAATTGAATTTTCTGGCGCTGGCCGGCGCCGGAACCGGCCCGGGCGCTGGCCCGGGCGCCGGCCCGGGCGTCCGGCTCGAGCGCCGGTCGGGTGCCGGAATCGGCTCGGAAGGGTTCCCGGGCGCCGGGAGCAGAAAATCAATATTTTTGAAAGAAAAATGTGTCTTGGAGTGGCCTTTTTGTGGAGAGCTCCACCGAAGCCCCCAGTGGGACCGTCCGCATGCGTCTCGGAAACCCAATTTGACATTTTCACGCACCCAGTTCAGCGTTTCGTGGCCCCATCGGGAGCTCAACCGAAGCCCCCAGTGGGACCGTCCGCATGCGTCCCGGAAACCAAATGTGGCACACCCCTCATACGTTTCGTGGCCCCATAGAGAGCTCCACCGAAGCCACCACTGGGACCGCCCGCATGCGTCCCACACGCCCGGTTTTGCATTTTCTCCCCACCCGGTACGGCGTTTCCTGGCCCCATAGGGAGTTCGCCCGACGGCCCCAGTTCTACCGCCCGCATGCGTTCCCCCCCACCCAGTGCAGCGCTCCGTGGCCCCACAGGGAGCTCCACCGAAGAAAATATTCACAATTGCCCTACCTACAACTGTATATGGTTGGGTCCGTCGCCAGGATCATTGGCGCCGGTTTCCAGCAGGTGGAGTCTCCCCCGCGGGACGCACTGCTGCAAGCCGTCGCGTGAAGCAGAGGCTCGGAGCCAGACATCCCCCCCCTCGCCCCCCCCCCCTCTCCGCCCACTGTGGAAACGCCGGGTCCGAGAGAACGCTCACCAGCCCAGGTCTCCCCCCATGGGGCCTCCCCCAGAGGCTTCCGCCCCAGGTTGCCACCCCCCACTGGCGTTTCAGTACTGGCCGCGGTGCTCCTTTCCCCTCCTGCCCAGGGGCCCCCGTCTCGGCCCTGCGCCCGCCCGCAGGTGGTGTGTTGTGCTCTCTGTTGGTCTGAGGTCGGCCCCCCCCACGTGACAGCTGCATACAGACATGGAGTTCCAAGACAGGCAGTCCTTGCTCATTCCGTTCGGCCAAGCACGCGCCAGAAGCCGACCCCCTCGCAAAACAGCGAGCGATGACGAGGCCTCAGCTGCAGTCGTGGAGCGGGTTCCCGGGTCCGCGAGTGCCAGTAGTGCACGGGATGTTTCGGGATGTCGATTGTAGAAGGGTTGAGGACGTTCACGCTGATTCGATATTCGCCTTGCATGGAGATGTGCAATCCGCCTGGAAGCTGCTGCCCTGGCTATCCCAGACGGCCCCGAATGGCTTCAAGTCGGCTCCAGGGTCCAGGGGTCTTCAAGACGCCTCACGGCGCCCCCAGAGGGCCCCCCAGAGGGGCCCCGAGAAGCAAGACCCACCGCATCCCTTCGGTTGTTTTTTCCAAGGCGGTTCAAGAGGCTCCGAGTTTTGCTCCGAGATAGCTCCAGACGCACCCCCGACGCCCCCAAGGCGACCCCCTTTGGCCCTGAGGGCTCCGGGAGGCCCCCAGGATGGCCCAGAAGGGCTCCGACACAGCCCCAGAGCGTGCGAGGACGACCCAGGAGGGTTTCAAGACCCCGTCCCAGGGGCCTCCGCACGCTTCGGGGCGCTCTCACGGGCCAGCCCAGCGGACAGCCCCACGCCGATCCCGACGGCGCCCCCGCAGGTTTCCGCATTTGGCGATCCGCATTTGACGAACGTCTACGGTGAGCGATTTGACCTGATGCGGCAGGTCGGCGACTACAAAGGGTACGGTTACGCCGGGGTATGGTTTGCGATCGGCACCGTCAGGGCCTGGGGAGTACGACATTGTCTTCGTCGGGCCTCCTCGGGGCGCGGCGGAGAGCCCCGTCGAGGTCCTCGCCCGCCCCCCAGGGTGCAGGTTGCAAACCACGCCCTTTGCAAACCACACCCTTCGGAGTCGCCGAGCAGGGCAAAGTCTTGCTCATCAATATCCCACGTGGAGACCGCAGAAGAAAACGCATAAGCCTTTGCAGTTCCGCCCGGGTTTCCTGGATCGGCGCTGGAACCCCCTCCCTGGTGCGCAGAGCGCGCCGGGGGCGGCGCTGTAGGCGCGGCCAGGGGGGCCCAGCGCCGATCCAAAGAAGAGAAGCCGCGCGGAGCTTCGAAAGTTTGCGGTTGTGTTGCTTTTTGCTCCTCCAGGAAAACCTGTGGAGGACGCGCTGCTCGTCGCGGAGGCCGACGTGCGCCGAATGGGTGCGCAGTGCGCGGACATGTATTTCCAAAGGTTGAACATCACAGGGGCGTGGGCGGACGAGGCGCACGCTGGCGGTCTCACCTTCGATGCCAAGACGGCGCACGAGGCGGGCGCGGGGTGGACGAAGTTCGGTCCGCTGGAGCTCAAGGTCGTCCGCGGGCGCACGGACCAGGGCGTCCCGTACTTGAACTTCTACGCCAGGCACCTTGGGAAGGCTGGGTTTGCTGTCGGGGGCCTGCTGGGAGAGGACGATCACACGGAGGCTGCGACGCCCGCGGCAGAGTGCGGCAAACAATTGTCCCTTGCGCGTCGTGCCGCACCGACGCGTGCAGCACCGAGTTCGGCTCCGAGCTCTGTCGCAATGGCGAGCTTCCACTGAGGCTCGATGGCCCAGTCCCACCTGCTCCGGTCGCGTTCCGGGCCTGGTTCTCCCTTTCCTCTGAAGCCTCGACATGCCCAATACGACACTCTGCCAGCTCGTTCTATTCCTTTTTCTTTTGCTCGCGTGCCTCTTCAGGAGGCGCATCATCAGATGCACATAACTGGGGACTTGCCCCTGGGAACCCCCAGGCCGGCACCACGACCGCGAACAGGGCTGTCCCAGGCCACAGGATGCTACTTCGGGTCCTGCATCTTTCCCGGGCGGCCCAGAAACGCTCTAAGAGAATCGCAAGACGTCTCCAGACTCCCCCGGGAAGCTTCCCGAGTCGGCTGTGGACCCATACTGCCGCCAGAGGATCCCCCAGGTCGCCCTGAGAAGCCCTCAGATAGCCCTCTGAGTGTTCACGGATGCGACGTGCATGGTTTTATTCCCTGGGGCCCTTGTTTTCTCCGCCCCCGCCCCAGCACCTCACGCCTCACCCCCTTCTGTCCTCCTCTCTTCTTTTCACACTCGGCGTCACCATTAATCATCCTCATCAGCATCATCCCCATCGTCATACTCATGAACACCCGTCTGTCGTTTCCATCACCGTTGTAATCATCATCGCCATCGCCAGCAGACTTGTCACTGTCAACATCGTCATCCTTACAACGCCATGACCTTCGGCCATCATAATCATCATCAACATCATCACCATCAGCATCAGCATCAGCATCAGCATCAGCATCAGCATGAGCGTCATCATAATCATACTCATTCTCATCATCCTCATCATCACCATCACCATCACCACCATCACCATCACCATCATCATCACTACACCGTACTCGTCACTCTAATTCATAACACTCATCATCATCGTCATCATCATCACCATCACCATCACCATCATCATCCTCATCCTCATCTCCATCACCACCATCACCATCATCATCACTACACCGTACTCATCATTCGAATTCAGAGCACTCATCATCATCATCATCATCATCATCATCATCATCATCATCATCATCATCATCATCATCATCATCATCATCATCATCATCATCATCGTCAGCATTACCACCAGCACTCAGTCATTCATTCATTCATTCATTCGTTCATTCATTCATTCATTCATTCATTCATTCGTTCTTTCATTCACGCACACACACACACACACTTATCTTGATGATCACTCGAGCGCATGCCTTGTCTGTAAGTGGGTAGCGAGGAATTTTCTTTCGGGAGCCCCCTCCCTATGGGGCCGCAGTTCATGTTGGTAAACCGAGTGGGTCATCGGACTATCCCACCAGGCAGAGCATTCGAGCACCCCAAGGGGGCAAACCGTGAGGATGCCTCAATCGCCCCACCCTCCCAATGGGGCCCGCACTTCATGACGGTAATCCGAGAGGGTCGTTGGACTATCCGACCAGGCATAGCACTTGATCACCCCCAAGGAGGCACACCGAGAGGATGTCTCACGCAGGAGCGTCGTCCGTGAATGAATTGCGAGGAAGTCTCAGGCGGGAGCCCCTTTCTCATGGGGCCCGCACTTCATGCTGGCAATCCGAACGGGCCATCGGAACATCCCACCAGGCAGAGCACCCGGACCACCCCAGGGAGATGCACCGTGAGGATGTCTCAGGCGGGCCTCGCCTGCGAGTGAATCGCGAGGAAGCCTCAGGCAGGAGCCCCCTCCCTGTGGGCCCAGCACTTCGCGCTGGTACCCCGCGCGGGCCCATCGGAATGCTCCACCGGAGAGCAGCGGAGAGCAGACACGAGCGGCGGAGGCCAGCATCGGCCAGCAGAGGCCAGCGAGCAAAGACAGCGGAGGCCCGCAGCGAGCAGCAGAGGCCGGCAGGCAGCAGCAGGCAGCGCCCAAGGGCGGCACGGAGCAGCAGCGACCGGCAGGGGGCAGCAGAGAGCAGCGGCGAGCAGCAGGGAGCAGCATCCAGCAGCGCACAGCAGCAGAGCGCAGCAGAGACTGCCAGAGGGCAGCAGAGAGCGGCGGCGAGCCGCAGAGACCAGCGGAGACCAGCAGAGAGCAGCAGGCAGGAGCAGACGACAGGAGAGAGTAGCAGATATCAGAAAACATCAGATCAGAGGGCAGCAGAGAGCGGATGAGAGCAGCTGAGACGAGCAGGCATTCGCGTGCAGCGGCAGAGAGCAGCAGAGACCCGCAGAGAGCAGCATTTGCCTGCAGTCACCCGCAGGGACTGACAAAGAGCAACTGATAGCGGCAAAGGCCAGCAGAGACCAGCAAGAACCAGCAGAGAGCGGCAGGCAGCAGCAGAGAAAAACAGAGAGCGGCAGCGAGCAGCCGAGAGCAGCAACGAGCACCAGAAAGCAGCAGAGGGCAGCCAGACCAGCAGAGAGCAGCAGCGACCAGAGCACGCTGTGGAACAGCAGGGAACAGCAGAGAACGGCTGAGAGCAGCACAGACCAGCAGAGACCAGCAACCATCAGCAGACAACACCAGAGAGCAGCAGAGACCCGCAGAGACCAGCAGAGAACAGCACGGACAAAGCTGCAGCGAGCGGCAGAGGGCAGCAGAGAACAGCAGAGAGCTGCAGGGCACAGCAGAGAGCGGCAGAGAACAGCATAGAACGGCAGAGAGCAGCACAGACCACACGAGAGCAGCATAGAGCAGCAGAAGACGACGGAGAGCAGCAGAGAGCAGCAGACAGATGCAGACAACAGCAGAGAGCAGCAGAGACAAGCAGAGACCAGCAGATATCAGCAGGCAGCAGCAGTGAGCAGACGAGAGTATCAGAGACCAGTAGAGAGTAGTTCCTTGCAGCTGAGAGCAGCAGAGACACGCAGACACCAGCAACTGCCTGCAGTCACCATCATATACTAGCAGAAATCAGCAGCGAGCAGCAGACAGCAGCAGAGACCAGCAGAGACCAGCAGACAGCAGCAGATAACACCAGAGAAGAACAGAGAGCAGCAGAGACCAGCAGAGAACAGCACAGACCAGGCAGCAGCAGAGAGGGGCAGCACAGAGCAGAAAGTAGCAGAGTACAGCTGAGAGGGGCAAAAACCAGCAGAGGGCAGCAGACAGCAGATGAGAGTAGCATAAACCAGTAGAGGGTACTGTCCAGTAGCAGAGAGCAGCAGAGACACGCACAGAGCAGCAAGTACCTGCAATCATCAGGTGAGCAGCAGCGCTTACAGAGAGCAGCAGAGGCCATCAGGGAACGGCAAAGACAAGCAGAGACAAGCCCAGCCCAGCGGACAGCAGCAGAGAGTAGCAGATACCTGCAGACAGTAACAGAGCAGCAGGGGGCTACGAACTCCAGGGCTTAGGCGGAGCAGTTCGCGGCAGAGTGGGCTTCGCGTTGCTTCCCGCCTGGGCGTTGCTGCGGGGTTGTCCCGACGGCTTGCTCCCGCGCCCCAGCGGCCCACGCGGTTGTCCCAACGGCGTGGGCCGTGGGGTTGCCCCAACGGCTTCGCGATCCGGCCATCGGGGAATGCGCGCATGTTGGCGGCGAAGGAGCCGAGGAACATCGATTTGCCCCAGCCAGGAGGCAGGGGAGGTGTATGAGGATAATCGGCGGAATCGAGATGAGGAGAGGGGGAAGGAGGAAAAGGTAGAGGAGGACGAGGAAAAGGGGGAGGGGGAGGAGGAGGAGTAGTAGAGGATGAGGAGGAGGTGGAGGATGAGGAGCACAATCAATACAACGAGGAGGATGAGAAGGAGGAGGGGACGGCGGAAAAGAAGGACGATGAGGAGGAATATGGGGATAAGGAGGAGGAGGCGGAGGAGGAGGAGGAGGAGGATATGGAAGGAAAAGGAGGAGGAGGAGGAGGAGGAGGAGGAGGAGGAGGAGGAGGAGGAGGAGGAGGAGGAGGGGAGGAGGAGGAGGAGGAGGAGGAGGGGAGGAGGAGGGAGGAGGAGGAGGAGGAGGAGGGAGGAGGAGGAGGAGGAGGAAAGGAGGAGGAGGAGGAGGAGGAGGAGGAGGAGGAGGAGGAGGATGAGGAGGAGGGAGGAGGAGGAGGAGGAGGAGGGGAGGAGGAGGGAGGAGGGAGGAGGAGGAGGAGGAGGAGGAGGAGGAGGAGGAGGAGGAGGAGGAGGAGGAGGAGGAGGAGGAGGAGAAGGAGGAAAAGGAGGAGAGGAGGAGGAGGAGGAGGAGGAGGAGGAGGAGGAGGAGGAGGAAAAGGAGGAGGCGGAGGAGGAAAACGAGGAGGAACATGAGGAGGCGCAACTGAATGCGGGAGGAAGGTTTCCGGCACGGCGAGAACAAAGGCCAAGGGCAAGCTAAGCGGGTCGACGTGAAAAGGTCCGACCGTCGGACAAATCATTGCCGCCTTTTCGGTTTTCTTTGGCTTCCGACGCTGCAAGGTTGATTTTATCGCTGTCGCCCTTTAAGGCTTCCGGCGCCTTGAGGCGGCCCGCGACGCCTTCACCCCCCCCCCAATACGGCCAACTGGGCACCCAGGAAAGCCTCAAGACGGCCCAAGACAGCTCCTAGAAGAAGCAAGAGGCGTCCCAGAGGTTCCACGTTCTTTCCAGGCGGCTTGGAACATCGCAACGAGATGACGTCAAGACGCCCCTGGACCCCCCCATGTGGACGGCCAGAGTCGTGTAATGGCCCACAGTGCCAGCACAAACTCCGACAGGAACCGCGCTCGCAGTGTTGCGTCGCCACCCACTGCGCAGCGCGACCCACTGTTCGACAGTGGCGGTGCCAGCGAAGGTCAGCCATGGGACCCCCGTCAAGGAGGTGGACGCAGGCGCGAGCAGCGGCGGAGCTCCACGCGATCCTTCGGGACAGGATCCCCGCCCGCACGTTGGCGCGTGGCCCATCTTCAGCCGCGCGTGCAGAGCAGCGGCTCGCGTGGGAATAGGCGGGGTCTGCTGGCCGCCTTGTCCGATGGCGAGATTCACGGCAACAGCGTCGACGCCTTCTTCTTCATCATCGGCGCTCCAGAATGGGTAAATAAGATGTTCGGAGCGGGGCTGCCGGTGATCTCCCGGCCGCGTGGCAGCGACTGGCCCGTTGAACACCTCGCTGACACCGACGAACTGGAGGTGATCGAGTCGAGGCAGCTCACGCTCACGATGCATCGAGACATGCCCCAGTGCGTTGCGACGTCGACTTGTCTCGGCGTCTTTTCGACTTCCCCGGCGCAGAGGGCCAAGGTGCGGGGCGGCCTCGAAGTGAGCGGGATCGGCCTCCACGTTGACTGCACCACTCATGCCGCGGGTCTATCGGGGGCGGGGGCGGCTGCGGCAGCGGCAAGGTGCTGGGAGACCGCCCGCGGGGGCGACAAGGCAGCGGGCGTGGGGCGCCCGGCCCCCGCGGCAGTGGTCCTTGTCTGGGAGGAGCCGCCCTTGGAGCCAGGCGATTGGGAAGCACCGCTGGGCGGCAGCGCGCGAAGATCTCGTCGGCGCTGGCGGGCAGTTGAAAGGGAGTGGACCCCCCATGGCGCGGGCGAGGCGGGCGACCCGAGCAGGTCCCTCGCGGCGCTGGAGCTCCTCGGCACGCTCGTCGGCGGGAAGCCGTTCCCAAGGCCGCGGCGGTTCAACCTGTGGGCGGAACTCGACATGGCGGGGCCGACGGACAATCTGTCTTCGGCGGTACTCATCGCCGAGATCTCGGAAGAACGGCGCCCATTCAAGGTGGCGGGGGGCCTGGAACGACTACCGCGCGAGAGGGGCCATGAGGCGGACGACCCCCGGCAGCGCGAAGACGACGGACTTCGAAGAGTTTTTTGGGATCACCATGGCGGCCGCGGGCCTGAAGGATTACGCGCTCGACGACGAGGCGACGCTGGCCTCCGAAGATCACCGCGAGTCGATCGACGTCGCGGTGTCAATCCCGCCGGGCGCGCCGCGGGCGAGGTCGCACCGTCGGACGCGAAGCGGTTGCAACGGCGCCCCGGCAGGAGAGGGCGCAGGCGAGGAGGCGACAGCCTATGAGCGGTTCGGAAGGCGGAGCCCGCCGCGCACCGCGTTGCAGTTGCAGCGCGTGGCCGCTTGGAACACATCATTGCTCATCAGGGCCCGTCGACAGTTCGGCTCGGGTCGCGCCCAGGGCGGGGCTCGGCGGCGCCCCCCGTGCAGGGGGGTCTCTGAGCTGCGGCAGGGGTGCCAATGGACCCCGCCACGGTGGGGGGCCCCCTCCTTCCTGTCGGGGGCCCCCGCCCTGCCGCCGCGGGCGGGGGCGGGCGTCTGGGGGGGGGGCTCGACCGAGGAGGACCTCATGGAGGCTCCGCGCCTCCCGGCCACTGCGCGCGCGCGAGCGGCGTGCCGCGGTGACGGCGTCGTTGAAGAAGCGGGAAGGAGCGGGCTGAGAAGGCGGTCTGGCCCACGACGCTCGCAGTCTCCAGGGTGGGGGCCGCGGCAGCCGCTTTTCACTTCCGGATCTCTTGTCGCCCCCATCGGTCCTCCCCCTTTCAAACGTGGACTACCCACTTAGAATAATAACCCAAACTTCGGTGACGCCGAGCCCGGCCCGCCTGGAATGGGCGTGGCACTTGCATAATGGCGACGCGTTTGTCTCGCTGGCTTGCGCGTGGGCCACATTCTTGATTAAGAATGATGATGCCCCCTGGGCGCCACCGACATTTTTCCTTGAGCGCGTTGTTTCCACGCCTTGTGTTGACGACTTCCATGTGGGGCCACGAAGCGTGTGAAGAGGTGAGCCGAATTTGGTGCTGGCGCGCCATGCGGACGCTGCCGTAGGGCCGTCGGTGGAGTTCGATGTGGGGCCACGAAACGCGTGAAGGGTGTGCCGGATCGGATGGGGGTGCGCCATGCGGGGTGCTGCCGCAGGGGCTTCCGATTGAGTTCCATGTGGGGCCACGAAACGCATGAGTGCGGGGTGCCGGATTGGGTGCGGGAGCCGCGTGCGGGCGTTGCTGCTGTGGCCTGCGGTGGAGCTTCATGCGGGGCCATGACACGATTGAGGGGAGTGTTGACTTGTGTACGGGTGCATGTGCGGACGCTGCTGCTAGGAGCTAGGAGTTCCCTGTGGAACCACGATTCGTGTGAGGGGTGTGCCGAGTTGGGTGCGGGTGCGCCATGCGGGCGTTTGCGCCGGGTCCTTCGGCTGGCTTCCACATGGGGCCACGAGGCGTCTGAGGGGTGTGCCCAATATGGGCGCGGGTGCGCCATGCGGACGCTGCCGCAGGGGTCTTCGGTGAAGCTCCACCCGAGGCCACGAAACGCGTGATGGGTGTGCCGAATTGGACACACGTACGCCATGCGGACGCTGCCGTACGGCTTTCGGGCTCCCTTTGTGGCCACGAAGCGTGTGAGGGGCGCGCCGAAACAGAGACATGCGGAGGGCAGAGGCAGGGCTGGCAGGGATGGGGGTGCGTGGGGCGCTGTCTTTCTCAAAACGAGTGCCCAAACAGAATGGTTGGGATGTTTTCAAAACTCTCCAGATATTCTTGTGTGCACGGATTGTTTGGTATTTTGGATTGTCATAAGTGGGCCCTCAGGCTGTCCAGCCGCTATGTCGTCGCCGTCGCCGCTCCGTTGCCGCCTCGTTGCCGCCCGTCGTCTCGGGCCGTCTGGCAGTCTGGCGGCTATGTCGTCGCCGTTGCCACCGTCGGTCGCCGCCTCGTTGCCGCCCGTCGTTTGGGCCTGCGCGTCGGGTCCGACACCTTGTGGTTGCCACCGCCGCGCCGTCGTCGTCGCCGCACCGTCGCCGCGCCGTCGCCGTCTACAGCCTCGTGGCCCCCTTGCTTGGCATTGCTTTGCATTGCTTTGCATTGCGTTGCTATGCTCTGCTTCGCAGTGCCATTGCGTTGCTATGCGTTGCTTTGCTTTGTTTCGAATATATTTGCATTATGTTGCTTTGCGTTGCATTGCATTGCATTGGTTTGCAACGCTCTGCATCACATTGCTTTGTCATTGCTTTAACTTGCAATCGTGTTGTGCTTTGCATTGCATCACGTTGCAAGCTGGTATGGGGGTCACGGCGACAAGAGGGTGTGCGTGGAGGATGAGGAAGAGTGGAGGGTGTAGGATGGGCGGGAGTGTGCTGGTGTAAGATGGTCCTCTCCAGCCTGGTGCTCCTCCTGCGGCTCTGCGACCTGGCGCTCCTCCTTACCCCTCTCCTCTTCCTCCTCCGCCCTGCTTTATTCTTCTCCTCCCTGCTTCATCCTCGCTCCTCCTCTCCCTCCCCCTCTCTCTGCACCCCTCTTCTTCTCCTCCCCCTCCTCGCTCCTCCCCTCTGCCCCATCCTCGCTCCTCCTTTTCCCTTCAGGGAGGTAGCATGCGTGTGCATGCCCACTCTTGTCGCTCGTGCTACTTTCCCTCGTTCCAGCACGTGTGATCCTAGGCTGCCGTGCGCGCTGCAAAAGCAACCCTCGCCATCACTTGGGTCATGTCATCATCGCCATCGGCATTTACCATGCCATAATCGCTGTCTGTCTGTTTGACCGTCGGGTTGTACATGTGCCTGCTTGTCTGCGCGTCCACGTTGGTCTGCGTCTGCGGCCGTCGGCCTGGCATGCGGTTTAATTTTGACCGACAATGCAAAAATCAGACTAGCCAGGACCCCAGGCAAGGGGACCCGGTTAGTGGTAGGGCCCCGGAGCCCCTCAATTAGCCAGAATTTCTAAACCAGGTCTGCCGCAACTGTTTTTTTTTCAGGTAACGATAGTTCTGGTCAGAGGAACGGGGCGGGGGGGGCGTCCCCCAGTGCACATCACTGAACCAGGTCCCACTAAAACCAGTTCTGCCAACCTACCGTTCGTTGCCTTCTTCCCTTTTGGCCTCGGATCTCAGGGGAGTCCCCCGCTCCCGACGGGCGAGGCCACCGCGGCCGCCGATGCCGACGAAACCGACGACGACGACGACCACGACAACGACCACGACCACGACGACGACGACGACGACGACGACGACGACGACGACGACGACGACGACCACGACCACGACCACGACCACGACGACGACGACGACGACCAGCGGCCCTCGCGGCGCGGCAAACCCGCACGAAGGGAGCGGCCATGAAGCGGGACGCCGAGGCTTCTTGAGTGCGCGCCTTGTGCGTCCCCAGAGCCGGCGGCGGGCGCGGCCTGAGGGCGCCTTTGATCGGCGTCGTAATCCGGGCCCTGCCCTCGCCGGTGAGCGATTCAGTCAACTCGCTGGGCGGCGGGGGCAACGTTCCGAGTTCGTCGGATGCGTAACGAAGTCCCACCCCTACCCCCGCCTCCCGTCGATTCAGGAGAGTCGAGGATTGGTGAGGATAGGGCTCGGATGTCGCCACCCAATCGAGGGGAGGCGCACACGGATCACGGAGCATGGATCAGCGACGGGCCCCCTTTCCGTGCAGAAGCGGCACGCTCCGTCGCCGAAGCAGGCAGCATCGGCGCCATGTCTCGGGGGGTCGTTCTCCCGATCCGTGGACCTGGCGCCCGCGCGCCAGATCCACGGATCCCCACGGTAGGTTCGCGTCGCGTCGACCGGCGGCGACCCCGACGCCGCCGGCGTTCAGCGTCTAACGCCGCCAGCGATCCAGAGTCGGTCGATGTTGAACGATCTGATGTTCCGGACACGGCCGAGCGTTCACGAGGCCGATCGGTCCCCGCGGTGCCCGGAACCAGTGCCGAAGCCGGCGCGGCACGAGCCTGCGGCAGTCTACAGGCAGCCTGCGGCCGGGAGCGTGGAGGGGCCAGAGAACCTTCGAACAACTGTTTGGACACATCTTAGAGTTGGGTTCTGTTGTGCTTGTTGTTGGGCGTTCTTTTAGAAGTAGGATCGTGTTTAATTGTGCGGCCCCCGAAGCCTCCGCAAACATCACAGGAGAAAGCCTGGAGTTGGGTGTTTGTTCGGGAGTTTTTCCCACCAGAAAAGCCCGAAAACCTGCAGATAGACATAAGAAGCAACTGTAGAAACAACACACACACACACCGAAACAAAGAAACAAAGTGGGGGTTCCGGGCGGGTTGTCCCGAATTGCAATCTGGAGGGTTTTGTCAGATCGCCCCTGGGGGCCCCGCACATGGCCTAACGTTTGCCGCGTAGCTGTGTTTAGATGCACACGTAACAGTTGCCATTATCACCATTGTCTGTATCACACCGTGTTGTGTATGGCCCAAGACTGAGTCCATTTGATCACCACTTTACCTTCACGCCTCCTCGTTCGGTAGCGCACAGTCAGCGCGAGGCTCATGACTAACCAGAAGGCACATTGGCTCACGTGCCTGGTGGGGCTGTTTGTCCACAGGGTGCCAACCGTAATTTCTCTCCATTCTGGTTCGGATATTGCTGCGACGGCTACAGTGGCATCGCTAGCAAATGCTTCCAAGTACCATCATGCAGACATGCTCTCGTCGGAACAGGTCTTCACCTTCACTGGGAGCGACCAGTATTATTACACGCAGGGCCACACTCAGTTCCTGGTGAAGGCCTACGGTGCTGGCGGAGGGAACTTTTTGAGATCAGGAACGGAAGGTGGGGTTGGAGGTTACGCCGAGGCCGTCATCATCGTCCCTGCGGGCACGGACCGCTTGACGGTCGTCGTCGGGGAAGCCGGCGCCACTTGGGGAGACGGGTCATCTCCAGACCCTTGCTACCACAACGCCTTCGGCGGCGGCGGCAGGTCTGCCTGCGACGGTTACAACACAGCCGGAAGCGGGGGTGGCCGTTCGAGCGTCAGGCTCGATGGTGAGGACATCCTCACTGCGGGTGGGGGCGGAGGTGGCTCGGGTAAGTGGGTGGCATCCGTCGAGTGCAAGGGGCCAGGAGTCGAAGAACACCTCAACTGCATAAACATGGACCTTCGGATGTCCGTGCGGATTTCTTTTGGTCGGCGCTGAGCCCCCTCGCGGCAGCTCCGGCGCTGCCCCTGGCTCGTGCTGCGCGCCGGGGGAGGGGGTGGGGGGCCCGGCGCCGACCCACGCATTCCGCGCGGACCTCCAACAGTTTAGACTGTCTGTGCAGATGTTGGGTTCCTCCAAGGAGGGAGCGGTGGCGGAGAGGCTGGCGGGACCGACTGCGATTCTTCTCTGCTCTCCGGCCAGGGTGGCACGGCTTCCGCCGGGGGCGCGGGGGGAGTCGGCACCAAGAGGACGGGAGGCGCTGGCGGGAAATACAAAGGCGGTGATGGGAATTCAAGCTCGGGCTGGAGCGGCGGCGGCGGCGGTGGCGGCTACTACGGAGGCGGGGCTGGAGGAGGGCAGCCTTTTTGGCATGGCAGCGGCGGCGGCGGTTCCGGATTCGCGGCGCATCCATCCGTGGTCTATTCGGGTGTCGATTTAGTGACTGGCGGAGGTGCCTTGGCCGGCACAAATGGCAACGTCACTATCATGGTCTATCCAGCTGCCTGCGGCAGACCTGGTCCCTCGTCCCTCCCTCCCCCCCGTCCTTTTTGATTCTTAAGGAATGGGCGTGGGTCCAGGATTCTCTTCAAGTTTGCAAGTCTGTTTCCTGGTCCCTCGATTGAGGTGGGCCAGCTCAGCGGATTTCGCCTCGATGCAAAACGAAACGAAGTGCCATTTTCAGGGGGTGGACAGAACCCCCACCCTGACACGTAGATTAGTGAGTTGTCCGCTTTCGGTTCTCGAGAGAGTTCTGCGGCCGTCATTTGCCAGGCTTGCGCCCGCCAGGTTTGGGCCCGAGGTTGTTTTCACTGAGCCACGTTTTGCTAAAGAGGGTTTTGTCCATCCCCGAATGTTCAGTCGAATGAATACGTTTTCTGCGTGCCCGCTCAGGGCAAGTACAGCCCCCATGTCGGATCCTCGAGAAATAACGGGGTCCGCAGACCTTTTCTTTACCATGAAAACAGGCGCGCGGCGTTTGCGCAGAATCCAGGTGAGGGTTGTGTAAAAATGTTAGCCAGCGTGGACCCCACACATTGTGTTTCTAGCAATATATGTTGTACAATCGATGCTGCACAATCTGTATGATGCAGTATCTGCGGCGCAGTTCATATATATATAATATAGACATATAGACGTGTGTATGGTACAGTCTATGCTGCGCAATGTAGGTGGACACATGCATGCGTTGACATATATGTGGTGCAAACTGCTTTGTGCAATATTTGTTGCAGGATCTAGGTTGTGCAACATACGTTGTGCAGTATAAATTGTGCAATCTTTGCTGGGCTTTGTAATGTGGTGCAACCTATGTGGACCACTGTATGATGTCCAATGTGAATAGGTGGAACAATAGATATGGTGCACTCTTCGTGGTGCAGCACCTGTGTCGCAACATATTATGTGCAAAATGTAAGCATGTATGTCTGTATGTATATACGCATGCATGCATGCATGTACCTATGCATGTATGCATGTATGTGTGTGTATGTATGCATGCATGTATGTATGCATGTATGTATGTATGTATGTATGTATGGATGCATGTATGTATGTATGTATGTATATATGTACGTAGGTATACATGTATATTTAGTGTAACCTAGTTGGCACACTATTTGTGGTGCGGTCAGTGTTGTGCAAACGATGTGGTGCGCAATCTGTGCTGTGCGCCCTGTGTCAAGCAAAGTCTGTGGTGCAATCTACGTTGCGCAATGCAGTGAGCGGCTTGGATATGGAACATTTACTTTCCAAAAGGGGCTCGGTCGTTCCTCCGGCTTGCATGCGTGATTCCTCGCTCCTTGCGCGCCATGCATTCTGTGTCTTTCCTTACGCGTTATTCCTTGAAGGGAAAAGGGGCGTCGTTCCTTATTCATCGTTCCTTTGGTCAGGCCGATGACTGTATCTTGTGCTGTTTCCTCCTCTCCACAAGCCAGTGCCCTCCGCTCACCGCCCTGCGGCTCAGGGCCCCCCTCGGGGGCCACGGCCCGGGCAGGCCCTCGGGTCCCCCCGCAGGCCCACCGACCCAACGCAGGCGCCACGCCCGCGGGCCCCGCGCGCCAGACGAACAAACGAGCTCCCTGTGGTGATCGTTTTTTAAAATCACTGTTTTGCCGATCGGCGCGGGCCCCCGCCCCAGCCTCCCTCCCCCCCAGTGGAGAAGATCTTCGCTGTTTTTTTTTCAATCGCCTGTTTCGAGCAGGTGGAGTCTCCCCCGTAGGGCGCACTGCCCCACACAGTCGCAGGAAGCAGCGGTCCGGAGCCAGACCCCCCCCTCCCCTTCGCCCAACTGACTGGTCCACCACCAGCTGGCCATCACATTCAGGTTTTTGTTGTGGTCGGTAGTTCTGCTGCCAGTCAACCAGGTTCGCTATTTAAGGCCAGTTGTCCCGTTGTTGTTGTGGTATGGTATGATATGCGGTGTATTGCGGTGATACGCATTGCAAAGCGATGGGGAGTTCTGGCATCCACGCCATTATATGTTTTGCTATGCGATGCGACGCGATGATGTCCGATGATAGTCCAGGGCAGTGTACGCGATTCGGTGATGCCGTATAAAGCAGTACTTTGCGATTGCTTGTCAATTGCTTGCTACGTGTTGACATAGTGTAGTATGTAATGCTATGGTGTGTCGCGGTATTGTATGGTATGATGCCATATGTTAGATTGTGCTCTGCTGCGTGGCGTTGCGCGGTGATTTGTTATGCGGTGACATGCGGTTTACTTTGTTATTCGACGCGCTGATAAGCGATGCGATGCATTGTGCTGTAGCCAGTTGAACCATTTTCAATTATATATTGTAGATAGGGCGCGCTACGACCCAAATCACTTTACCTTCCGTGTCGCACGTTATTGCAGATTGAATGCGCGCGAGTAAACGCTTGGCTCAACAAGAGTGGCTCAACGCACCCGGGGAAAGCAGCGTCGAGGGGATCTACTGCACGGGATGGTGTTGGCTGCGCCGCTGCTTCGCTTTTGGCCCCAGCCACTGGCGGGGAAGCAGGCCAAACCTAGGCGATTTCAGGGGAGGGCGAAAACGACTGCCACGCGGGCGACCTCGCCGCGAACGCTGCTCGCGAGGAGGTCGACGGAGACTCACGCGCGGAAAGCACGAACTCCAAGCTTAATTTCCTCGCCGTGGAAAGTTGCAAGGGTTCGCAGACTATGTCGCGAAAATGTTCTCTTTCGGACGACGCGCGGCAGCTGTTTGATGGCGCTTTGTCGGAGGCAGAGCATCTGGGACGCCGTGCGCGTCGTAAAGGCTTCTGCGTCCGGCGCGACTCGCAGAAACGCCCCACGTTTTGAGCGGCGCGTACCCTCTGCGAGGGCAGGTCGTGGTTGGCGCGAGGCGTGAGCCGCGGCACTTCCCTCAAGGCTGCCCGCGTCCGCGACGGGGCAAGCCGCGCGCCAGATCCGGCGGCGATGCAAATGAACATAGTGTCGTGGACTGTGGGCGATGCCGCCCTGCGCGCTGCCTGCGTTCTCGTTGCTCTCGGCGTGTGCCCACCACAGCGAGGCAGCAGAGTGGTGATGACGAGGAAGATCGCGGTGGCGCGCTGGTGGCGGCACCAGGATGTGTTTGCGCGGGAGCTTCTGGACGCGCCCGAGCTGGCCGATCGTGTAGCCGCGGTCGTTGCTGCCAGGTGGTTCTGCTGCGCGCTAAACGGGCTCTCGGCGCGGACGTGTGGCCGCCGCCGCGTCTCTGCGTGCCGTTTTTCGCGGGGCGTGGGCATCGGCGGGGCAAAGTGCCCGACCGCGCAGGAGTCCAGGAGCTTTGTCGGGGACTTGGCCGTCTGCGCTGCCTGCGCCATGGTCGCTCTCGGAGCGTGTCCGGCGGGGCTCAGCGGGGCGACGCAGATAGGCGCCGTGCCTATGTCTGCGACTGCGTTCGGTGGTGCGCGCTCACCGCGCGCGCGACCGCGCGGCGGACGCGGGCGGGGGAGCCGCCGCGCGCGCGCCAGTTCTCCCGTCGAGTGGCGTGGGAAGTGCCTGCAGAACGCAGTGGCTGATCTCGTGGGGGGCGACGCAGCGCGGCATTTCGGTCGCGCGTGTAAGAACCACGAGGGTTCGGGCGCTTGTGGGTCGCTGTTGCAGCGCTGGAATCTGGAGGTCGTGGTCCAGCACTTGCGCTCCCGCTTCCTGCACTTGCGCGTGTTCTCTGCGGAATCTGCGGGAGCGTTCGAAGCGCAGGAAGGAAGGCGTGTGGCGTGGGCGCTGGGGGACGCAGCGGGCTTCTGCGCTGGTGCTCTGCTGTGGCTCGACGGCGGCCACGTGTGCGCGGTGGAGGAGTGGGTGGGTTCTGGAGATGTAGAGTGGGGGGAAGCCGAGAGCGCGCCGTGGTGTCGCGTCGTCGCTCGCGGGCGTTCGAGCTCGGCGTCGCGGTCGCCGCGAGCGGGCGCGGGGCGTGGCGCGCTGAGGGGCGGGGTGCCGAAGCGCCGCGTGGAGCAGATTGCCGCAGGGGCGCAGGGCGCGCGCGGGGGCGCGCGCGACGGTGTGGACGCGGAGGTGTTGGCGCGCATGACTCGCAATCAGTTGCATGAGCTGGCAACGCGATTGCGGGCGGAGGGCGACGAAGACGCGCCACCCTCGCGGCAATGGAATGTTCAGCAACAGAAGCGGCTGCGATTGGAGGCCGATGCGCACAGGGCTGCGCTCGCGGCGCACCTGGGCATCGACATGAGCGGTGTCCAGCATGCTGGCGCGGAGGCGCGATCGCGGGACCACTCGGAGGAGATGCTGGGCGAGCTGGCGAGGCACGTGGAGGAGCACGGCCGTTTGCCGCACCAGCGTGAGTCCGCGCTCGGAAAATGGGTTGATCACGTGAGTTCTGGGGAGGTGGCGCTGACCCCCGAGCAGCGCGCGCGGTTCGACGGGCTCGTGGACCGGCGGGAGGAGAGGCGTGCGCGCGCCCGCGCGATGCTGGACCGCATCGGGGAGCACGTGGAGGTGCTCGACGAGCTGCCGAAGCAAGGGGCCGAAGACGAGGAGGAGGCAAAGCTCGCGCGTTGGATCCACAATGTCTGCAAAGGCCACCACGAGCTGGATGATGACAACAAGGAGAGGTTCGATCGCATGGTGGACAGGCGTGCGTGGCAGCGGCGGACGGCGCAGGAGCGCGTGCTCGAGGTGAAGGCGTTCGTGGAGAGGCACGGGCGAGGGCCGCAGCGCTTCGGTCACGACGACGATCCGCGGGGGCATCTGCTCGCGCGTTGGGTGGAGCACGTCCGAGCGCGCGGCGTCGAGGGCCTGGGCGAGGGCTGGCGCGCGCAGCTGGAGGCGGCGCTGGGCGCGGATCTCATCCAGGCCCAGGCGCTCGAGGCGCGGTGCGAGAAGAACCAGAGGATGCCGGTGGAGAAAGCGGAGGATGACGAGGAGCGCAAGCTGGCGAACTTCATCGCGAACCACGAGCGGAAGGGCCGCGCGGCGTCGTTCAACGCGCCTGCGACTTTCGACGCGCTGCGGCAGAAGTACGCGCAGGCGGCCGCCGCGCGCCGCGATGCCGAGCGCAGGGGGGCGGAGGTGCGGGCGCTCGAGGCGCGGCGGCAGGAGCTGCTGCAGCGCGCGGCGGAGGAGGAGGAGGCCTGCGAGGAGGAGGAGGAGGAGCAGGAGGAGGGGGAGGACCCGGCCGACTGCCTCGCGGAGGAGCGGCGCGCGGAGGTCACGCCGGATATGTTCGCTAGGTTCCAGAGGGCAGACAGGGCGCTGGCTCGGCGGGTGAAGACCGCGCTCGTGGGCGCCCTGCTGTCGTACGTGGACGCGCTGCAGGGCGCCCCGCTCGGGCTCGACGTCTTCGCTGCCCTGGCCAAAGACAGGCGGGTCCGCGAAGCCATGGATGCCCCGGCGGCCGAAGAGCCGCGCCGCGAGGCGCTCGGGGAGGAGGATGAGGAGGAGGAAGAACAGGAACAGGAGGAAGAGGAGCAGGAAGAGGAGGAGCAGGAGCAGGAAGAGCAGGAGCAGGAGAGGGGCGACGAGGAGCGGAGGGAGCAGGAGGAGGGAGACGCAGTGATGGCGGACGCAGGGGAAGTGCCGCAGGGCATGGCGGACGAGGAGGAGCTGCCCACGGGCATCGGCGAGGAGCACAAGGATTTCGTGCGGTACGTGCTGGCGACCTGCATGCTGTCGTCGGTGCCCGTCGCGCCCAGGTTCTTCGCGGGGGAGGCCCCGGACGCGGAGCTGCAGCGGCAGGTGGCGGAGCTGGAGCGGCTGCGGGACGTCGCCCTGGGGCTCGACGCGGCCACGGCGCAGGACAGCGTGGCGCGGTCGCAGGCGATCCGGCGCCTGCGCCAGGCCGACCCCGAGCTGCTGCGCCGCACGCCCGTGCCCAAGTCGGACGCGCGGGAGCCTTGGGAGCAGCGGCAGCGCCTGCTCCAACGGCTCGAGCAGGAGGGCGTGGAGCGCGAGGTCTGGGTCTGCTGCCGCCCCGAGCCGCTGCGCTGGCGCGCGCCGCTCCGCGACGATGGCAAGCCCGGGCCGGTCCGCGCGCCGCTGCTGCCGTCGCTGGACGCCGCCGAGGGAGAGGTCTGGAGGCCGGGGGAGGTGCGCGAGGCGACGCGGCAGGCGCGGTACGCAGAGCAGGCGCGGCGGGACGGCGCTGCTGGCGCCCCGGTGCACGGCAGCGTGCTCCTGCGCCTGGCCTCCGATTTCCTGTGCTACAAGTGCCAGCAGGATTTCGAGGGCGCGCGGGAGCTGACCGACGGAGAGGTTGATGGTTGGTGTAAGAGGTTGCATTTCGCGCCGAAGAAGCTGCCTAGCCAGGCGGTGAAGCGCGAGGCGGTGGAGGCGGAGCGCGCCCGCGCCAGGAAGCGCGCGCGGGCGGCCCAGTGCGCGGCGAGGGGGGAGAACGGATTCGCTGTGTTCCGTCGCCTCCTGCTGGGGGACGAGTGCTTCCGCCAGGACACTTGCGACGCGAGCGCGCAGCTCGACCGGCGACGCGCCCTGGGGCCCTGGTACCAGCACGCGGGGCCCGACGGGAGCAGGCTGGCGCCGTGGCCGCGCGTCTTCGGTATCCCGAAATCGTGGGCTGGCCATGGCGGCGCGTTCTTCTCTGAGGCCGTGGAGTCGGGCTTCGCCGCCGACGCGTTCCCCCAGGGGCGGCGCGGCTACTATACGGGCGAGCCGGGCGACGTGTCCGCGGAGCTCTGGCTGTTGCGGGCCTGGTGCCGCGCGCGCGGCGGCGTCGCTCGCATGGGTGGCGCCCTGGCCGCGCGCTTGCAGCAGCTCGAGGGCGACCGCGACATCATGTACAGGGTGGAGGCCGCCGAGTGCGCGCGGCAGGTCTCCTGTGCTGTCCCGCCCGTGTATTTGGCGGACCTGAAGCCGCAGGCGATCCCCGAGTGGCCCGTGTGGCAGCAGCTCCTCAAGCTGAAGCCTCAGGCGGCGCGGCAGGTGGCGACTTTCGTGCGCCAGGAGCGGGCGGGCGCGGGCTTCACGTGGAACCTCGCCGCGGGGCACTGGGACCTGGACCAGCAGCGCCTGCTCGGCGCGCTCGAGAGGGATCCCGCGTTGCTCGCCGCGGTGGAGAAGGGCGCCGCGGCTGCAGAGACGGACAAGGGCGTTCTGATTGCCCTCAACCAGTTCCGTGCCCGTCACGGCGGGGTCTGGCCGGACGCGTTCGCCGATCGGCGCGGGCAGCCCGATTTCAAGGAAGCGAAACTCGCGCGGGGTGTTGCAAGGGCGGCGAAGAAGTATTCGCAGGAATTCGTGCGCATCTGGTTGGACCGGACATGCCGCGAATGGCTGCGGCTGGCGGGGTGCGGGGATGAGGTGGTGGAAGGAGGGGCCGGCGGCGACGACTCTTCCGGGGGCGGCGGCGGCGGCGGCGGCGGGTCCTCTTCGGGCAGCGGTGCGGGCGGTGGACCAGCGTCGGGGTCGGGCTCTGGTGCGCAGGGGCCGGGCGACGGTGGCGCGGGCGGCGACGGCGAGGGGGGCGCGGGCGGGGGTGCGGGTCGGCTGCTCGGCGGCGGACCCAAGAGGCCAGCTCCCGAGGGGCCAGGGCCGCGGACTCGCGGGGCGGCGAGAAGGGACCAGGAGCGGTTGCAGCAGGAGCGGCTGCGGAAGGAAGAGGAGGAGCGCCTCGCAGGGAAGACAGTGAGGGCAGGGGACGTGGAGGTGAACGTGGCTCTGGATGACCCTCACGTGAGCGAGGAGGGCACCTTGCCGGCCTGGCTCCTGGACCTTGCGCCGCTCGCCGCGGGCAGGTGCGTCGCGCGCGTCTGGCGCCCGTACAAGGGCGGATGCGTTCTCTGGCAGTGCAGCAGGAACCCGTGCAAGGGTCAGGGAGTGTTCTGTGGGAGCCACGGCAGTCCCGAGCAGCGACCCTTCGGGCTGTGGGACCCGGACAAGCGCCACAGCTCCCTGACGCGCGAGTGTCCGGAACGGTACGGCTTGGCCGTGAAGGAGGCGCGGTTGCGCGAGACGCAGGCCGGCGGCGCCCCGCCCGTGCCTACCCCGGCCATCGCTGCCGCTCGCAAGGCGCGCGTGCCCAGGCTCCAGCCGAAGTATGTGCCTCTGCCGCGTGACGAGCGCCACCCTCTGCGGGCGTTCGAAGAGGCCCCGGAGGCTCTCCCGCCGTTCCCGTGCCGCCTTTGCGACCAGAACTTCGCCACGCATGCCTGCTTCATGACGCACGTGCAAAAAAAACACCACGGGTGGCCGGAGTACAGGAAGCGCCTGTTCTACCTGGCCGAGCAGTGGCCGGAGAAGGACGGAGACGTGCGGCCCGTGAGGCCCCAGGAGTGGCGGCAGTGCGTGGAGGCCTTCTCTGAGCACCTCGTCACGGGGTCTCACGACTGGCCGTCCTGCGCAGCGCCCGCCGACGTCTCGGGGGGCGCCGCCGCCGCCGCTGCCGCGCCGGACGCGCCGCGCGCCTGGTGGAAGCCGCCAGGCGCGGACGGGGCCGTGCCGCCCGCGGGCGTGGACATGCCGCCCGTGGACTTGGACGCGCTGGGCGCTGCTCCGGCGGCGTCGGACGCCGAGGGGCCCGAGCCTGGGCAGAGTCGCCGCGCCGTGCGCTCGAGGGTCGCCTGCTGCATCTGCGCTCGTCTCCACTGGGCGGACGAGCTGCAGCGCGTGCACTTCTGGCAGCAGCCGGACGGCGCCAGGGAGCGTTCGCTGCTCTGCGACGAGGTGCCGAAGCGGCCCGCGCGCGCCGAGCTCGAGGCGGCGAGGGGAGAGGCATCCGAGGCCGCAGGCGCGCAGGCTCAGGCCATGCGCTGACGCAGCGGCAGCGCGCCCACGCGCTGCTGGACCCGGCACGGTACCACGCCCGGTGGCGCTTCGTGCGCGAGGGCCCCGACGGCGTCGAGCGCCCGGGCGGCATCCCCCTCGAGGAGCTGGAGGCGTCCGCAGTGCGCGACCCTGGCCCAGACGGGAAGCTGTGGCTCTTGCACAAGAAGTGCTTCACGATTGACAGGCGCCAGTCAGACGGGGTGCTCGTGGCCGACGCGAAGCAGAAGGTGCCCATCTGTGCAGGGTGTCACGGCGCGCTCACCAAGAGGTTGCCCACGATGCCGACCTGCGCGCTGGCCAACGACCTCTGGATCGGGCGGCTGCCACTGCCGCTGCGGAATCTCACGCTGGGCGCGAAGCTTCTGCTGCCCATCGCGCGGGGCATCGTGCGGCGGTTCAACTGCAAGGCCGATTCTGGCGAGTGGGCTCCAATCGACCAGAAGATCAAGGCGTACGTGGGGAACTTCGTGGCGTTCCCGCAGGCGGACGGCGGTCGGCAGGTGCTGTCGCTGCCGCCGCGGGAGAGCGACCTCGTCGAGTTCGTGCAGATTGTCTTCGCGGGGTCCGACCCCGCCACCCTGCAGAAGGCGCTATTGGAGGAGCTCGGCGTGCCCCTCGCCGATTTCAGGCGCGCTTACGAGTACCTCCGCGACACGAACGAGCAGTGCGCCGCGGTGCGGTGGGACGAAGAGGCCGCGCGAAACTTTGCGGACCCCGGGGGCGACGGCGATGGCGACGGCTCCTCGCTCCTGGGCCTGCCTCGCTGTCTCGCGGCGTGCGTGGCCGTGGGGGGTAAGGGCGGCGACGCTCGCCAGGAGGGCCCGGCCGATGCCGTGCAGCCCGGCGCGGGCTCGGCCCCGCCGAAGCGGACGAGTGCAGGCGCTGCGAGCGCGGAGGGCGAAGCGAACGCGGCGGCTGACGGCGGGGGCGAGGCAGGGGGCTGGGGCGGGGACCCCACCGGCGAGGACGCTGCGGGCGCTGGCGGGGAGGACTCAGAGGGCGACGAGGGCAAGGCTGGTGAGGAAGGGGGCGGCGAGGGTGTCGAAGAGAGCGAGTACTGCGCCGCAGTCGCGGACTCCGACATGCTGGCCGATCTGGACAAGCAGTGGCAGAACGTGCACCTCAGCCTCCAGAGGGCGGAGGTGATTGTGCGCGAGAAGCAGCGTGCGGGGGCACTGACGCGGCAGTGCGACGGCATGGAGAATCTCCAGGACCGAGATTCCGACCGGCGCTTGGCGGAGGCTGCGAAAGAGGCCCACAAGGCTGCGAAATTGCTCACCAACTGCAAGAAGGAGGCACTCGCGAAGAAGCTGGAGCAGACGGAGCAGAAGATTCAGGCCACGCGGCCTCCTCCGGGAGTTGCGGGGAAGAGCGCGGCCGGTGGCGGCGGCGGCGGCGGCGCGCCGGACGGGGGCGCTGAGGGCGGGGGGGCGAGGCGTGCGGTCCGGGTCGTCGTGCCCACTGGAACCGAGCCTGTCAGCATGTTCTCCCCCGGCTTCTGGAGTGCTTTCGACCCCGTCGCGTTTCCGTACGGCGACGGCGTCTTCGGACTCGAGAGGGAGGCGAAATTGACGTACGACGAGTGGTGCAGGTGCCTCATGGCTCGCGAGGAGCTCGAGTACGAGGTCGCCGACGACGTCTCGGCACCCGACGCTGCGCGGGCGCCCGCCGCGTCTGACTCGCCCGTGCCGCGCTGGCGTCGCCACGCTGACCTGCTCACGGCCCAGTATTGCCTCTGGCGCAGGAAGGCTATCATTAAGTCGGCCAGGTTATTCGTGCGCAAGCAGCGCCTGGGGGAGTACATCGCGGACCTCGCCGCACTGACGCCAGAGGAGCTGGCGCAGGTCGTGGCCGTGCTCGGCAGGGGGGCGGGCATCAAGGAGGCCCTGGGCCACGAGGGCGTGCCCCGGAACGTCAAGAGCGCGCTGCGCAGCATGCTGCTCAGCAACCGTGATGTTGTCGGCTCCGACGCGCACCGGACCACGCTGCGGCACATCAGTACCAGCTACACCCGGCTCTTCGGTCCGCCCCTGGTGTTCACGACGCCGAACATCGCGGACACTCGGAACCTGATGGTGTCCCTGATGTACGAGGGCGCCTCCGTGCAGCAATGGCGGCTGCTGGAGGAGACTGCTCCCGTGATGCCTTCGACGCGGGACATGCTGCGGCGGGTGGCCGCTGACCCGGTGTCGCAGGCCATGGTCACGAACCTCATGCTGGAACTGTTCCTGGAGCATGTCGTCGGCGTCACGCCGCAGCGCGGGGCCACGGGCGTCTCCGACGGCGTGGCCGCCACGGGGGCGCGTGGAGCGTTCGGGCTCGTCCGCGCGTTCTTCGGACCCGTGGAGTCGCAGGGGCGCGGCGGCATCCATCCGCACATCCACCTGTGGCGCCTGCACCCGATGACTGGCGCGTTCCTCGCGAGGCTGCGCGCGGGGGACGTCGAAGGCCTCGAGGAGCGTTTGAGGAAGTGGAGGGAGGCCGTGCTCGCCACGGTCGGCAGCGTGCAGTTCGACGCGGCGGAGGAGGTGGGCCGGCAGCTGGGCTTGGACGGGCCGGACCGGCTGCCGCCGCTTCCGCTCGGCCCGCGGGATCGACGACTCGCGTTCGCGGACGGGAAGCGAGAGGAGAGCGACCTCCAATTGAAGCACAATACCATCGCTGGCGCCTCGCGTCGCCAGCTCGGGAAGTTTTGCAAGACGGCGTACGAAGAGGGCCGTCGCTCCGTCCGTGCTGACAACAAATTGTCCACAGAAGAGCTGCGGAATCAGGTTGCGGCCATGATGAACGTCGATCTTGTGGAGGAGCGGGCGACGCTGCAGCAGCAACAGCCCGCAATAGAGGGTCCGCTCCGGCAGCGCCCGTTCGCGCCGCTGGCAGATCCAGAGCCCGATCCCCATGAGCAGCGGGCACAGTACCCAGCGGTATTTGGCGAGCCTCTCACGGGTGCGCACGCGACGCTGCAGCCGCAGTACCGCCGCAAGCCTGCGTACCGCGTGCGCGCGGACGGCACCGCGGCGATGCACTTTGCGGAGGGCTCGAGGGAGGAGGCGCACAACTGGGCGCGCTGCTTCGCGCGGGACGCACGCAAGTGTATCATCCGGAGCCACCTTCACAGGTGCGGTCCCACTTGCTGGAAGCTCAAGACGAATGACGACGTGCCTCAGCACTGCAAGGTGTGCCGGCTCGGCTTCTACCACGAGTGCGAGACTGCGGTCTACAGCCACCCGTCCAGGAAGCTTCCGGCCGCCTCCTTCGTCTGGCGGCGCTTGCGCAAAGGAAAGGACTTGGTCTTGCCCGATGGGGCGCGGATCGAGTACGGCCCACCGCAGGAGGACCAGCGGAACCCGCCGGGCGAACGCCTGGTCCTCGACGAACAGTGCACGTACGGCCCGTGGCCGCACCGCTGCAACCGGTACGGCAGAGCTGGTCGCGTCGACGTGGTGCGGTACCACCCGTACCATGGGAGCACGAACCCTGTGGGCCAGGTGTGTCTGCGGAGCAACCTGGACGTCCAGTGTCTGGACCGCGTGGTCCTCGACCTGCCTGGCGACGCCAGCGTCGGGGGTTCGCGCGACGGCGACCCGGTCGTGCCGCCGCCTCCGGAGCTTCTTGCGTTCGCCGAGCTGGTCGCCAACGCGTCGGAAGCGCTGGCTGGCGTCGAGATTGGCGGCACCGGTGGCGACGAGGGCACCGGGCAGAGCGGAGGTTCCACGGGTTCGGGGGTGTCGGCCGCAACGCAGGGCGGGGGCGGGGCGGGCCAGAGGGCGGCGCGCGCGGCTGCGGCGGGGGGGGGGCGTCTGCCCGTGGCCCGCCGCCTCGGCCTGCCCAGGGGGGGGGGCTTGCTCGGCGGGGCGCCGACCACGACGATGGACGATCCCGACGCGGAGATCTGGGACATGGGTGGGGGCGATGAAGATCCGTGCGAGTGCGATCTGGCCGATGCGTATGACCTGCGTCCGCCGCCTCCGCCGACGCCGGAACAGCGCGGCGTCGAGCAGGCAGTCGGGCTAGCAGAGCCACATGGCGAGGACACCGCGAGGTTCTGCGCGGCTGCGTGTTACGAAGGCAGCCGGCCCGGGTTCGTGTTCAAGAAGGGGGAGCAGGGCCTGGGCTACTACAGCGACCGTCGCGCGGAGCGCGAGTTGTCGGAGGCAGCCGTCCAGAGAGAGCCGAAGTCGCGGGCGCCAGGCCGCGCCGCGTCGAACGCGGCGGCGTCTGGCAGGCCTGCATCGAGCGCGCCCCCGTCGCCCGCCGCCGCCGCAGCTGCTGGCGCGAGCGGCAGCGGCCCGCCCGGCAGCCTGCAAGAGCACGTGCTGCACTCGCTGGAGGCCGTTTTCATGGATGCCATCAATATGGCCCACTACCAGACGGACTACACGACCAAGGCGGGGCCGATCGCGGGGGACCTCGGAGTGCTGCGCGCGCAGAGCACCGGGTTGGAGTGGCTTCGACTCCAGCAGAAGGCCGAACGGGAGGCGGATGAGGCGGCGGAGGCGGAGGGCGAGGAGGACGTCGATGGGGCCCGGGCCGCTGCTGCCGCTCGTCGCAGCGGCTGGGGCGGAGTGCTCGACTCTGCCAGGCGAACTGTCATCAAGCTCACGACCAGCTCGCACCGGTCGCTCCTGAAGAAGCTGCCCGAGATGATGTTTCAGATGCAGTATGGCCACGAGTGCTATTGCTCTCATGACACCTGGACTCTGTATTGCAAGGGGATCGTGGCGCTGGCGTTCCAGGCAAGCTCCGCCGTTCATCAGAAAATGGACGACTTCTGGACCGACCCGCGCGCAGACCACATCGAGGTGGACCAGCCGGCCGCGGGAGAAGAGGACGGCGAGGGGGGTGGCGGTATCATGGATGCGCTGGGCGACGGGCGCGCAGCGCTGCACGCCGAGGTCGTCGACGGCGTTGTCGGGGAGGGCGCGGCCGCCGGCACTGCTGGGGAGGGGAAGCCCGAGCAGGAGCAGCAGCAGGCGGTGGAATACAAGGCGCGGCTGGACCACGACATGAAGATGGACTGGCTGCATCGCGGCGACAGGGAGCCCCTGAAGTCCATGGGCATGTACCATTACGCCATGTACGTGTACACGGCGCAGGCCAACCCGCTCCACTTCGACCCGCAGGACTTCGAGACGTACGCGTTCGCGGACACGCACCCAACTGCCGCCTTCCGAGTGCAGAGGCTCCGCGTCGGCGCGCCGTTCAGGGTGCCCAAGTTCTTCGGCTTCACGATGCCTTCGAAGGAGAAAGAGGCAGAGGTGAACGCGCTGTTCAAGTCTGTGATCTTTCGTCCGTTGCAGCCTGCTGAGAAGGGGGCTGCGGCCTGGGCGCCCTACAGGGCCGGTGTCGACGCGTCTGGGAAGCATAAGCCTGCCTGGGAGGAGTGGTGGGCCAATCAGTTGGCGTTGTCCAGGCAGTGCGAGGAGTGCGAGCGGCGAGCTGGAAAGTGGTTCACGATCGAGGACATCGATTTGAACCGGGGCTCAGAGGATGGCCCGGGCCATTTTGCACAGCGCCCCAGCGCCGCCGAGTTCATGGCACGCTGGACCGTCCAGGTCGCGACGAACCTCGACGTGGAGGCGGAGGCGAAGGGGCGGCCGCGAACCAAGGTCCGTCCGGAGGCCAAGGACTTCGAGCAGTCTGCTGAGCTGGAGGCAGTGGGGAATCGGCCTGCCGGGGAGGCAGACGAGGAGGGGGCGGGCGCCGGCGGCGGAGCGCTGGACGGTTTTGTTCAGGAGGTGGACGAGGGCGAGGCGGACGAAGCGTGGGCGGCGCACCGACAGATGCCCGCGCACGCCTTGAAGGATAGCGAGGTGCCCGCGGTGGCCCAGTTGGAGCTTATTCGTGGGTCGGCACAAAGCTTGGTCTATAAGAATATCTTTCTTGACGGCTATGCGAAAGACCATAAGCCGCAGCCTGCTGTCGCGAGTACTGGAATGCAGACCGGCTTCCGCGGTCTCGAGTTGGACGACTCCCAGTTCGAGGAGGGCAAGGCACAGCAGAAGGAGGCGTTCCGATACAGGAAAAAGGGAGCAGAGGGCTTGCCTGGGGATGGCGACGGGCGGAGCGGCCTCGCGGGTTCGGCGCCTGCCGTGCTCGTGCCTGGTCGGCCGCCGGCGCCCGCGGTTGCCGGCGGCGAGAAGCGGCCGCCGCGGGCGCGCGACATCGCGGAGAGGCTGTTTGACGAGTGGGCGAACAGGGCGGAGAACCCCGTGACGTTCAATCCGGAGCAGAAGGCGGTGGTCGCCCTGCTCGTGGGCCAGGTGGAGGCCATCGTGGCATACCATCAAGATCTGGACAGCGGAAAAAGCCCTAAGCCGGTGGAGCAGATGGCTCTCCTGTTGCACGGGGAGGGCGGGACGGGGAAGACGGAGGTGGTAAAACTGCTGCGACGTCTGCTCAACGAGGTGTTCGGCGCGGGATCGGAGATCGCCGTGGCCTCGTCGAACAGCGCTGCGCGCGTCATCGGGGGGGAGACGATCCACAGCGGCTTCGGGCTGAGCGGCCAACAGGCCATGGACATCAGAACGCTGTCTAGACAGAAGGTCGATGACATCGTGGACCGCATGAACGACCTCAAGGCCGTCATCGTGGAGGAGGTGTCCATGGTGCCGCCCCAGCTTCTCGGCGCTGCATCGTTTCGCATGTGCAAAGCCCGTAAGGCTCAGTATAATTGCGATGTGAACCTGTACATGGCGCGGGGCCACATGTTCGGGAAGGTTCCGATTGTCATGTTCCTGGGGGATTTTTATCAGTTGGGGCCGGTGAGCGGCAAGGGCAGAAGGTCTTCCTTGCTGCAGCCCGAGTCGCCCGAGGCGCCGGTTCACGTCCGCAATGGGCAGTCCATGTTCCTGGACGGGCTCACCCACGCGATGTTTCTGTACGAGACGCACCGCTTCAAGGACCGTCTCGTTACTCCGCACGCGCCCTGCCCTTTCATGCCCGGCTTCTTGAAGACCATGAGGCAGGGCAAACAGTTTACGGCCGAGCAGAAAAGGATGGTGCAAAAGTGGGTGGTCCGACCTGGTAAGAACGATAAGCGGTTGCAGGACCCCCATGTCAAGGACGGTTTCGAGATGGGCATCGCCTGGGAGGCCGTGCACAGGCAGATGCAGTATCGGGCCGTGCGAGAGGCCAGGGATAGAGGGCAGATGCTGCTGTACGTGCAGGCCGTGGACCTGCCTCCAAGGCCATTCGGTGCGGAGCATCACAAGGCCATGCTTCAGGTGCCGAACGTGAACAACACTGGTCACCTCATCGGCATGTGCCCGCTGTACATCGGCATGCGTGTGCGGTTGAACGTGAAGTTGTCGGCGAAGCACCAGATCGTCCAGGACGCCGTGGGGGAAGTCGTGGACGTGAGGTTCCATCCGCGAGAGTTCGAGACGCCAGACGCGGATTGGCGCGAAAAGAAGCTTCACGACGCCCACCGGATCGGTTATTATCGATGCAAATGTTTGCCGCGCGGTGTCCTCGTCAGGTTTGATGGCCTCGAGAAGGACTTTGGGTTCGGAAAAGGGGTTGTGCAGATCGCGCCGCACAGGGCGTCCTGGGAGTGGAACCATCACTACGAAGACGAGGGCGAGCGAAAGCTTCGGAAGGTGAAGGTTACGAGGTACCAGATCCCGTTGCTGCCAGAGAAAGTTCGTACCGTGCAGACTGCGCAGGGCATGGGCATGGATGCGGCCACCATGGTGCTCCAGAAGCCCATGAACATGGGCGCCGATGACTGGTGGCTGCACCTGTACGTCATGCTCAGTCGCGTTCGCGTGGCCCACCGCGTGCTCGTCTACAACCTGCCGCCCTGGGACATTCTGGAGCGGGGCCCGCCCCAGTACGTCCGCGACGGTGTCCAACGCTTTGAAAAAAAGATGCTCGAGAGTTTCGAAATCGCCAAGCAGAAGGCGCAGGAGTACGGCTGGGACGTGGGGGATGGGCCCGCCGCGCGGAGGGCCCTGGAGTCGAGCTCGGCGCCCGCGCCGCCGGTGGTGCCACGGGCGTCGCCGCTGGGCCCGTCTCGGGCCGCGGGGACCTCAGCGGGCGTCGGTGAGGCGGACGACGACGACGACGAAGCGGCCGGATCAGTTCCTTCGGACGGGGAGGCGGCCCCTGCGGCGTCTGTGCATACGCCTCTGCCCTCGCACGCGCTGCGCTTGGGTCAGGCTCTGACGGTGCCACCGGCATACATTGCGCCGGACGCAGGGCTTGCGGGGCCGGGCAGGGGCCGCGGCCGCGGCGGTGACGCGACGGGGACCGGAGATGCGGCGGCGGCATCGTCGACGGGGAGCGCTGTTTCGCGGGGGCGACGGCGCGCGGGTGGCGGCCGCGGTGCCGGTAGGGGCACCGTAGTGCCGAGGGATCTTTGGGGGGACATGTTTCGCACGGCGGCGACTGTTGGCGATGGTGCAGAGCCGCCAGAGCTGCGCCCGCTGGACCGGGATCTGTGCATGGCAGCTTACGGCGTGTCCCAGGAGGAGGTGACCAGGGAGCTGCAGTGGCACTGCGGCCGCGGCTCTGGCGTGGGCATCGCAAACCTCGGCAATACTTGCTTCGTGAGCGCAGTCGCGCAGGTGCTGCTACGCCTGGCTCCCTTCCGTCGGCTTCTCTACGTTCACGACCAGCGGTGCCCTCTGGGTGCGGCATCTTGCGCGGCGTGCGCGCTCGGAGCTCAGGCCACGGCTCTCTCTGTCCAGGGCGGGGGGGTCGACACCGACGCGCCGCTGGCTGCCGCCGCGCGCGCGGGGCTTTTTGGTGAGCGAGAATTCACAGAATACGATCAGCAAGGGAGACCGAAGCAATGCGACGCGTCAGAGTTCTTCTTGGCCGCCCTCCATGCCGTTACCGAGGTCGGACACCCTGTTTGTACCGCAAGGGGGGCTCACGGGCAGCGCAGTGTGCTCCAGCAGCACGTCTGCGGCATTGCGTTTCGGCAGCGGAGGCGATGCGCCGCGTGCACAGCAAGTTCGGACAAGGGGGAAATTAAGACGTTTCTGAAGGTGGTGCCTTCCGAATTGCTCGGCCCCGACCACCGGGGGCCGTGCGATCTGGAGGACTTGATCCGGCTGGGATTAAGGCATGTCGGTGAGCCAGGGCCAGGATGTCCGGCGCACGCTCACCTCGATGATGCTCAGAGGGCGGCGGCCGGGGTCTGTCAAGGCATCAGGGTATATACAGGCAATCGCTGGGAGCGGTCGCCGCCGGTGCTCTTCGTGATCGTGGAGCGGGTGATAGGCCAGTGGTACGACAGACGCCCTGTGCGCTTTCCTCAGATTCTGCGGCCTGTGGATTCCCAGTGCGAGTACGATTTCTCGGGGGTCGTGGTGCACCAGGGCGAAAGCGCGACAAGCGGACACTATTATGCGCATGCATCCGTGGGCGTGAACGAATACGCCAAATTCGACGACAGTGCTGTCCAGCTCCAGACTTGGGCGCAGATCGCCGGAAACCACCAGGTGCACATTGGCGCCTATGTGTTTGCGTATGTGCGCAGGGCGGGTCCGCGGGGCGGAGGCGGCGGGCGCGCGGCGGCGGGGTCTGCGGGGGGCGCCAGCGGCAGCGCTGGTGCGGGACCGTCTGGTGCGCCGCCGGCTCCGCCGACTGCGCCTCTCGGGCATGCAGGCGGTCGCGCGGCGGGGTCTGCGGGGGGCGGCAGCGGCGGCGGCGGCGCTGCTTCCAGCGCCGCTGCCAAACCGTCTGCGCCGCCGAGTGCGCCCGCCGGGCAGCAGGCGTCGGGCGGCGAGCCAACGGGCAAGCGGCGTCGGGCGGGTGGCGGGGATCCTGGCGCTGGCGACGGGGACCCCAGCGCTTCGGGGCAGCCGCAGCCGCCATCGCGCAGGGGCAAGAAGCGCGGGCTGTCCCCGCCAGCTCCGGGCCGCGCGGGCGACGAGGACGACGACGCTGGCAGGGCCGCTGGCGTTCCGTCCGCGGACCCTGTGCCTGCTGGAGTCCAGCCAGGCGCGGGGGCGTCGCTCGCGGGGGACGAATGGCGGCGCTTTACGCCAGAAAACATCGACCCCGCGAAGTGCATGGCTCGGACGTGGGGGAACGGAGCTGGTGGGCAATGCCGGAGCGCGCAAAAGCAGGGATGCGGGGATCTGTGCGGGCTGCATTTCAAGCAGCAGCACAAAGATGGTTGGCATGGGCGTGTGGACGGGCCCATCCCGGAGGGAAAGTTGCAGGTGTTCAAGGAGAAGAACGCAGGGAAGGCCCCGCGTGCGGCGCCCGCGGCTGAGGCTGGCGCGGTGCCCAGCAGCGATGGCGTCGCCGCGAGGGCGCCGACAGGGGGCGGCGAGGGTGCTGGAGGGGCTAGCGCAACCAATGCGGCTTCGGAGCCATCCTCGGGCGGCGAGCGCGGGGGGCGTGGCGGGCGCGCGACGGCGAGGGAAATCGCCGCCGCTGCCGCGGAGGAGCGCGCGCGGCAGGAGGATCCTGAAGAACGGCGGACGCGCTTGGGCATCGCCGAGCACAACAAGCGGCAGGAGTTGCTCGGCCAGGTCGCTGGAGCCTTCCGATTGCGCCAGGAGGACGTGCCCGTCAGCATCGGCAGGTGGACTGACGAGAAGCTGCGACAGATGTTGCGCCGCCTGCGCCCGGAAAGAGATGACGTGGTGAGCGAGCCAACGATTGCGGCGCTGTCGGAGGAGGCTCTCTGAGTGCTGCGCCTCGACGGCGGCTCTCTGAGTGTGTGCCTGTGTGTCTGTGTGTCTGTGAGTCTGTGTGTCTGTGTGTCTGTGTGTCTGTGTGTCTGTGTGTCTGCATGTCTGTGTATTTGAGTTTCTGTGTGTCTGTGTGTCTGTGTGTCTGTGTGTATGTGTGTCTGTGTGTCTGCGTGTCTGCGTGTGTGTGTGTGGCTGTGTGTCTGTGTGTCTGTGGTCTGTGTGTCTGTGTGTCTGTGTATCTGTGTCTCTGTTTGTCTGTGTGTCCGTGTCTGTGAGTCTGTATGTCTGCGTGTCTGTGCGTTTGTGTGTCTGTGTGTCCGTGTATCTCTGTGCGTGTGTGTCCGCGTGTCTCTCTGTCTGTGTGTCTGTGTGTCTGCGTGTCCGTGTGTGCGTTTCCTCGTCTGTTTGAGCCCCTGGCGCTCCGCGAGGGCGGAGTGGCTGGAGTGGAGGGAGGGCTGGCCCCGAAATTGGGCGGCGCCTCCCCCCTCTGGAGCGCCAGCGGGAGTGGCGGGGGGCGGGGTGCGTAGAGGGCCGCATGGGGGTCGCGGGGGAGGGAGGGGTGTCTGTGTGGCTGTGTGTCTGTGTGTTTGAGTGTTCTTGTGTCTGTGTCTTTGTGTCTGTGTGCCGGTGTGTCAGTGTGCCTGTGTGTCTGTGCGCCTGTGTGTATGTGTGTCGGTGCGTCTGTGTGTCTGTGTGTCTGCGTGTCTGCGTGTCTGTGTTTCTGTGTGTATATGTGTCTGTGTGTGCGTGTGCTTGTGTGTCTGTGTGTCCGTGTGTCTGTGTGACTGTGTGCTTGTGTGCCTGTGTGTCTTTGTGTCTGTGTGTCTGTGTGTCTGTGTTTCTGTGTGTCTGTGTGTCCGTGTTTCTGTGTGTCTGTGTGTCTGTGTGTCTGTGTCTCTGTGTGTCAGCGTGTCTGTGTGTCTGTGTCTGGCATGTGTGTGCGCTGGTGTGCGTTTGCGTGTGTGTGTGTGTGCGTGTGCGTGTGTCTGTGGCTGCGTGAGTGTTTGCGTGCGTGTGTGTGTGTGTGTGCGGGTGTTCGCGTGTGGGCGTGAGCATCCTTGTGCGGGAGTGGCCGCCGCTGCCGACGGTTCTGGGGGGCCAGCGCGACCTTGGCGGCGCTGGCCTCGTCGGTGGGCGGTGGAGGCTGGGCGACTTCGAGGATTGCGTGTACGTGTGTCTGTGTTCCTTTTTGTTAATGTGTCTGTGTGTCTGTCTGTGTCTTTTGTGAGTATGTGTGTCTGTGTGTCGTGTGCCTTTGTGTCTCTGTGTCTGTGTGGCTGTGTGTCTGTGTGTCTGTGTGTCTGTGTGTCAGCGTGTCAGTGTGGCAGTGGCAGTGTGTCACTGTGTCAGTGTTTGTCAGTGTGTCTGTGTGTCTGTGTGTCTGTGTGTCTGTGTCTCTGTGTGACCGTGTGTCTGTGTGTCTGTGTGTATGTGTGTGTGTCCGTGTGTATGCGTGTCTGTGTGTCTGTGTGTCTGTGTGTCTGTGTCTGCGTCTCTGTGTGTCTGTGTGTCTGTGCGTCTGTGTGTCTTTGTGTGTTTGGGTGTCTGTGTGTCTGTGTGTGTGTGTACCTGTGTGTCTGTACGTCCATGTGTCTCTGTGTCTGTGAGTGAGTGTGTCTGTGTGTCAGTGTGTCAGTGTGTCTGTGTGTGTCTCTGTGTCTGCGTGTGTGTCTGTGCGTCTGTGTTTCTGTGTGTCTGTGTGTCTGTGTGTCTCTGTGTCTGTGCGCGTGTGTATGCGTGTGAGTGTGTGGGCGCGGCTCTGCCTGTGTGCGCGCGCGGCGCTGGGGCCCCCGCGCTTTGCCCCAGTGGCGCTCCGCGAGGGCGGAGTGGCTGGAGTGCAGGGAGGTCCGGCCGCAAAATGGGGCGGTGCCTCCCCCCTCCAGAGCGCCGGCGGGGAGGCCGGGGGCGCGTGGTGTGTGCTTGTGTGATTTGGGTGCGTGTTCGTCTCCGTGGGTGTGTATGTGAGATGCGGTGTGTTTGTGTGTGTGTGTGCGCGTTCGCGCGTGTGTTTTGACCTCTGCGCGTGGATGTGTGCGTGTGTGTGTGTGCGTGTGTGTGTGTGCGTGTGTGCTGAGCATGCTGGCGTGCGTTTGTGTCCTCGTGTTGTATGTGTGTGGCTGTGCGTGCGTGCTGATGTGCGTGTGCTCGTTTGTGTGAGCGCCTCTTTGCTATCCGGGTTTTGGACGCTTCCAAGTTTTCCGGTGTGTGTTCTCTTTACTCTCCGGGTTTTGGACGCTACCAAGTGGACGCTACCAATTTTGCAAGCGAAGCACCGCCTCGGGCCGGCAGGCCTACTGGGCGCCGGCGGTAAACCGTCAACTTTTGTTACCGCCGGGGGACTCGTAGAGCTTCCTAACAACATGTAATGTTGAAAAACAATACACATAAAACTTAGTAACTCGTAGAGCTTCCCTTAGCAAGTTATTGCTGGAAGCTTAAGAGTAATTCCGGGGAGCTGGAGAGCGAGTTGGCAAGAAAAATCACGACGGACCTTTTGCTGACTTTTGGTCGGTTGAAAATCTTGTTCTCAAAATTTGAACATTCGTTGGAGCTCTAGTATTTTTTCCCATGATATTCGATCTTATTCCCGCTCGCCATCTTGATCTCAGCTCGATCGGGTACCTTTTACTGCCAAAAAGCACACGGGCGGGAACGGCCGTTTCGAGTCATCTTGATACGCGCTGTCGGTTTTCAAGATAACTCGAGCTTCAGGACAACTACAGAGCTGGTCAGCACAGCTAATGCATTCAGAATGATCAGGCGCGTTCGCCGGTTGAATCCAGAGGTCTGAACTCGGTCTGCTAGCCGAGCTAGGGTCGCAAACTTATTCGTATTATTCGAAGCATTGTAGCAGACGCTCTCGGTTTTTCGTACTTAACTCGATCTGTAGGGCAGCCACAGAGCTGATAATCACAGAAATCGGTGGAGAATTATCAGGCGCGTTCGTGCGTTAAATCAAGAGCTCTGAACTCGGCCTGCTCCCCGAGCTAGGTTCGCGAACCTATTGGTATTGTTCGAGTCATCTTAAGAAGTGCTCTCGGTTTTCTGTACTTAAAATCGTGCTGGGGGAGGGCTACAGTGCTGCTGGTCACAGGAATCGATTTCGAGACATCAGGCGCGTCCGTTCGTCGAACCGAGAGCTCGGAACTCGGTCTGCTGCTCGAACGAGATCCGCGAAACTGTTGTATTATTCGAGTCATTCTGAGAGGTACTCTCGGTTTTCTGCACTTAACTCAGGCTGTATGGGGGGCTGCAGAGCTGGTAATCACAGGAATCGATCCGCAGACATCAGACGCGTCCGCCTGTTGCATTCAGAGGTCTGAACTCGGTTTCATACTCGAGCTCGATTGGAAAACTGTTCGTTTGTTTTGTTAGAGTCATCTTGAGAGGTCTATAATCGCTTGGGCTGAAAAACTAGTCGTTCTCTGAAATTCTTTTCCACATTATATATTGTCAGGAAGCTCTACGAGTCCCCCGGCGGTAAGAAAGGTTGACGGTTTACCGCCGGCGCCCAGTTTTTCAGCCCAAGCAATTTCAAACCTCTCGGATGCAACAGCCGAACGCCCCCGATGCTTCTGGATTATCTTCTCTACGAGCTCTGTAGCTCTCCTACAGCCCGAGTGACGTGCGAAAATCGACAGCACCTCTCAAGATGACTCGAATAACATGAATAGTTTGGCAAACCTAGCTCGAGTGTCAGACCGGGTTCAGACCTCTGCATGCGACAGGTGGACGCGTCTGATGTCTGCGAATCGACTCGTGTGATTACCAGCCCAACAGCCCCCCCTACAGCCCAAGTTAAGTGCAGGAAACCGACAGCAGCTGTCAGAATGACTCGATCAATGCGAATATTTTCGCAGATATAGTTCGGGCAGCAGACAGAGTTCGAAGCTCTGGATTCGAAAGGCGGACGCGCCTGATGTCTTCGAATCGATTCTAGTGATTACCAGCCATGCAGCTGCCCTACAGCCCAAGTTAAGTGCACAGAACCAACAGCATCTCTCAAGATAGCTCGAACAATACGAATAGTTTTTGCGATTCTAGATCGGGCAGCAGACCGAGTTCAGAGCTCTGGAGTCAACAGACGAGGGCCACTGATGATTCTGAATCAGATTCTGTACGTCTCAGCTCTGTACTGTCCTTTAGCTCGACTTAAGTACAGAAAACCCAGAGCGTCTCGAAAAATAACTCGAACAATACGAATAGGTTTGCTAACCTAGCTCGGCTAGCAGACCGGGTTCAGACCTGTCGTTTCAACAGGCGAACGCGCCTGATTATTCTGAATCCATTAGCTGTGCTTACCAGCTCTGTACCTGTCCTGAAGCTCGAGTATCTTGAGAAAACCGTCGCCGCGTGACAAGCTGACCCGAAACGGCCGATCCCGCCGCAGTGCTTTTTGGCAGTAAGAGGTACCCGATCGAGCTGAGATCAAGATGGCGAGCGGGCATAAGATCGAATATCACGGGAAAAAATACTAGGGGTCTAACGAATGGTTGAATTTCGAGAACCGAATTTTCAACCGACCAAAAGTCATCAAAATGTCCGTCGACATTTTTCTTGCCAACTAGCTCTCCAGCGCTCTCGAATTACTCTTAAGCTTCCAGCAATGACTTGCTAAGGGAAGCTCTACGAGTTATGGTCGCGGTGAGCTCGACTTGCAGCTCGCTCTCACTAGCAGATCCTTACAGGCGTGGCGGTGCGCGCCCCCAGGTCCGCGCCTGCAGTTTAGGGCTTAGGGTTTAGGGTTTAGGGTTTAGGGCCTGCATTAGCGCAAGCGCGCGCTGGCTGCGATCCCCCCCACATCAAGGTTGTTGGGGGGGATCGCTGCCCAAGCCGCGCGCGCCACGGTTAGTCGCACTCCCGCCCCAGACCACCCAGAGTGAAGCCTTTTAGGGTTTAGGGTTTCTCCCCCCAACCCCCCTATCTCGGGGGGCTGTCGAAGTGGCGCGCGCAGGCGATCGCCGACGCGGCCGTGGCACTGCGCATCCATGTGAGCACGCGCGCAGGGCGCGTGGCGTAGGCGGCGCTTCGGCTCGTTGTCCCGTCGAAGAGGCAGCCGTTGGCGATGGCGGCGATTAGCTTCGCCGTTGGGCTGCCGCTGGCGCAGCATGCCCATGTGTTGTCGCTTTTGCTGTCGGCACTGGGTTGTGACACTGGGCTGCGAATGCTGGGAAGCGCGCGCGGCCGCGGCCGTGGCAATGCGCGCCCATGCGAACACGCGCGCAGGGTGCATGGCGCTGGCGCGCCAGCTCGCCTCGTCGATGAGGCAGCCGTTTGCGCCTTCGGCAGGGGGCTTCGCCGTTGGGCTGCCGCTGGCGCAGCAGATCCACAGGGGTTTGGCATTTGCCTTCGGCGTAGGAAAGCAGCACTGCGAGGGCGCTGCCGTGGCAATCCCATGGGTTCCCGTGGGCCTCGAGCGAGTGGCCGCGCCGTTGGGCTCCTCGCTGACGGCGACGCGCACGGCAGTTGCATTCGCCCGCGGCTTTGGGCGTCGCCTTTGAGGCCGCCCCCGCTGAAGCGATTGCAGTCATCGACGCAGACGCTGTCGGCGCGAGCTTCGGAAGGCGGGAGGAGGAGCGCGAGGGGGTGGGTCTGGCACCCCCTCGCTACGATGCGCGCGCATGGCTGCGGCAGCACGTCCATGGCAGACCCTCTGGAATGCCTCGGGGGAGCTCTCTGGGAGCGCTGGGGGAGCGCCTCGACCTTTCCCCAGGATGGAAGTACGTGGGAGCGTCTGGGAGCGCGACAGGACACGCAGAGTGCACCGCGAGTGCGAGCCGTGAATTGCCCGTTGGGCTTGACCGTTGGCGTCGCCCCCGCTGCAGCGATTGCATTGTCGACGCAGCCGCCTTCGGCGCGAATTTCGCATGGCTGGAGGGGGAGCGCGAAGGGGTGGGTCTGGCACCCCCTCGATACGATGCGCGCGTATGGCTGCGGCAGCACCTGCATGGCGGGGGAGCGCCGGGAAGTACCGCCAGGGAGCGCTGCCGAGCGCTTGCGAATGCATGGAAACGCTTGGGAGCGCCATGGGACCGCTTGGACTGCTTAAACGCGCTTGGGAGCGCCAGGGAGCGCTTGGGAGCACTTGTGGGAGCTTGGGAGCGCCTGGGAGCGCATGGGAACGCCTGGGAGCGCTTGGGAGCGTGCTGGGAGCGTGCCGGGAGCGCCTGGGAGCGTGCCGGAGCGCCTGGGAGTGCTTGGGAGCGCGCCGGAGCGCTCGGAAGCGCCAAGGAGCGCTTGGGAGCGCGCAGGGAGCGCCTGAGCATGTTGGGAGCGCCTGGGAGCGTGCCGGGAGCGCTTGGGAGTACCTGAAAGCGCTTGGGAGCGCTTGGGAGCGCCTGGGAGCGCCTGAGAGCATGCTGGGAGCGCCAGGGAGCGCCTGGGAGCGTGCCGGGAGCGCTTGGGAGCGCCTGGGAGCGCCATGCGCCTGGGAGCGCTTGGGAGCGTGCCGAAAGCGTTTGGGAGCGTGCCGGGAGCTCCTGGGAGCGTGCCGGGAGCGCCTGGGAGCGTTTGGGAACGCTTGGGAGCGCCGGGGAGCGCCTGGGAGCGCTTGGGGGCGCTTGGGATTGCTTGGGAGCGCTTCTGGGAGCGCTTGGCAGCGCCTGGGAGCGCTTGGGAGCGCCTGGGACGTGCGCCAGCCGAAAGGGCGCCGCATGTTGTATTTACATATGGTTTGCGGCCCCACGGACGGCCGAAAGGGCGCCGCATGCTGTATTTTCATAGGTTTGGAGCCCCAGGGGATGTAGGCCGCCGCAGGGAAGCCGCAGGCTAGGGCTGAGGGTTAGGGGTTCCTTTTTCTTGGGAGAACACCACGGGGATGCACCGCGCGGCGTGCGAATTCCTCCTCAGCGGCTATCGCCGCTTCGTCGGTGCGGCGCACGCTGTATGGGCAGGCTCGCTGAGCGCTCGGCCAGGCGCCACGGGCTACGGACGTTGCACCGCCCGTGGCTTGCAGTTTAGGGTTTAGGGTTTCTGCGCAGAACCATCCTATCCCCCCCTCCTCAGGAGGTAGGGGGGGATGGATGGATGCGTTCTGTCCCACCCCATCCACCCAGAGTCATTGCTTTTAGGGTTTAGGGATCTACCCCCCACGCTCCCCCCTATCAAGGGGGGAAGGAGTGCTGGCGTCAGCCTGAGTGAGTGATGTGCGTCCCAGAAACACGCGTGAACCGTAACAAGCGGGTCGGGTCGGGTCGAGCGCACTCGAGGGTTCGCCCGACCTCAACGTGCTTTGCATAGGATTGTGGTGGTTTACGTAGCGGGACGTAAAGATCCCCATAGCAGGCTCGATCAAGGGGCGCGCCTGGGAGCACGCATGATCAGTTTATAATTTTTTTTGCATAGGATTGTGATGGTTTACATAGCGGGACGTAAAGATCCCCATAGCAGGCTCGATCCAGGGGCGCGCCTGGGAGCACGCATGATCAGTTTATATTATGTTTTGCATAGGATTGTGGAGGGGGCCGTAAAGATCCGCATAGCAGGCTCGATCCAGGGGCGCGCCTGGGAACACGCATGATCAGTTTATACTATGTTTTGCATAGGATTGTTTACATAGCGGGACGTAAAGATCACCATAGCAGGCTCGATCCAGGGGCGCGCCTGGGAGCACGCATGATCAGTTTATATATGTTTTGCATAGGATTGTGGAGGGGGCCGTGAAGATCCGCATAGCAGGCTCGATCCAGGGGCGCGCCTGGGAACACGCATGGTCAGTTTATACTATGTTTTGCATAGGATTGTGGAGGGGGCCGTGAAGATCCGCATAGCAGGCTCGATCCAGGGGCGCGCCTGGGGAGAGCTCTGGGGGAGAGCTCTGGGGGAGAGCTCTGGGGGAGAGCTCTGGGGGAGAGCTCTGGGGGAGAGCTCTGGGGGAGAGCTCTGGGGGAGAGCTCTGGGGGAGAGCTCTGGGGGAGAGGGGGAGAGCTCTGGGGGAGAGCTCTGGGGGAGAGCTCTGGGGGAGAGCTCTGGGGGAGAGCTCTGGGGGAGAGCTCTGGGGGAGAGCTCTGGGGGAGAGCTCTGGGGGAGAGCTCTGGGGGAGAGCTCTGGGGGAGAGCTCTGGGGGAGAGCTCTGGGGGAGAGGGGGGGAGCTCTGGGGGAGAGCTCTGGGGGAGAGCTCTGGGGGAGAGCTCTGGGGGAGAGCTCTGGGGGAGAGCTCTGGGGGAGAGCTCTGGGGGAGAGCTCTGGGGGAGAGCTCTGGGGGGGAGCTCTGGGGAGAGCTCTGGGGGAGAGCTCTGGGGGAGAGCTCTGGGGGAGAGCTCTGGGGGAGAAGCCGAGCGGTATCCGCGAGCATCCGGCCGAGGGTTAGGGGTTATCATTTTGCAAGCGAAGCACCGCCTCGGGCCGGCAGGCCTATGGTCGCGGTGAGCTCGACTTGCAGCTCGCTCTCACTAGCAGATCCTTACAGGCGTGGCGGTGCGCGCCCCCAGGTCCGCGCCTGCAGTTTAGGGTTTACACAACGTATTAGCGTCTGCGGACCTCGCGGCGGTACCAATTGGCCCCCGCCAGTCGGCTTGGCTACGATCCTTCGTCAAACGCGTGGGATTCGCATCGCGACGGCGATTTCGGGCTTGCCGATGCCGCGATCCCTCGTACAACGCAACAGAGTCGCGTCGCGACGGCTTGCGCGGAGCGCTTGTCGGGCCACCCCGACGGCGCTTCCTGCAGGCTCGCACGGAATGCTTGCCAGGCCGCCCGGAGCCGCTCCTGCTCGTGCCGGCTCGCACGGGATGCCTGTCGGGCCGCTCCGGAGCTGCTCCCGCTCGTGCCAGCTTGCACGGAATGCTTGTCGTGCCGTTCCGGAGCCGCTTCCGCTCGCGCTGGCTCGCTCGGAGCGTCGGATATGCTTCGGCGCGCCCATCTGGCGCTCGCGCAAGCTTGCGCCGGGCTCGCTTACATCGTTTGGCATGGTATCGATTCACTGTTTTTCGCAATGGCACCATTCGAGCTTGCTCAATACGTGGTGTTTTTCGTCTTGAGGGTTTAGGGTTTAGGGTTTAGGGTTTAGGGTTTAGGGCCTGCATTGGCGCAAGCGCGCTGGCTGCGACCCCCCCCGCATCAAGGTTGTTTGGGGGGATCGCTGCCCAAGCCGCGCGCGCCACGGTTAGTCGCACTCCCGCCCCAGACCACCCAGAGTGAAGCCTTTCAGGGTTTAGGGTTTCTCCCCCCAGCCCCCCTATCAAGGGGGGCTGTCGAAGTGGCGCGCGCAGGCGATCGCCGACGCGGCCGTGGCACTGCGCATCCATGTGAGCACGCGCGCAGGGCGCGTGGCGTAGGCGGCGCTTCGGCTCGTTGTCCCGTCGAAGAGGCAGCCGTTGGCGATGGCGGCGATTAGCTTCGCCGTTGGGCTGCCGCTGGCGCAGCATGCCCATGTGTTGTCGTTTTTGCTGTCGGCACTGGGTTGCGACACTGGGCTGCGAATGCTGGGAGGCGCGCGCGCGGCCGCGGCCGTGGCAATGCGCGCCCATGCGAGCACGCGCGCAGGGTGCATGGCGCTGGCGCGCCAGCTCGCCTCGTCGATGAGGTAGCCGTTTGCGCCTTCGGCGTGGAGCTTCGCCGTTGGGCTGCCGCTGGCGCAGCAGATCCGCAGGGGCGGGGTCGGCATTGGAAAGCAGCGCTGCAAGGGCGCTGGCGTGACAATACTATGGGTTCCCCTGCGCCTCAAGCGAGTGGTCGCGCCGTCGGGCCCCTCGCTGACGGCGACGCGCACGGCAGTTGCATTCGCCCGCGGCGTGCGCGCGCGCAGGGTGCATGGCGCTGGCGCGTCAGGTCGCCTCGTCGATGAGGCAGCCGGTTGCACCTTCGGCGTGGAGCTTCGCCGGTGGGCTGCCGCTGGCGCAGCAGTTCCACAGGGGTCCGGCATTTGCCTTCGGCATTGGACAGCAGCACTGCGAAGGCGCTGGCGCGGGAATCCCATGGTTTCCCGTGGGCCTGGAGCGAGTGGCTGCGCCGTCGGGCTCCTCGCTGACGGCGACGCGCGCGGCAGTTACATTCGCCCGCGGCTTTGGGTTTCGCCTTCGAGGTCGCCCCCGCTGAAGCGATTGCAATCATCGACGCAGACGCTGTCGGCCCGAGCTTCGGAAGGCGGGAGGGGGAGCGCGAGGGGGTGGGTCTGGCGCCCCCTCGCTACGATGCGCGCGCATGGCTGCGGCAGCACCTCCATGGCATAGCCCGTGGGATTCCTTGGGGGGGCCCTCTGGCAGCGCTGGGAGAGCGCCTGGAGCTTCCCCCTGGTGCCGCCTGGAACCGCCTGGGCACGCTTGGGAGCGCGCGGGAGCGCCGCGTGGCGCCTTGGAGCGCTTGTGGGTGCTTCAGAGGGGAGCGCTTAGGAGCGCTTCGGAGTCGTGGCAGCGCTGGGAACGCTGGAGAGCGCCTGCGAGCGCCTGGGAGCGCGCCAGGAGCGCATGGGAGCGCCTGCGAGCGCCTGGGAAGCGCTTGGGGGCGTGCTGGGAGCGCTTGGGAGCGCCTGGGAGCGCAGCCAGCACGCGCCTGGGAACGCGCCTGGGTGCGTGCCGGGAGCGCCCAGGAGCGCTTGGGAGCGCTTGGGAGCGCGTGGGAGCGCCTGGGAGCGCCTGGGAGCGCGTGGAGCGTGCCGAGAGCGCCTGGGAGCGTGCCGGGAGCGCCTGAGGCGCCGTGGAGCGCTTGGGAGGCGCTTGAGAGCGCCTGGGAGCGCCTGGGAGCGCCTGGGAGCGCCTGGGGACGCCTGGGAGCGCTTGGGAGCGTGCCGGGAGCGCTTGGAAAGTCCTTGGGAGCGCCTAGAGCGTTTGGAAGCGCTTGGAGCGCCGCATGCGGTAATTTCATAGGTTTGGAGCACCCAGGGAGCGCCGCATGCTGTATTTTCATAGGTTAGGAGCCCCAGGGGATGGCACCGATCGTGGCGAACCCACTGGCTGGGGTGTGAGGTTAAGGGTTCTTTCTATTCTCAGAAGAACACCCACGGGGATGCATGCGCGCGGCGTGCGAATTCCTCCTCAGCGGCTCTCGCCGCTTCGTCGGTGCCACGTACGTGGAATGGGCAGGCTCGCTGAGCGCTCGGCCAGGCGCCACGGGCTTCTGACGATGCACCGTCCGTGGCTTGCAGTTTAGGGATTCACTTAGCGCAGCGGCCGACAGCCCAGGCAATGCTGCCCCCCCTTCGGCAAGCTTGATTGGGGTGGCGGTTAGCCGACCCGAGCAAGCTTGGCGAAGGGAGCAGGAGTTGCAACATCTCCCCACCCCCGGCCGCATGGCCGGCAACCTCCCAAACTAAAGCCTTTTAGGGTTTAGGGCCGCTGGCCCCTAAATTCCAAAATGGCTCCAAGCGCTCCCAGGCGCTCCCTGGCGCTCCCACGCGCTCCCAGGCGCTCCCAAGCGCTGCCCGGCGCTCCCCGGCGCTCCCAGGCGCTCCCAGGCGCTCCCAGGCGCTCCCCGGCGCTCCGAAGCGCTCCCAAGCGCTCCCAGGCGCTCCCCGGCGCTCCCAGGCGCTCCCAGGCGCCCCACGGCGCTCCCAGGCGCTCCCCGGCGTTCCCAGGCGCTCCCCGGCGCTCCCCGGCGCTCCCAGGCGCTCCCAGGCGCTCCCCGGCGCTCCGAAGCGCTCCCAAGCGCTCCCAGGCGCTGCCCGGCGCTCCCACGCGCTCCCAGGAGCTCCGCGGCGCTCCCCGGCGCTCCCAAGCGCTCCCAGGCGCTCCCAGGCGCTCCCGGCGCGCTCCCAGGCGCTCCCAGGCGCTCCTAGGCGCTCCCAGGCGCTCCCAGACGCCCCCAGGCGCTCCCAGGCGTTCCCAAGAGCGCCCAGAGGCGCGTAGAGCGGCCCACACGTGTTTTTACGTGTCGGAGAAGTAGGAACCCCACCAGAGGACGAAAGGTCCCCGGGTTTAGGGTGTTGTACTCTTCGAGGATCAGGAAGAGTTTATCTTTGAATCGCGATTCCCAAGGGGCAGCCTACGGCTGCATGGGCGACCCAGTCTGGCAACCCGCTGAAGTATCTCAGAGATGCCTTGTCTCTCGTAGACGGCGACGGTGATGCGCGGTGGGGTGGGCAGAAGCACAACGAGGTGCTTGGGAATTTAGGGTCCGCTTTTTAATATAATCCTGCTACACATGTATTCACCTATAACAAAATCCTTTTACAGATGGATCCACCTCTAATAGAATATTATTAGAGATGGGTCCAGCTATAATGGGATCCGATTAGACATGGATTCACATGTAATGGAATCCTATATGAGATGGATCCACCTCTAGTGGGGTCCCATTAGCGATGGATCCACCTTTAAGATCATCCCATTCCAGATATTTCCGCCTCTAATAGAATCCGATGAGAGATGGATCCACCTCTCATAGAATCCTAGTAGCGATCGACACACCCTTTACACCCCCTCCCTACAGAAGGTTTTCTTTTGTGGCGGATTACGAATTGATCCCTTTTGTTGCAAAATATTAAGTGATTCCTTTTGTGTCGGATTACAAATAGATCCCTTGTGTGGCGAATTACAAATCAAGTGTGTTTGTGGCGGGTTTCAAATTGATTCCTTTTGTGGCGGATTTGAGATGGATTTCTTTTGTGGCGGATTACAAATTGATTACAAGGATGATGATGCTGGCGATGGCGATGCAACGCAGCAAAACGAGGTGGTACGCACACGCGGTTTTATCAACTCCACGGGTAAGGCTGATAAAACCGCGTGTGTGTACCACCTCGGTTTTTGGTTTATTACTTCTGACGTGCTTGCTTTCCTGATGATTATGCTTCTCGCCATCTTTAAAGGGATTGCTCAAAGTAGTGGAATGCAGAACGATTCCTGTTGTAGCACATTTTAAATTGAGTTCTTTTGTGGGTAATTAAAAGGGAATTCTTTTCTTGGTGAATTACAAATTGTTTCCTTTTGTGGCGGATTACAAAAGGATTCTTTTTGTAGAGGATTACAAAAGGACCCCTTCTGTGGAGGATTACAAAGGGATTCCTTTTGGTGGAGGAATACAGAGGGATTCCTTTTGTGGAGGATTACAAATTGATTTCCTTAGAGTGCTTTCCTGGAAGTGAACCAGGGGACAGAAGAAAAGAATAAAAAATCATTAACATTTTTTAAAAAACAAATACAGGTTTTCAATGATTCCCCATGCTTTGACGCAAAAACATATCAAAACACAGCATGTTCACAATCCGAATGCAACAATGCTGTGTTTTCATTTGGTTTCGGCCTCAAAGTTTTTGTTTTTGTTTGTTTGTTTTTTTTCTCCTCTTTATATATATATAAGGGAATCCCTTTGTAATCCTCCACAAAAGAGATCCTTGTGCAATTCACCACAGAAGGATTCCCTTCAGTAATTCGCCACAAAAAGGAATCATCATGTGATCCTCCACAAAAGAAGTTTTTTTGTAATTCTTCACAAAAGGAATCCTTTTGTAATCTGCCACAAAATAAAACAATGTGTAGTTCAACACAAAAGGATTCCTTTTTGTAATTCAACAACAAAAGAAATCAATTTGCAATCCGCTAATGTTTGTTTCGGGCCTCCGGAGGCCAGAGAATCGAGATATTAAGGCTCATTAATCTCTCTGGAACGCGCTTCGGCGCTCGCCCACTGGAAGTAAGAGGGGTGAGGAGGAAGAGGCGGAGGTGGAGGCGGGGGAGGAGGAGGAGGAAGAAGGGTAAAGAGAGGATAACTTTAGTCTGGTGGGCTGTGCTTCCCACTCGATTATGCTCTGTGGAACTCGTTATGACAACGCATTGCCCCCCACGCATCTCGATATCACCATCATCATCAGCAACATCTTGAAACGCATGCTCGTCATCACCATCGTCATCAGCAGAATCTTGAAACGCATACTCATCGTCATGATCGTCATCAGCAGCATCTTGAAACACATGCTCGTCGTTGCCATCGTCATGGGCAGCATCTTGAGACGCATACTCGTCATCATCAGCATCATCGTCATCAGCAGCATCTTGAAACACATGCTGGTCAGCACCGTCGTCATCAGCAGCATCTTGAAACACATGCTCGTCAACACCATCGTCATCAGCAGCACCTTGAAACACATGCTCGTCATCACCATCGTCATCAGCAGCGCATTGAAACACATGCTCGTCATCGCCATCATCATCAGCAACATCTTGAAACACATGCTCGTCATCATCATCATCGTCAGCAGCATCTTGAAACACATGCTCGTCATCATCATCATCGTCATCACAAAAGACACCCACCTCTCATATAATCGTACTACAGATGGATTCACTTCCGGGAGAATCCTATTACATATGGATCCACCTTCCATAGAATCCGATTAGGAATGGATCCACCCCTGATAAGATCCCATTACAGATGGCACCACCTTAAATATAATCTTATGACATATGGATCCGCCTCTAATATAATCCCATTAGAGATGGGTCCACAACTAGTGGCATCACATCAGAGATGGATCCACCTCGAATGGTTCCTGGTGCGGATGGACCCACCTCTAATCGAATCCTTTTAGAAATGAACCCACGTCTGATAGAACCCCATCACATATGCGCCCACCTCGAATATTATTATATTAGCGATGGGTCCACCTCTGATAAAATCAAATTAGACATGGATACACCTATAATGGGCTCCAATTGCATATGGACCCACTTCTAATAGAATCCTAATAGGATGATTCCATCCCCAATGGCATGCTATTAGAGATTGGTCCACCTCTAACAGAATCCTGTGACAAATGGATCCACCTCGAATGGGATCCTGTTAAGGATGGGCCCACCTCTAGTAGTATCTGATTAGAGATGGATCTAATGGAATCCTAGTGCGGATGGATCCATCTCTAACAGAACCCTATGACAGATGGGCCCACCTCTAATATAATCATATTAGATATGGGTCCACCTCTGAGAGAATCCTATTAGGGATGGGCCCACCTACCTCTGATGGGGTCCTACATGACATGAATCCATTTCTAATAGAATACTTTTACATATGGATCTACCTCTAATAGGATCGTAATACAAACGGGTCCACCCCCAATTCAATCCTACCAGAATCCTGATACATATGGGTCCACCTCTGATGGAATCCTATTACAGATGGATCCACATCTACTAGAATCCTGGTACAGATGGGTCCATCTCTAATGGAATCCGACTACAGCTGGATCCACAATTGATGGAATCCTATGAGAGATGGGCCCATCTCAACTTAAAGTCTATTACAGATCCATCCGCTCCAAATGGAATCCTAACAGAGATGGGTCCACTTTTTAATGTAATCCTGCTACACATGGATTCACCTCTAACAAAATCCTATTACAGATGGATCCACCTCTAATATAATATAATTAGAGGTTCGGCATTCCAGATATGTCCAGATTATTAGATCCTCCTCCTTCATATGGTTTCGGCATTCCGGATATGTCCACCTCTAATCGAATCCGATGAGAGATGGATCCACCTCTCATAGAATCCTAGTAGCGATTGACCCACCATTTACACCCCCTCCCTACAGAAGGTTTTCTTTTGTGGCGGATTACGAATTGATTCCTTTTGTGGCAAAATATACAGCGATTCCTTGTGTGTCGGATTGCAAATAGATCCCTTTTGTGGCGAATTACAAATCAATTGTGTTTGTGGCGGGTTTCAAGTTGATTCCTTTTGTGGCGGATTTGAAATGGATTTCTTTTGTGGCGGATTACAAATTGATTACAAGGATGATGATGCTGGTGATGGCGATGCAACGCAGCAAAACGAGGTGGTACGCACACGCTGTTTTATCAACTCCACGGGTAAGGTTGATAAGACCGTGTGTGTGTACCACCTCGGTTTTTGGTTTATTACTTCTGATGTGCTTGCTTTCCTGATGATTATGCTTCTCGTCATCTTTAAAGGGATTGCTCAAAAGAGTGGAATGCAGAACGATTCCTGTTGTAGCACATTTTAAATTAAGTTCTTTTGCTGGTAATTCAAAGGGAATTCTTTTCATGGTGAATTACAAATTGTTTCCTTTTGTGGCGGATTACAAAAGGATTCTTTTTGTAGAGGATTACAAAAAGACCCCTTTTGTGGAGGATTACAAAGGGATTCCTTTTGGTGGAGGAATACAAAGGGATTCCTTTTTGTGGAGGATTACAAATTGATTTCCTTAGAGTGCTTTCCTGGAAGTGAACCAGGGGACAAAAGAAAAAAATCGGAAATCGTTAAAAATTAAACAAATTACATGTTTTCAATGATTTTCCCATGCTTCGACGCAAAAACATATAAAAACACAGCATGTTCACAATCCGAATGCAACAATGCTGTGTTTCCATATGGTTTCGGCATTCCAGATATGTCCACCTCTAATAGAATCCGATGAGAGATGGATCCACCTCATAGAATCCTAGTAGCGATTGACCCACCATTTACACCCCCTCCCTACAGAAGGTTTTCTTTTGTGGCGGATTACGAATTGATTCCTTTCGTGGCAAAATATACAGCGATTCCTTTTGTGTCGGATTACAAATAGATCCCTTTTGTGGCGAATTACAAATCAATTGTGTTTGTGGCGGGTTTCAAGTTGATTCCTTTTGTGGCGGATTTGAAATGGATTTCTTTTGTGGCGGATTACAAATTGATTACAAGGATGATGATGCTGGTGATGGCGATGCAACGCAGCAAAACGAGGTGGCACGCACGCACGGTTTTATCAACTCCCCCCCCCCCTCCGCCTCCCCCCCCCCTCCCCGTCCTCTTCTGACCCCGTTCAGTTGCGGGTCGAAGCACCCGTCGGCCCTGCGCGACAATCCTGCGACGCGATGAAGCGCGCCCCCTGGCGCCCGCCCCCGCGCGCGAGACGGCGCGACGCGCGGCGGGGATTCTGGCGCGAATTCCGTCGCGAATCCGGCGCGAATTCCGCGCGGGACCAGCATTGCAAATTTGCATAACAAAATTTAATTTTCAATGGTGCACGAACACGTTGCGCCGCATTTTTGTAATGCGCGCGATTTCGCGGTCACCGCGCCGCCGTGGGCGCCCCTCGGCAACTTTTTCATGCCGCCCCGCGGCTTCTCTCTCCAGTTCCCAGGCGGGCGCGAGGCGAAGGGCCCCCGCCCTCGCCCCCCTTGGGCGCTGGAAATGGTCGGCCAAACCAGCGGCACATCGTTGAACATCAGGCGCGTCAATGTAGGGCTGTCGGCACCCGGGGGCGAGGGCGCTCTGCCCTTCGCCCCCGCGACGCGCCTCCGCGTCGACAGAAAACTTGCGCCGATCAGTGGCGCCGCGCGCGGGCCAACGCGGAAACGTGGCCCTCAGCGTCCGCCGCTGCGCCTCAGTCGCTGGCGCCGGGCCCCCAGGCTTCTGGGGCGCATGCTACTCGCTCCAAAGGGACCTTCGGTTGCTCGTTTTGGCGCCGCGACGCGCGAGGGGTGCGCCGAAATCGGCCAGGGGAGCCCATTCGAATAGCGGCGGCGGAACCTTCGGTAAAGCTCCACTCGGGGCCCTTCGCGCTAGACTTGCGGGGTGGCCCAGGAAACCTCATAGGATATTTGGTGGTCAGTTTGGCAGCCTCCGCGCGGGCCGGGCTTGGTCGGGCGCATCTTCTCCGAGCGGCGTTAGACGTGTCTCCGCGTGCATGAAGCTGGCCCGCGGGGCCCCGTGGGTTCGGCGAGGCGCAGTGGGACGTGGGGCATAGTTTCGCTTGGGCGTGCTCATCCTTTCAGGTCGGTCAAACAATGCATCCCTGGAGGCCATGGCGCTGCCTTAGTCATCTAGATGTCGCTTGCGCCCCGTGCCGTCATATTTTCCGTTGCTGGCTTTTGGCTTGCAACTGCTCCTGTTCGACGTGGCCGCCCAGCCAGTCAACCTTATTTGATGTAGCTTCGCCAGACGTTCGTTTCTTCGTGCGCCTCTTCTGCGGGTCCGCGGGGGCCGACGCGGGCAAGTTCCAGCGGCGCAGCCGATCCAATGCACCGGGCGCCGCGCAGGCGCGGGCGCGTCCAGGGGCGCGGGGCCGCCCGGCATTGACCTGGCTCCGAGACTCGGTGCGACGCCGCGGCCCGCGGCGCGGCCCTCGCCGCGCGCGGGGGTAGCCGGCCTCGGGGGCGCGACTGACGCGCGCCCTGCGAGACGTTGCGCCACTGTCACTGGCAGACACCATTGTGCAGAAGCAGATCTCGTCGTCGTTCCAGACTTCTCGTTCCTCCGCGACGTGGATGCGCTGGCCGCGTGCTTGGACCTGGCTCTCTCGCTCTGTTGCGCCATCTCGCTTGGCCTGGGCGTCGTCGCGAAGTCGCGCCTGGTCGCTGCCCGGGGCCATCTCGACATTCCGTTCGGCCGCCGCGCAGGCCGCGGCCCGGCAAACGAGCGCCATCAGGTCATTTATCTCACCCCAAACCTTGGCGCGCAGCATCCGGGTGCGCGGGTGGCAGCGCGGCGAGTGGCTCGCAGAGCGGGAGTAAAACTCGCGGCGTCGCAAGCGCCCCCTCCCGTCGCTGGCGGGGCGTGTTTCTCCTTCTCTGCGCGACGTCGTCGCGCGGGCGGCTGGGCAAATGCGCGGGGCACTAGGGCAGTGGGCGCGAGCGGAATTCCCGCGGGCGTCTGAAGTGCCCGCGTAAAGAATAGATGCTTCGCGGGCCCTCGCGAAGGCGAGTTGCCCCGGCCGCGCGAAGAGCGCCCGGCGCAGCGGGGGGGAGGTGCAAATTGAAGATGCATGGCCGAAGACACGAAGAGGATACCACCAAGAAAAGTAGACGCAGACCACGAAGAAAGCTAAGCAGACCACCGAAAAAGTAAAGGGCCTTCGCAGACAGTGAAGGAGACCACCCAGGAATGAGGGCCACCCGGAAAGCGCAGCAGACCAAACAGCAGAGCAGACCGCCCAAACAGAAAATCAAACCACAGACAAAGCAAAGGAGACCGCCCAGGAACGCATAGCAGACCACGCAATAAAAAAAAAACGCAGCAGACCCGAAAAAGCAAGGCAGACCACCCAAAAAAGCAAAGCAGACCACCCACAACGTAAAGCAGACCACCCAGGAAAGCAATGGAAACCACCCAACAAAGTAACGCAGAAGGAGACCCTCGAACAAGTCAAGGAGACACCCGGGAAAGTCATGGGGACCACCCGAGAAGCATGGCAGACCATCCAGGAACAAAACAAAAACAAAAACACACACACACACACAGCACTGACCCGAAGAGTCAAGCAGACCACCCGCGAAGTAAGGACAACCGCCGAGAAAAGTAAAGGAGACCACCAAACAAGTGCAGCATACCACAGAACAAGCACATGATACCACCCAAAAGGTATAGGAGGCCGCCAGGGAAGTAAGGGGGACCACCCAACAAGCAAAGGAGACCGCCCAGAGAAGTAAAGCAGGCCACCCAACAAGTGAAGGAGACCACCCGGGAAAGCAAAGGAGACCACCAACAAAAGTAGAGCACGCCGCCCGACATGTAGAAGAGACCCCCCCAACACAACAAGTAAAGGAGACCGCGCAGGAAAGTGAAGGGGGCCACCCGGAAAGTGAAGCAGACCACCCGGGAGAGCATGGCAAACCACCCATTAAGTAAAGCAGACCACCCGCCAAGTAGAGGAGGCCGCCCAGGAAAGGCAGGGGGGGGCGCGACTAAAAAAAAACGCAGACTACCCAGAAAGTACAGCACACCTCGCATAAAATAGAGACACCCGTACCAAGCAAAGGAGACCACCCAGGAAAGCACAGGGGGCCACCAAACAAGTACAGCATACCACCCGAGAAGCAAAGCAGGCCCCCCAACGAGTGGAGGAGACCACCCAGGAACGCACAGGAGACCACCCCAGAAAAAGCACGGCAGACCACGCAACAGCGAAAGCAGACCGCCCACAAAGTAAGGAGTGTCCCCCGAAAAAAGTAAAGGAGGCCACCCAGGAAAGCAATGGAGGCCGCCCAGAAAAGTAGATGAGACCGCCCAGGAAGCAAAGCAGACCACCTACCAAGCAAAAGAGATCCCCCAACCAGTAATGACGGCCACCCGACAACATCAAATCATACCACCCAACAAGTAAAGCACATCACACAACAATTAATGCACTGCGCGCTCCAGGGCCCGATGGTTGCCTCCCCCCCTCCCCCCGAGCGATAAGCGGGGGCAGCGCCGTTGCGTGCGCTGGCAGCCATTTTGGCATCGGGGGTGTTGGCTTTTGTTCTATGCCGTCCCTGCCAGCGGTTCTTGCTGGCGGCAGCCGAGGAGGTGGCCGTGCCTCTGGCGGGAGTGTTGCAGGACTGACACCGTGGCGATCGCCGCCGTTGTTGCCCTTCCTCGCACCGTCGTGGTGCGCGCGTGCAAGGGAGATGACGTCGGACCTCGCCGTCGCCGTGCCTGCCTCCACCTCGACGACGACAGCGAGCCGCCCAATGGACTCGCAATGGCGAGGTGACGTCCTGGAACGGTTCGTGGGATGGGTCCGCCAATGGCCAGCTCACGGTGGCATTCCATTGCGTGGCGGGCAAGCGTCGTTGGCCGCGTCTGAAGTTTTCGGTGCTCTTCCTGTCGCCGTTTGGCGAATGCGAGGGGCGCGGCTGCCAGGGCCGCGGGGTGACGGTGGCGCCGTTGGCAACATTCCAGTGCAAAGAGGGCCTTGACAGATGGGGCCTCGCAGCGGAGTGGTCGGATGGGGCTTGGGTGGAGATCGTCGGCCCCTGGCCGCCTCTGGCGCGGAGGCGCGGCCGCGCCCCGCGCGCCTTGCGGCCCCCTGGCCGCGCTGCGCCCGCGCCTTCCGCGCGCGAGGCGCGCCTCGGGAACCCTCCGCGCCAGTGCGCGGTGACAGTTACCGCAACCAATGATATATATATATATATGGTATTTGAGTCCAGATGATTGCCCCGATGTTTGTCACGTAGCTTGTAAGGGATCCAGTCTGGGGGGGTGGGTCTTGGGAGGGGTTTCTCGCCTCCGTAAGGGTCGCCCGCAAGAGGTCCAGCTCCGGGGGGGGGGGGGGGGGGGGTGGGGGGGGGGGCGTCTCGGGAAGGGCGCATTGCCTCCGCAATCGCAGCCTGTGAGGGGCCCAGTCCCGGGCGGGCATCTCGGGGGGGCGCCGCCCGCGCGTGGCCGCGCCGTGCTGCGCGGCGCATCCCTCGCGCGTTTGAGGCCCGCCAGATCTGATGTTCATGGCTGCGATATCTGCAGTTGCAAATGTTTGGGTATGTTTCCATGCTAATATATGATTTTGCGCCATCCTCTCATGATGCGGCTCTCGTGCCAGACCGCCTGGGGAAGTAGAGGGGGTCGCCCCGGGCAAGTGAGGCAGGCCGCCCAACGAGCCAAGCAGACTGCTCGAAAAAGTGCAGGAGACCACCCAGCAAGTAAAGAAGACCACCCGCAAGCACAGCAGGGCACCCAACGAGTTAAGCAGACAGCCCACAGAGCAAGGGGGGCCCCCAACAAGTAAGGGAGAGCGCCCGCGCAGTAAAGGGGACCCCCCAAAACGTAACGGAGACCACCTGGGGCCGCAAAGGAGGTCGCCAAGAAATCACAGAGGACACCGCCGGCAATGCAAAGCAGACCACCCACAAAGTAGAGGAGCCCCGCCCCCCAAAAAAAAATGCAGGAAAGGGCCCCGCCCCAAACGGGGAAAGCAGGCCACCTTACAGGTAAGGCAGACCACCCAACAAGTAAAGCAGACCACCCAACGAGTAAAGGGGGCGCCCGCAATAGTAAAGGAGACCGCGCAAACAGTGACGGATGCCCCACGCAGCAAGGGAACCATCCAGGACAGTGCAGTAGACCGCCCAAACAAGTAAAGAAGACCACCCAAAAAGTAAAGGGGGGGCCCGACAAGTCAAGGACACCCCCTGCGCGCGAAGGAGACCGCCCAGGGCCGTAAGGGAGGCCGCCCAAACAGACGGGCGAGACCACCGGCAAGGTAAAGCAGACCACCCAAAAAGTGAGGGAGACCCCCCCCCGCGCGCCCCTCCTCGCGCGCGCCAACCCGCAATTGGAATGGGGGCCGCCCCGAACGAGCGAGGCAGACCGCCCAGCGAGTGAAGCAGACCGCCCAACAAGTAAAGCAGACCACCCGACAAGTAGAGGAGACGCCCACAACGGCAAGGGGGACCGCGCAAACAGCCACGGGGGCCCCACAAAGCAAATGGGGCCAGGACAGTAAAGCAGACCACCCAAAAGGGTAAAGGAGACCACCCAACGAGTGCGAGCGACCACCCGCAGAGTAAAGGCGGGCCCGGGGAAGTGAAGGGGGCCGCCCGACAAAGTGAGGCAGACCGCCCAAACAAGTAATGGGCACCCCCAAACAGGAAAGGAGACCGCCCACCATGTAAAGGGGCCCACCCAAAATGTGCAAGAAAATTTTCAGAAAGTACAGGGGACCGCCCAGGATGGCAAAGGGTGACCATTCAAGAAAGTCAAGGAGGCACATGAGACCACCCAACAAGTAAAGGCGTTCACATCGAAAAGTAAAGCAGACTATTCAAATGGCAAAGGCGACCCGCCACGCAGTATAGCAGACCGCTCAACATATGACGCAGACCCTCAAATCAGTAATGGGGACCACCTCGGAGAGCGAGGGGGACCACCCCCAAAAAAACACAGCATACCACCCAATAAGTAAAGCAGACCACCCAAAAAGTGAAGGGGGCACCCGAAGAAAGGAAAGGATACCACCCAAACAAGTAAGGCAGACAGCCCAAACAGTAGAGGAGACCACCCACGAAGTAAAGGAGACCACCCAAGAAGCAACGGAGACCACCCAAAAGGTAAAGGAGACCCCCAAGCAGTAAAGGAGAACACCCTGGAACGTAAAGGAGACCACCCAAGACAGCATGGGAGACCCCCGAACAAGTAAAGGAGACCACCCAACAAAGTAAAGCAGACCCTCAAAAGGTAGAGGCGACCACCTAGACAGAGCAGTGCAGGCCACCCAGCAAGTTCAGCAGACACCCCAACCAGTACATGAGACCCCCAACGTGTGAAGGAGACCACGCAATAAGTAAAGGAGACCCCCTGACCAGTAAAGGGCACGCGGCACCACCCAGGGAAGCATGGGGGGCCGCTCCAAAAAGGTGAAGGAGACCCCCAAAAGGTAAAGCAGGCCACCCGCAAAGTAATGGGCACCCCCTGCCGAATTTAGCTGAGCACCCAAAAAGCAAAGCAGACCACCCAGCAAGTAAAGCAGACCGCCCAAACAATAAAGGGGGCCACCCAAAAAAGTAAGGGATACCCCCAACGCATAGAAAGGAGACCATCCAAACAGTAAAGGGGGCCGCCCAACAAGTAAAGGACCACCCCAACAAGTAAAGGAGACCCCCCCAACAAGTACAGCAGACAATCCAGCGAGTAGAAGAGGCCGCCCATAGAGCACAGGAGACCACCCCAAAAAGGAAGCCGACCATCCCACGCGTAAAGCAGATCACCCAACAAGTAAGTGAGACCACCCAGCAACTAGAAGTAAGGGAGACCGCCCAGGAAAGTACAGGAGGCCGCCCAACAAATAAGCCAGACCACCCAACAAGTGAAGGCGACCCCCGACAAGTACGGCATACCACCCAGAAAAGTATGGCATAGCACCCGAAAGCTTCAGCAGACCATTCAACAAGTAAAGGAGACACCCCGAAAAATACTTCAGGACGAGGAGGATGCGATGAGGGTCGACAACATGCTGAGCTGGAGGAGGTCGTTTTTAGAAGAAAGGGAAGGAGGTCGACCTGAAGACTGAGAAAGTCAAGGGGGTTTCCGCGCGCAGGAGCAGCTCAACGCGCCCGCGTACTCGACGTTGCAGCAGAAGGAGCTGGCATCGCCGAGCTCCTGGAGGAGCTCGCCGACGCCATCTCGGCCTCGGGTCTCGGTCGAGATCGACGCGCGGAAGGCAGCGGCGTCGCGGCAGCACGGCGAGGCCCAGCACTTCGTTGAAAAGTTGGCCATCGGCGCCGACGTGGCGCCCCCCAGGGCGCGGCGGGCCAAGGCGCGATGCTCCTCGAGGCGGCCGTGGCCGACCTGGGGGCCGAGAAGATGGCGGGGGCGCCGCGGGTCGCGGACGCCGTGGGAACGAGGCGATCGCCGGGAAGTGCGTGGTCGTGAATCGCGCGGCCCCTGGCGTCGAGCAGGCCAAGATCGCCCCGGCGCAGGCGGGGGCCAGGTTCGACGGGGCAGCTGAGGAGGTGGTCGAGGTTCCTCCTGCTTTGGAGGAAGACGAGCGGACGGCGCTCTTGGTGAAGCTCGGCCTCCCGCCCGAGAAGTCAGCCGCGTCGTGAGCTGAGAGGCCGGCCTGATGTGTGAATATTCTGCCCTGGCCCTCAGTCCCAGGCAATCTCTTGCCCATGGGGTCTGTTCGTCTGCGGCGCGCGCGACGAAAACCCACGAGGCGACGGGGGCCCCCCAAAATGCAAGGGGGACCACCCGTCATAGCACGGGAAACCGCCCCACAATTAAAGAGAGCCCCCCCAACAAGTAAAGGGGGCCACCCAAAGAGTCAAGGGGCCCCCCCGGAAAGTAAAGGAGACCACCCGCATCAGTAAAGCAGGGCACCCCCCCGCGGCCTCGCCGCATGAGCGCGCCTTGTTTATTTGCTTCTGCTCTCCGCGACCGTCTCTGTTCTTTTCCGCGCGCGGGGCAATTCGCAATGCCGCGGCCCGGGTTGCCCGGGCGCGCTCGCGGACTGCCGCTGCCGCGCTGCGACGCGCCAGTGTTTGAGGTGTCTTGGCGCCGCCATGGCAGCGCCATTGTGGGCGTCGCCGCGCGGGCGGCCAGCGTGGCGATTCTGTCCGGGTGCTGCCCTGGCGAATGCAAGCTCCATCGCGGCCCGGCGTCTTGCGCGACGGCGTCAGCGGGCGCCTGGCGGCCCAGCGCGGCCCGTCTGTTCATCTTGTCTGCCGCGCGAATGGCCCTGGGAAGATGCCGGAGGCTCGGGCGTCCGGGGCCGTCGGGGGCCTCGAGCCAGGGGTCAATGCAAGCGGGGGTCAGCCAGGGCGCCAGATCCCGCGAATTCCCCCGCTGACTGACCTGGGTTAGCGAGCCGCTCGTGGCCGCGAGGCGGCTGCGCATATTGGCTGACATGGGTTTGCGAAGATCTGCGTCGCAGTTTTTCCTTCATTGCAGTTTTTTGGTTTCCTGTTGACCTGGGTCTGGATTGACCCGGGCCAGAAGATCCCCGAGGCTGACTCCGTCGCAGAAGACGCGCGCCCATCTGGGGCCATCCGGCGCCCCCGCGGGCGCAGTTGCGGACTTCGCGCGAAAGGCGCGCCCCGCCCCTCGAGAGTCAGGCGACCCAAACTCGGCGGCGGGATCTGGCGCGGCGCCGCCAGCAAGGCGCAGGGCGGGCCGCCGGTCACCCGAAAAAATTGCTCTCGACGAGGGCATCCGGCCACCCGGGAAACGGGGTGCTGGGCGCGAGAGCGCGGGGCGGCTGGCCGAGCGAGAGGCAAGCGAGAAAGGCGGCAAGAAGGACGCCGACAAAAACACCGCAGCTGCGGGCAGGTGCGCCGAGACGAGCGCCCACGGGGGAACCGCAGTTGCGGGGGGAGGTGCTGAGGTTGAGCGAACTTTGATTTGCGGCCGCTCAGGCTGCCAACGGCGACGGCGGGGCCACTTATGCCGCGGCGGCGGCCGGGCCCCGCGGCGCCAGCGGCGCGCGGGGGGCGCGCTGTGCCGCGACGGGATTGCGCGATGATTCCGAGCGGAGATGGCGCGATGGTTTCGAGCGGGGAGGGCGCGCTGATAGTTGGCAGCGGTGGCGCAATGGTCGCGTCGCCATGGCGGGCAGTGCTGCGGGGGGCCCGCTTCCCGAGCCCGCGCGCGCGGGTGGGCAGTGGAAGCCGATGGGAATGGAGGTGGTGTGCCCCCCGCGCGTCATGCAGTTTGGGTGCGCGGCAGTGGTGGTGGCCGCAGTTGTGGGCAGTTGCAGCATGGCGTTGATGGCCGCAGTGGCGAATAGTGCTGCGCGAGTGCTGCTGCTTCCGACGTTGCATGTGCAAAACCCTGTGAGCAGTGCCAGCTGGGAAGCGTTCGAAACAGGGCCAGGGGGCTGCTTTGAAGCGTTCAAAGCAGTGACGGCGCTTCTCTTTGACACGTGTCATCGCTTCCCTTTTAGAACGTTTTTTTTGATTGTCCGAAGATGTTTTCTTGTCGCGTGCCCACTCGGGGATGGCGCGCCCCGTGCAAATGACGGGAACCGCGTGTAAGTTGCAGGGGTTCGTGGCCTTGGGAACGCGAGCGCAACGCAATGTACGAGGGATCGTGGCGCGACCCTGGGCGCGCCGACGCTGCGTAATTTATTGAGAGTTCTGGATTTGGTAGCGCCGATGCAGCGTCATTATCCACGTTTCGTGTACTCCTACCAGTCCATCCACAAACAGTTGCCAGGGGAGTTGCTCGAATCAGGGCGGTGTAGAGTCATGCGGTGGCATGGTGGCTTTGGAAGCTTGCGGGGGTGACAGAAACGGTGGGAATATTAAATGGATGATTGAACGCACGCTCCCATGCCGCATGCAGTGATACAGCCGCTTTGGAAGCGTTTCGGGGTCGCCGAAACGGCGAGGACATGTGCCGAACCACTTAGAAAAGTTTCCCCCAACACGGCGGCTTCAGGTTTCGGGGGGCCCTTTTGGAATCATCTCGGGGTTTCTTGGAGTCCCCGTGGGGCCTCTTTCGGCGCTGTTGGGGCCCTCTTGGGGCTGCTTGGGGGGTCTAAGGGCTCTCTTGGGGTCTTTTTGGTGGGGTCTGGGAGGGCCTGTTGGGGCCGTCGTGGCCCCCGTGGCTCACGAAGGAAGGGGGTATGACATATTTGCGACCCCCTTCCCCCACTTTTCCTTCCCCCCCGCTTTTCCGGGAGGCTTAAAATTGTGTTTTAAGTTTCTCTTGGAGGCGCCCAGGGGGCCCTCCGGGGGCCCCCTGGGAGCCTGCTGCGGCCGTCTTGGGGCCATCCTGAGGCCTCCGAAGCCCATCGGGGACGAAAAGGCGAGAACGCGACCATCATTGATTTCTCTTGGGTTTTGGAGCTATTTGGGCATCCTGGGGAGGTCCATGGAGGGCTCGAAGGACATTGCGAATCGTCTTGGGGCCGTCTTGAGGCCTCGTGGATGTGTGTCGGAGGCCATATTGATGCATTTTACAAGGAATCGCGGCGTTTCCCTCGGCGCGCCGACGCTGCGCAATCTACCAAGGATCCTGGATTTGGGAGCGCTGGCGCAGCGTACTTTACCAGGGGCGTGGCCCTGAGCGTGGGAGATCCCTTGAGGCCCGGGGGCCTCAGCCGCGTGCTATGCTAGTGCCCCCCTCCCTGCCCATGGGTTCCCGTCTTCGACCAACAGATCGTTTTCTCATCCATTGCTTTGCCGATCGCGGGCCCTCGCCCCCCTCCCTTCCCCCCATGGAGTAGATCTTGGTTGTTTTTCCCAAACATCCTGTGATGTCGGGTCCTCGTTTTGAAGAGACGTCGCCCTGCGTTCTCCTCCTCCTCTCCTCTCCTCCCCCCCTTCTCCCTCCTCCATCGCCATCACCATCACCATCACCATCACCATCACCATCACCATCACCATCACCATCATCATCATCATCATCATCATCATCATCATCATCATCATCATCATCATCATCATCTCATCATCATCAGCCGTAGCATCATCATCAGCATCATCAGCATCACCCACAGTATCATCATCATCAGCATCATCATCATCGCCGTTCAAGCATACCCCTCAACACTTTTTTCGTGGCCCCATGGGGAGCCCCACGAAAGGTCCCAGTGCTACCGTACCGCAATGCGCCCCCCCCACCTCATACACAGCGCTTCCGTGGCCCCATAGGTAGCCTCACCAGAAGTTCCCAGTGCTACAGTCCGCTGCGTGCCCCCCACCCAGTACAGCGTTTCGTGGCCCAAAAGGGAGCCCCACCGAAGGTCACAGTGCTACCGTCCGCATGCGTCCCCCACCACCCAGTACAGCGTTTCGTGGCCCCATAGGGAGCCCCACCGAAGGTCCCAGTGCTACCGTCCGCATGCGTCCCCCACCGCCCAGTACACCGTTTCGTGGCCCCAGAGGGAGCCCCACCGAAGGTCCCAGTGCTACCGTCCGCATGCGTCCCCCCCACCCAGTACAGCGTGTCGTGGCCCCGCAGGGAGCCCCGCCGAAGGTCCCAGTGCTACCGTCCGCATGCGTCCCCCCCACGAGTACAGCGTTTCGTGGCCCCATAGGGAGCCCCACCGAAGGTCCCAGTGCTACCGTCCGCATGCGTGCCCCCCACCCAGTACAGCGTTTCGTGGCCCAAAAGGGAGCCCCACCGAAGGTCCCAGTGCTACCGTCCGCATGCGTCCCC
>CAUYUJ010014182.1:379374-429667 GCA_963575745.1 Prorocentrum cordatum | reverse complement strand
CGACCGTCGTGCGTAGCGGCCGCGGTGTGAGACCACCCCCTGCGCACCCCCTGTGGTGTCGAGAAAGTGTCACGCCTGCTGTGCCTGGACGACTGTCGTGCATAGCGGACGCGGTAAGCGACCACCCCTTGCACAGCCCGTGTGGTGTCGAGAACGTGCCACGCCTGCTGAGCCTGGACGACCATCGTGCATAGCGGCCGCGGTCAGAGACCACCCCCTGCGCACCCCCTGTGGTGTCGAGAAAGTGCCACGCCTGCTGTGCCTGGACGACCGTCGTGCATCGCGGCCGCGGTGAGAGACCACCCCCTGCACAGCACGTGTGGTGTCGAGAAAGTGCCACGCCTGCTGTGCCTGGAGGACCGTCGTGCATAGCGGCCGCGGTGGGAGACCACCCCCTTGCGCACCCCCTGTGGTGTCGAGAATGTGCCACGCCTGCTGTGCCTGGACGACCGTCGTGCATCGCGGCCGCGGTGGGAGACCACCCTGTGGTGTCGAGAAAATGCCACGCCTGCTGTGTCTGGACGACCGTCGTGCATAGCGGCCGCGGTGAGAGACCACCCCCTGCGCACCCCCTGTGGTGTCGAGAATGTGCCACGCCTGCTGTGCATGGACGACCGTCGTGCATAGCGGCCGCGGTGACAGACCACCCCCTGCGCACCCCCTGTGGTGTCGAGAGGAAATGCCACTCTGTCTTTTTTTTTACTGCGTGACATGGACGACCGTCGTGCATAGCGGCCGCGGTGAGAGACCACCCCCTGCGCACCCCCTGTGGTGTCGGGAATGTGCCACGCCTGCTGTGCCTGGACGACCGTCGTGCATAGCGGCCGCAGTGAGAGACCACCCCCTGCGCACCCCCTGTGGTGTCGAGAAAGTGCCACGCCTGCTGTGCCTGGACGACCGTCGTGCATAGCGGACGCGGCGAGAAACCACCCCCTGCACAGCCCCTGTGGTGTCGAGATATGGCCGATATGGTGCCACGCCTGCTGTGCCTGGTCGACCATCGTGCATAGCGGCAGAGCGCGGTGAGAGAGACCAACCCTTGGCACAGCCCCGGTGGTGTCGAGAATGTCCTCGCCTGCTGTGCCTGGACGACCGTCGTGCATAGCGGCCGCGGTGAGAGACCCCCCCCCCTGCGCACCCCCTGTGGTGTCGAGAATGTGCCACGCTTGCTGTGCCTGGACGACCGTCGTGCTGAGCTGAGCTGAGCTGCGCTGTGCTGTGCTGAACTGAGCTGTGCTGTGCTGTGCTGTGTGCTGTGCTGTGCTGTGCTGTGCTGCGGTGAGCTGTGCTGTGCTGCGCTGTGCTGTGCTGTGCTGAGCTGAGCTGAGCTGAGCTGTGCTAAGCTGTGCCGTGCTGCGCTGAGCTGAGCTGAGCTGTGCTGAGCAGTGCTGTGAGGAGGAGGGGGGGTGTGAGGTGAGACACGGGTGCGACGTGGCAGGGAAGAACACCAGAACCCCACTAAGCATGTGGGGAATTATCCCAGTGCGACCCTACCTAGGAGTTGGAGCATCTAGGAAAGCAACATCTACATATACACCGACAAGGCTATGATATGCTATACCGCGCTATGCTATGATATGTTATGTTATGATATGCTGCGCTATGCTATGATATGATACGAAGTGTCATGACATGTTATGTTATGATATGATATGATATGATGCGCTGTGCTATGCTAAGTTAAGCTATGCTATGTATGTTATGCGATGTTGCGAGATGTGATGTTATGATATGATATGCGATGCTTTAGTATGATATGGTATGCTACGATATGCTGCGATATGCTATGCTATGCTATGCTATGCGATGCTATGATATGTTAATGTTGCGCTAAGCTAAGCTAAGCTAAACTGGGCTAAGTGAAATTACGCTAAGCTAAGCTAAGCTAAGCTAAGCTAGGCTAGGCTAAGCTAGACTGAGCGAAGCTAAGCTAAGCTGATCTTAGCTAGGCTAGGCTAAGCTAAGCAGAGCCCAGCTAAGCTAAGCTAAGCTAAAGTTAAGCTAGGCTAAGATAACATGAGATAAGCTAAGCTAAGCTAAGCTAAGGGAACGTAGCTGGGGGAACCGCGGGGCGGATTATGGGGGAACCGCCCGGGGCGTGCCCCACTGCCCGGCCCTTTAAGCTACGAAGTAAGAACCCTTCTCGGCAGAGCCTAGGTAGGGAAAAATCACACCTGGAGCCCTGGACACTATCTTTCTCTGTCACTTTCAAAGCCGGATCGATCTGCGAGGGTCCCGGGGCCCAGAAAAAGACGAAAACGCCCTGCTCGGAAAGATTGGGACGCCAGGATCTCAGGGGTCGTCGCCGCCCCCGCCGTCGCCAATGCGAGGCCGCCACATGCCGCCCCCCCTCGCCACGCCACCCTGCCGAGGGGCAGCCCCGCCGCAGCCAGCAGGGCAGGCAGCCGGCGCGGCAGGTACGGGTGCACGAAGGTGGTCACGCACGCGGCGTGGACGCGCCGGAACCGGGCCTCGCAGGCGCGCCCGGCGGAGTGCCGGGGGCCGCATAGCCGAGGAGCACAGATCATCGAACGTGAGTCCAATAGACCCATGGTAAGATATGCACCCAGAGATCTGACACTCCAAAAAAATTAGAGCGGCAGGATTTTGGCCGTTTTCGGCCTCCTGGGGGCCCTCGCCGGGCCTCGGGAACGCCAAAAATACTCTGACACTCCAAAAAAATTAGAGCGGCAGGATTTTGGCCGTTTTCGGCCTCCTGGGGGCCCTCGCCGGGCCTCGGGAACGCCAAAAATACTCGGGACGCAAAACCGTCCTTAGGAAACTGGTCGGCCTCTGGGACCCACGCGCCGGCTGGGCATGTATAGTGCTGAAATGAAGAGATCGGTGGTGAGAGCAATATCAATACATATAGATATATAGAGAGAGAGTAATGCTGATTGATACTTTGGATCGTTGGAGCGATTGGTGGTGAGAAGATAGTGAGACCGATCGATCGGGAGACCCACAGGTAGAGATGATAGATAGATCGCGAATGCGACCCGACACCAATCCCAAACCCACATCCGCACCCGCCCCTCCGCCAACCACCTGACCACCCGAAGGATGGCCTTGTGGGTAGCTGGCGTTCCCGATCACCGCCCCTTCAAAGCAGCCTGGCTCCGGGACGCTGCGCTCCGTCGCCACCGTCACCAAGGGTGGCCCGCCGGCCGTGGGCCCTGGCACTGCTCAGCCTCCGAGGTCGGCCGCGGCTCAGCGCCCCTCGCACTCCCTCGCTTAGGGCGACGCCAAATATGCACCTGCACCGAGCCTTGACAGGCCCATTCTGGGCCCAGGTCGGGCTGGGCTTAGATGGGCGGATGTGCACGGTTCGCGTGCCCGATCACCGCCCTGACGAAGCCGTCCGGCTCCAGGATAATGCGCTCCGGCGCCACCGGCACGATGCAGCCCAGCCTCTCGGCCGCCTCTTGGGGGCAGGGGCCCCCCACGAGCGAACCGTGCTCCCCGCCGCCGAGCCGCATGAAGCGTGGGTCGACGATCGAGCTGCTGGTCCAGGAGCGGATATGATCATCGAGCAGGATGTGGTGGACATCCTGCGCGACAGGCCCGCTAGGCACCCAGGACCCGCTGGCCGCAGCTGGTGCTGAAGCCGCCGGCCGTCCAGAACTCGTCATCTTCTCGCATGGTCAGGGTGCCCCCCAGGCGGCTCAGGCCAAGGAAAGCGTCCTGGCACGTCGCTGCGAACCGAGTCCTGACTCCTCCGCGCCTACTCGAAGCTCGGGCCACCTGAGCCCTACTTAGGGGCACGGCCTGCTGCGCCTGCTCCGCGAGCCCTTGGCGTCCTCCTGCCCGTCGACCTCGAAAGCCAAGCGCAGTCCATCACCCGCGCGCCCGAGGGCTGCGCATGGCCGCTCTGCGGGCCGCGCCGCCGGGCAGCCTTCAGGGAACATCGGGCGCCTCCCGTCTGTGAAGGCGCCGATCGCCTCGGACACGTTGGGGCCGTCGGCCCCGTACGTCCGGAGGACGACGGCCAAGTCCCGGCCCTCCCTCCTGCAGGCCCGACAGCAAGTGCCAGAACGAGGGGAGCACGCAGCGGTACCACCGTCCGTCCTCGCGAACGGCGGCGCCCGAACGCCGTCGCACTCCATGGCCCCCATGATGCGGCCGAACGCGTCTCCCACCACAGCGCCATCTGGGGACTCAACGAAGCGCCCCAGCGCGGCCTTGAACTGGTGGCGGGGCCGGTGCGCCACCGCCTCCTCGAGATGCTCGTGTAGCAGCTGACCTGCCCCTCCTCGGGGCACCTGCTGGTGAGCTTCCCTGCGAGCGTCGCCTCGGACCACTCCCGTTCCCCGCCCGCCAGGGAGCCCCAGGCGGCGCCCGCCAGATGGATGTTGCCGACATGGGCCTGTGCCACTCCGACGCCCGACGCTGGGCCTGCCACGAAGACGGTGCCGTTGACGTCGAAGTGCAGCACCAACCGCGGCCGCCGTGGGCGCTCCATGGCCCTCGCCTCGCGACGGGCCGGCTCGGAGGCGCACGGCAGCGGCAGGGCTGGAGCGCACCGGGCGGCTGGCGCGGGCACCGCGGCGGGATGGCGTGGGTGCTCTGAGCCGACCATGAAAACGGCTCCGAAGCTGCCGCGGCCAGGTCGGCTCTTGTAGCTGGCTGGGTGTGAGCGAATCGGCTCTTGTAGCTGGCTTTCCCGGCGCCCGAGTCGCCAACGGGCCGAGGTGGGCACCCGAGGGCGGGGACGAACGCAGCAGATTTCGCAACCCCTTATCCCCACCCGTATCAGAAGGACGCACGACAAGGATGCAAGGGCCCTGGAAGGCCATGCCGACACTTGGCGAGCGGGGCACGGCCAGCGAAGGCGGCCAAGGACGGGCCGAAGGGGAAGGATGCGGGGGGCAGCCTTGGAAAACTGCTCATCCTTGCTATGCGGGTTGGCTGTACACGTTGTTCATTTCTAATCGTGCTCATTTCTAACCGTGCTCGTTTCTACTTGTTCCAGCCCCCCATTGGCCAGGAAGAGGCCCAGGATAGAACAATCAGAAATGAAAGGATCTTGGCCCCCAAAAAAATCCAAGAACCTCGAAGAATTAGACATGGACAATGTGTATCCCTCCCCTAGGGGGACAAAAAGTGACATAAACATAAAAACTCGAGGTCCGCGCGGATTTTTCGGATCGGCGCTGGACCACCCTCCCTGGCGCGCGGAGCGCGCCAGGGGCGGCGCCGGAGGCGCCGCTGGGGGGCCCCAGCGCCGATCCGAGAAATCCGCGCGGACCTCCGAGCTTTTATGTTTATGTCACTTTTTGTTCCCCTAGCCGTGGAGAAATCGCGACGGGAAGTTGTCCTGAGATGCAGCGATTGGGGCGGGGGGGGGGGACTGGCAAAGGGGGGAGCGGTGCGTCGTCCTGGAATCGGCGATGCATCGGCGACAGATCGGCGGTGGGCCACCGATAGCGGATCCACACGTTCCTGAGCGGGGTGGGGCTATCGGGCCCCCTACCGGCGATCAATGGGCGATTTGGGGTCGATGCACCCCCCCATGCGTATCCCCCCTATCGTTGCCCCCGATGTTCCCTATTTTCGGCCTTACTGTGCCTCGGGGCCGTCAAAAAACAACTCAGGATGAGAAACGGTCCCGGGGAAGGGGTCCAGACCTCTGGGGGTCGACGTCATGAAAAAATCATGACGCCCGGGGTCTGGGTTTCGTGCAGCCGCAAAGAACACGAGGTGAGCGACAATCAGAAGCGGGTGTAACTCGAGATGGCGTAGCGACCTTACGACGCGGCTTGCGTGGGCCACCGGCGCGACACGTCACATTTAAAACGAGGGCGCTTTCGCGCCACCTTTCGCGGGAAGCTTACGCGCCAATGTTGGCGCAGTCGACCCCATGTTCTTCTGGCGCTCAGGTAGAACCGTCGCTCCGCAGCGGCGGTCCGCTGTCGATTCGTGATTTCGGCTCGTGGGCCGCGGCTCTGGCCACCGAGGGGTTCATCGGCTCGGCGACGCCAAGCTTCTCTAGACTCTCGTCGAGCTCAAGCTGTTTTGGTGCCAGTGCGTACGGCGTACGGCATCTGTCTGGGCGATCTGTCCTGATTGGGAACCGCGCGTCATTACACTAAGGTATTTGTGCCCTGTCCCATGGGGCTTCGCAGAAACGCCACCAGGCAACGTCTAGTGTATGATTGTCTGGCTAGTTCTCCAGGTGACATGTTTTGAACAAATATATGCACTGTGTTTGGGCCGCTATTTACCACTAAGTGGTGGGTGGACATAACATAGTATGGTGGACACACTCCTGGCCCCCATTGGTGCAACCACGGGCCATGTGGGAGTTAAAACGGCACTCGTGCTTTTTCTAACGCGGGTGGCAACTGTCTTTGTGATCTACCTTGCTGTAGTCTCGGGCTCTGGCGGAAAGATTACTGAACGCGGGTAGCAAGGCTGCAAGCAGGAAAACTGTCCACGTAGGCTACCACGCGCACTCCCTGCTGTCTAGATATTCGCCCCAGGCCCCCACTCCGTCCCTGGACACCTTCCCAGCATCGCTGCTGGAGCACGTAGGGCCGGCAGGCCAATCTGCACGGCCTTACACGAATTGAGTCGATGATAACGACGATGGCCCAAGTGTACCAGCTGCCCTCAAAAAGGGGCCGTGATCCTTTGCCCACATCACGGCTTCTCCCGCGTCGGGAAACCTGCTTACTTCTCGAGCATCTTCTTTGTGAAATTGTCTTCATCAAGGTCCCCCTCGTCGTTGCACTGCATCTCCTTCATGATGCCCGTGAGCTTCTTCTTGATGGCGTCCTTGGAACTCGCGTACAACATCTTTTTCTTCACACCGCAGGTGTCGGGTGACCAGAACACGAAGGTCAGCTTCGACTGATCCCTGCCGTCCTCGGACTTATAGGGGAAATCCACAACGGCGTACCTCGGTTCTTCCTTTGGCAACGCATCTTTGAAATCCGCGAATGTCTTCTCCTTGTCCCCTTCCGAGTCGACTACGATTGTTTTCTGATCTTCGCTCATCGTGTAGATGATGTAGCGCAAATCCTTCTTCATCTTGATCTGCTCGTACTTCTTCAGGCACTCGTCGTCGCAAGTGACGCCAGACATGGCCGCGGGAGGAGAGCGAAAGCGCAAGGAGGTTCCCAGCGGAAGGGACGCGCGACTGCTAGGAAGCCTGTCGAGCTTGAGCCTAAACAGCTCTGGCAGGCTCGCCGAGCCCCAGCTACTGAAACGCCTCCACGCCCGCCCTCAACCACCGAGGATCCCGTTTGCACAAAAGGCCCGCCCCGGATCTGAAGTCCCCGAGGACCCGACCCCATGCATCGCGCCCTCGTCCATGAGACGCTGGATGCTCAAGGCGGGCCGGGCGTGCGGGGGAACGCATGGGTGGGCCTGCGGGGGAAGGAACCAGGGCTTCATCGATGCTGCCCCGTACTCTCTTCAACCCATTACCGAAACACATCGTCCACGCACCCCCTGTGAAGCACACACCATGGCAGAAGCAGACACATCGAGGGCGGAAGAAGATCACCAGCGACAGGCGAACCACGAAGCCACAGGTGCCCTTCCTCGGCGCCGCAAGGTGGCGGACCAGGAGGGCTGCACGGTAGGGCTCAGGGCTGCGCGAAGTCGGCCCCCGGATGGGCAGCCCCGCCTGGCCATAGCACCCCACCCCCACACACCCCACCACCCGCGTATTCCGGGGCGGTCTCGGCACCCCAGACCTGGGGCGCGAAGGTAGCACCTCTGGCGCCGCCAGAGGCGGGGCCGGAAGGAGGACCCGCTGAGGCCAGGCGTGGCTACTCCCAGGGGCTGCCTGTGCACAACACCAAGCCTTACCAGGGCTGTGCACGACGCGCCTTCGCCCACGTTGCCGATTCAGGAAACCGTTTAGTCAAAACAAAGTTGCAAACCTCGGAGGGTCAACTTGTACATACGCCGTCGTCCGCCGACTTCCGCCGAGAAAGAAATGTCAACTTCTCGGTCTCTCGGAGGTGAAGGCTTTTCTGAAACTGCCCCTTACTTATGCAGAGCTGGCCCGCCGACACGTCGGCTGGGCAAGCTGTGCCACGAAACTGCGAAGCTAGCGCGCCCTTCGGACAGCAGGCCGCGAGTGCATCCGGTGCATCTTGCTCAGAGATCACGGCAAAAGGCGCGAGTGTTTTTTTTTCAAACGGCGGCAAGGCGATGGAGCGTGGGCCACGGACCTCCAGTCACTCTGCGGAGCTGTCCGTGCGAGCGTGAGAGAGAACAGCGGGGCACTGCCGTGTGATATCTCGATATCAGGAGAGGCTGTATGCTGCATGTATGGACATGTCTTGTGGGTTTCCATGTGCTATCGCATGCCAGGCGGTTCTGCACGAGGCGGCCCTCAAGACTGAAGTGGAGCCCAGCTCTTCAAGAGGGACCCCTCAAGAATGAGGTTTCAGCCCAAACTGATGCGGGGATCAGGTGAGGGCGTGGAACGTGCAGCAACAGCGGAAGGAAAAACAATATCCGTTTCACAAGAGGGAGGCAGCCAATATATGCGAATACGGTAATCCCACCCCGTTCTGGCCCGTTCTCCCCCGCATGTGCTACTCGTCCTCCTCCTCCTTTTCCTCCTCCTCCTCCTCCTCCTCCTCCTGCTCCTCCTCCTTCTGCTCCTCCTCCTCCTCCTCCTCCTCCTCCTCCTGTTATTCCTCCTCCTCGTCATCATCAGCATCATAATCAGCGTCATCATCATCATCATCATCATCATCATCATCATCATCATCATCATCATCATCATCATCATCATCATCATCATCATCATCATCCGCAGCATCATCGTCATCAGCAGCAGCATCATCAGCATCATGGGCATCATCATCACCACCACCATCATCATCATCCTCGTCATCATCAGCATCGTCATCATCGTCAACATAAGCATCATCATCAACGTTGCAGCATCACCATCATCAGTATCAGCATCAGCAGTATCATCATCAGCATCATCATCATCAGCCATCATCAGCAGTATCATCGTCGTCGCCATCGTCATCATCATCAGCAGCAGCATCAGCAGCATCATCGTCTCAAGCAGCATCATCTCAATCATCGTCAGCACCATCAGCATCAGTAGCAGCGTCATCATCGTAATCAACATCATCATCCTCATCCTCGACCTCCTCCTCATCATCATCACCCTCACCCTCACTTTCGCCGTCGTCATCATCATCACCACCATCAGCATCATAATAATCATCATCGTAAGCATCATCATCAGTAGCATCATCATCCTCGCCATCATCCTCATCACCAGCGACATCAGTATCATGATCATCATCATGAGCAGCTGCATCATCAGCATCATCAGCAGCATCATCAACATCAGCATCATCATAACCACCATCCTTGTAGACCCTAAACTGCAAAGCGGGGTCTTAATGCAATAATAACCGCGAGGTTGTATGTCAACAAAGATACCGCCATGATATCAATAACATCCGCAATGGATGGCGAAACATGGTTGCTTAGCGGTACCCGCGATGGCTCCTACCGATACGCCCAAGCTCAAGGGCCTTGGAACCCAAATGGATAAGAAAAGACATATTACTTCTCGTCTGAATATTCGCACACTCTGCTTGCTTACCGGCATGCTATGCTACTCTGTTTACATATCAGCACGGACACTATATATTTGAGAGAGCGTGATCCACCGCCGCTTTACTGTGGAAAATTGCCCCCCTCTTCCTCCGGAACCCGGGGGTCCCCCCCCCCTTCGAAAATCCCCCCCCCTGCTGGAACCGCCCCCCCCCTTCCCCCGCAAAACCCCCCCCTCCCCAAACCCCTCACCCCCCCCCCCCCCCCCCCCCCTCCCCCCTCGCTCGAAAGCCGGGGGGGAGTCACTACCGTTTCGAACCCAAAACCGGAGGGGGGGTCACTACCGGTTCGAACCCTCGCCCCCCACCCCCCCCACTCACCGCCAGCAAACGACTCCCGGTCACTACCACCGTCCGCGCCACATCCCCCACTGTTGTTCCCAGCACCACTGTCCTCACCACCACCGTCCCCGCTGGTTCCACTACCGTCCCTACTGTCCCCACCAGTGCTCCCACCACTGTCGCACTGTCCCCACTGTCCCCACCACTGTTCCCACGCTCCACTCTCCCCACTTTCTCCGCGGCCCCAACCACTGCCCGACTATCCCCACTGTCCCCACTGTCCCACTGACTCCTCCGCTGTCCCACTGAGCTGTCCCACTGTTCCCACCACTGTCCCCACTGTCCCCGCCACCTTCCCCTCTGTACCTCTGTCCCATTGTCCCACCGCCGTCCTCGCCACCGCCTTCTTCACTGTCCCCACCACCACTGTGCCCTCCACTGTCCCACTGTTTCCACCTCCCCGTCCCCACACCACTGTCCCCACCACCGCCGTCCCCACCACTGTCCACTGTCCCCACTGTTCCCACCATTGTCCTTACCACTGTCCCCACCACTACAGTCCCCACCAGTGTCCCACTGTCCCCACCACTGTCCCGCTGTCGCCTCACCACTGCCCCTACCACCACCGTCCCCACCACTGCCACTGTCCGCACCCCCACTGTCCGCACCCAACCACTGCCCGACTATCCCCACTGCCCCCACTGTCCCACTGACTCCTCCGCTGTCCAACTGCGCTGTCCCACTGTTCCCACCACTGTCCCCGCTGTCCCCACCACTGTCCCCACTGTACCTCTGTCCCATTGTCCCACCGCTGTCCTCGCCACCGCCTTCACCACTGTCCCCACCACCACTGTACCCTCCACTGTCCCACTGTTTCCACCTCCCCCCGTCCCCACACCACTGTCTCCACCACCATTCCCACCATTGTCCTCACCCCTGTCCCCACCACTACAGTCCCCACCACTGTCCCACTGTCCCCACCACTGTCCCGCTGTCCCCTCACCACTGTCCCCACCGTCCCCACCACTGTCCGCACCCCCCCTCGGTTTTCGAGGGGGGAGGGGGTTCGAACCGGCAGTGACCCCCCCCCGGTTCTCGAGGGGGGGGGATCGAACCGGTAGTGACCCCACCCCCTTTTCATGATGAGCTGGGGGGGGGAAGGGTTCGAACCGGTAGTGGCCCCCCCCTGACCCGCCCCGGTTTTCCGGAGAGGGGGGGGAGGGGGGGAGGTTTTCGAACCGGTAGTGACCCCCCCGGTTTTCCGCCAGCAGCGGTAGAACACGCTCTTTCATAGATTTACACTCGTGCAAAATTATTATGATATGTGCGTCTCTGGTCTTAGCTCGCTTGGACGTGTCAAGTCTCGCGTCAACCAACTAAGCTGAAACCGAACGCCTGCTGCGCTCTATCCTGGAACCAAGCGGATAGCGCGCTTGAGAAGCGAGCCGGCACTGTTCATATGCGCCTCGTGCTCTCGGGCCTGGTCGGTTGGCTCTTGACGCTGCAATGCGAGGCGTGTGTCTCGCAGCACTGCCCCGATGGCACTGCTGTCAGATCGCTGAGTGAACTGATCCCCGAGCTGCTGGCCGGTCGGAACCCAAAAGAGAGGCAGCTGGCTACGCTGATCGTCGGCAACGAATTCGTTACTTCTTTCCTCTTCTAATGACTCCTTGAGGGCTACTAGGTCTAGCAAAAGGCGCCGCTCTGACGAGAGCTTGGGATAACCGTCTTTGTGCATCGTATCGTACAAGGTAGCGCAATCTGTGACCTGAGCAAGCGGCAGCAAACTCGGGGGAATATCTTCCAGATGAGCATCCGGTATCTCAAGCGAAGCGGAAACACAGCGTGTGATCTGAGCACAGCCTAATGCGTCTACTGCTGACATCGTCTCAGCTGCCAGAATAGATCTGCAAACTCTCTCGATGGTGCCTGATCGCCAATCAACGATTCCCGCTCGCGCCTTGTCGCCGCACAACAGCTTGGCCTCGGCGATGAACGTCGCGTAGCCGGCCTGCGAGCGGATCTTGATATTCTTGTCCTTGCTGCCCACGATCTTGGTGAGTAGCGTAGCTATGACACCTTCAGGTGGCTCGTCAACATTGGCCCAGCTGGCGTCGTGGTAAGTGACCAGGCAAAGTGGTCCACGTAGTTTCGGGAATTCCAGTCCCACGTCCGCGTGCTGCCGCGCCAGCTCGATGAGCCGATTCGTCTCGAGCAGGTCCTGGATGGTGGGCTTGTTCTGGGTGCGCTGTCCCATGGCCACTCCAGCTGACAGGTCTGGTCGAGTCTGCGATGAGAGCCATCCAAGCGCTCCGAGGGCGGAGCGGTTGTCCGAAAACTCGGCTGGCGTCGCCTCCGCCGACAGCTCCGTCTTGCGCTCCTTGCTGAGCGCGATCTCCTCGAGCGTGTTCGCGTACTCTGTCTGGCGTAGATGTAGGACCCCCCCCCCCCCCCCCCCCCCCCTATCACGCAACCCCTGATTGCCACAAAAAGTGAATGGCAAACCCCTCCAGTCGCCCCACGGTAGGAGCTTGTAGAGCCAGTCGTACAGGGTCGGGTACTTGGGCGAGACGCCCAGCAGCAGGTCGTCCACGTGGGCGACCACCGCCGCGCACAGCTCCCCGTGCTTGTCGCAGCCGTAGTACACCGCTGGATCTAGCGAATGATGGCGAAGTCGGAACACGTAGTCACCTAGCTTCTCCTCCACCGCAAGCAAGGTCCTTTTGAGCTTAGCCCACCACTGTCGCGGTGCGGCGGCTAGCCCGAAGACTCCCTTGAGGATCTTGATCAACTGCTTCGGGTGCAACCTAAGTAAAGCCTCGCGTGGCTGAACCATGTACAACTGCTGGTCGAGCTGCTCGCCGCCTTGCATGAAAGCCGCCTCCACGTCCACTGCGTAAATCTCCAGGTCGAACCTCTGGCAGACGGTGAAGAACAGCATAGTCGAGTTGCGGGTGACCGTCGGCGCGTCTGCGCGCAGGTCGCCCTGAGCGAGACGCGGGTCCATGTGACCCCCGACGTAGAGTCGGGCCTTGGCCTTGACCGGCAGCGGGCGCTTGTCAGTCCGCAGCGGCGCGTTCTTATCCCGATACACAAACCGGCTGGGCAAGATGAGGTTGGCCTTGACCCTGCCCCTGACCAACTCGGACTCCTCGATGGTGAGCACCTGACAGGATCCGTACTTCTGCCACTCGCTCCACTGCTTGGCCGCCGCCTCTCGGTGGAACTCCCTGTCGGAATCCTTGATGGCCCTCCAGTGGATATCCTTGTCGGCTTGCTTGCGCTTGATCCTCTCGGTGACGACGGAGGTCTGCGTCGCTTCTCTGGGAGCCGACCTCGAACGCTCTCTAGCGCCCTCCTGCTCGGATCCGGCCGCTGCTCCGCCGTCGGGCACGGCCGCCCGATCGCGCGAGGCTGTCCTCGGGGGCGGCCCTCCGGAGCCCGCCTGCTCCTTGGCGGCCGCGGTCTGCAGGCGTTTGAGGGCCGGGCCGAAGTCGCCGCTGTCCGCCCCGTCGAAGGTCGCTCGCCATCGTCGGAACTCGACGGGACCGTATGGCTGCTCCTCCAAGGCTGACTGAGGCATGTCGGCTCGGTCGGCGGGCAGCACCTCGATCTGCTCCTGGGGCTTCGGGTCCTCCGGAACGCACAGCCTCAGGTCGTCGTCGTCTGGGCTGTCGATGAACTCCCGCCACGCCTGCTCCATCTCGCCTGGCTGGACCTCGGGCTGGCCCGGCTCTGGGCGGATGTCCTCCACTGGGGCCTCCTCCTGCTCGAGTGAGTCGCGAGCCCTGTTGAGCTCGGCCACGGCCTGGCCGATCTCGCCCCGACCGTTCGGGAACCAGACGTCGTCCGGAGCGAGCGCCTTGATGTGCTCCGGGGCCACCAGCATGGCGCGCCCTCCCAGCGAGACCCAGGCGTTGTTGCCCTGGCGACTGATGACCACGCACGGCACCCGCCAGATGCCCTTCTTGGCGTTGCGGTTGTGCTGCTCCTTCTGCTCTTTCTTGTTGACATCGCGGAACATGTAGCACATCTCGCCCACTGACAAGAGTGTGGCCACGGTGCGCGCGCGAGCCAGCATAGCTCGTCTGAGCTGGTCGTCGTTCTGCATCCGCATGAACGACTCGCGCGCCGCCGTCCAAATAGCAGATCGGCGGCGAATCTTCTCGTCATTGGTGGCGAGGCTGCGGGCACTGTAGTTGGCCGCGTCGTCCACCAGGTCGGCGGGCATCTTGGGATCGCGCCCCAGCACCCGCTGCGCGGGGCTGAAGCCAGCCCGCCGCCTCAGCGAGTTCTTCGCGCCCGACACCATGATGCCCAATGTCCGCATCTCGCCCTCGCCCCTGATCGACGAGTGCTCGGTCGTCCTGGCAGCGAGCTCCTTCCACCAGGCTCTCTGACGTTCCACTCGATCGAGCTGCCAGTGGGCCTGTCCCGCGATAGGTAGCTGCACCGCGTCGAAAGACTGGAACAGCTCGCTGAGAAAGCCGCCGAACCCCCTCTCCATGTCGAAGTGGGCTCGGTCCGAGACGCCGGCCCAGGAGGCCCAGCACCTCTCGAAGGCCGTAGCGAACTCCTGGCTGGTGTGGCGACCGATCAGCGTCGCGACGTGGAAGGTAGTGGCCAAGTCGACGATGCTGAGGTACCAGTAGCTCTTGCCGTCGACGTCCTTGAGCTCGAAGCAATAGAAGCCCACGTCGTCGCCGAAATCTTGCACGAAGTGGAGGCGCGCTGGCCCCCATGCGCTCGGGCGCTGCTGCGAGCGGCGCACTCCGCAGATCAGCCCCTTGACGGCCTGCACGGTGGCCGACTTAGCGCCCTTGAGTGGCAGACTGCGGCTCAAGTCTTCATTAGACGGATGGCCCAAGTTGACGTGGAGTCTCTTGAGCATGGCCAGCTCGGCTGGCTTGCAGCAGGCTGCTGCGTTCTTTGTGAAAGCGACCGCGCCGACCCCGATCCTGCCGTCCACAGTCTCGTCGGCCTTCACGTCGTGAGTGTCGGCGAAGTCGTCTCCGCCGCCCATGGGGCCTGGGCCCCCAATAGGCTCGCCCGTCTCTCCCAGGGGCGCGGCATCGTTCTCGCAGGCGGTGGCCTGCTCCTTCAACTCCGTCGCGATGAAGGGCGACGAGGAAGCGCTGCAGTCCACCTGGTAGGCGCGAGGCCCACCCTGCTGGCGAATGATCTGCCCGACGACGCGCACCACCGCTCGGCAGAACTTGGCTGGATAAACGCCGGACGTCCGCACCGCCACGTTGTCACCAAACGTCTGGTCGTGGTGCGCGTGGCTGCAGGTGCGGCGTAGTCGGTCGAACTCCTTGTGGGTGGCGAGCAGCTTGGCGGGGTGCTTGACGAGCCCCCCCGCCTTGTAGCGTCGAGCCCCGTGCTCGCACATCTCCCACCTCACCTGGTACACGCGCTTGTCGGCAAGTATCTCCATCATGATGCGCTGTGTCCAGATCCTGCCGGTGGCCGGGTTCTCGACCATGGCGACGCCGCCTGAATCGAGCTGAGACTTGAAGAGGTCGCGGGCCAAGAAAGAAAAGGAATGGCCGCTCCGCGCGCCACAATCGCCGCAGTGCCTGCTTGCCCTGCGGCGTGCGGAACTTGAGGTGCGCAATGTTCGCGCGGTGGGTGCAGGGTAGCTCGATCGACGCGAACTTCGGCCTCGATGCGCAGCGCCGCTCGCACGTCATCTCGAGGTCCTTCTGCTTGCGGAGGTCCCAGCCGCACTTACGGTCGATCACTTCCGTGGCTGTCATGTCGCGGCGCACTGCCGCCTCGGCAATACTGCCTTCGCCTCCGAACACTTGCATGACGTCCACGCCGTGGCTCCGGACGGTGTAGATCTCCTTGACGTTCCTCACGTGGTCCGCCACGTCCTGCGCGGCGCTCGTCGCGCCCTGGGCGAACGGCTTGAGAGGTTGGGGCAGCCAGTCCGCCGTGAGCACCGCCTGAAACGCGAAGGCGCTCAGCAAGCCCGTGACCTGGTAGAGTAGGCTGACGCGCTTGCCCTGAGGCTGGCGGCTGGCCCTGGCGGCTGCCGCCGCCTAGGCCTTGTCGCGCGGAGAATCCGCGTCCGTCTCCTGGTCGGTCTCGCCCGCCTTCTGGAAGCCGTGATCGCTTGTGTCCATCTCGTGCTCCTCGACCGGCCTCGGGCGACGGCGACCCGTCCAGCTGCCTTAACTTGCTGAGGCCCGTTGGATCCTCGCCGCCAGCGTCGCCGTCGTCCAGGACCAACTCCTCGACCATCACCGCCTCGATGGTAGTCTTGAGCTTCTCTGGCTTGAGCGGCCTCACTCCGTGAGCCTTGACGCACCTGCCGAAGCGCGCCGGGAGCGGGCTCGCCCGGCCGTTGCCCAGTTCCAGCACCGCCCACCGCGCGTAACCCAAGTCGTTCTTGAGCACCCAGCGGTGGTCCGCGGTCGGGTACTTGCCGAAGCGCATCTTGTCGCTCCCCGTGATCTGCGAGCTTGGATGGGCTACGTTGCTCGAGGCGCCGCTGACCGCGCTCGACCTCCCAGCCCTTCAGGCGCTGCCTGAGCTCCGGCACGGTCGTGTGCTGGTCGAAATCGATGCCCTTCATCCTGCGCGACTCCTGGAGCTCGTGTTTGTGCATCTTGCCGAGCCCGGGGATGTCCTGCGCCTTCTTGTCCTGGCCCTCGGCTCTCAGCGCGCGCGGGATGACGCGGAGCTGGTCGCACGTCGCGTCGCGCGCGTCCAACTCGTAGCTTGCCACCTCCGCCTGTAGGTCCCCCATCCGCACGCTGGAAATCGCCGGCAGGCGGGAAGTACTCGGCGTCGGCGCATTCGAGCAGCTGACCTCTGGGTTCGTCGCCCTGGGAAATGTCGCGCGCATCCGCTGCGACGGGGGCGTGAACTCCGGCCACTGGTTCGCGAGAAGCTGCGGTGGCTGGATCTGCCACGGCACGCGTCGTAAAAGCTGCTGGAGCCTGAGATGAACTCGAGCCGGATGGGCGCGGTGATGATGCCGTTTGATGACTCCGTGCTGATGGCTGATCTCGTAGCTCGCTACCGCTTGCTTGCTGCTGAAATCGGACACGTTGTGGCTGCGGGTCGCTGTCTGGTTTAGCTCCTCGCCCTGTGTGATCGGTTTGCATGATCAGCGCTGCGCTGGCGGACGTAGGAATAACTGCCCATGCCTCATCCTCCGACCACGATGATAACTGACGCGATGGAATGTATGCGCACAGGGCCTGGCGCACCTGCTGCTCGAACAGTTCAGCGCTGTCGAGCTGGTCGCAATCAGTCCCCGACTGAGACTCGTCGGCCTCCGAGGCGACCCCTGGGTCGCAGCACTCGGGCGCTACCGGCTTGGCGGCGCTGGCCACGGCTGTCTCAGCGTGGTAAGTCGAAAAAAGGATGCAGCCGGATCTCGGCCTTGGTGTCCGAGATGTCCGACACGGGCTTGTAGCTTGGCGCGAAGCCTGTGATCTCGAGCGCCGGGTGTCCGGCGCGGCCCAAACCCATCTGGAAGCCGTGCTGGATGACGGACTTGATGTCCACCTTGTTGTCCCCTGCGCGGTAGAAATCGCCCAGCTCGCTCTGGGCCCGGCGGCTGAACAGCCCCGGCACGGCGCTGCGCGCGATGCTCATGCGCACGGCGAAGGCCTTGCCATTCACCGAGCAGGGAATTAGCGCCGCCTTGAGGCTGCACACCACCTTGGACGCTCCGAAGCGGAACGGCTCCACCTCCGGGTACTCGATCGACTGGATGTCGAAGGCCGCCAGCTTCTTCCTGACGTCGTTGTGCCAGTCCAGGCCGCCGACGCACCGCGAGCAGGCAGTGGCGAAAGTCTGCTTGCCGCCCGACTCCTTCAATAGGAATTCGACTCTAATGTAGGTGAGCGCCGGGCCGAACCCGTCGCGGCCATGCGGCACTGGTTGTCCTTGTTGATGCAGAACGAGGCTGCCGTCACCTCCTCGGGCATGTCGCGCAGCGCGTTGCCGAAGGTGACCTTCCCCCGACCTCGCGCTGCTCTCGGCTGCTCGTGCTGGTAGACCGCCGCGACCGTCATCTCCGCGTCGCGGGGCCCCTGCAAGTCGCCGGCCCCGACGTTCGTAGTCAGGTTCGTCTTGTGACTTCCCTTTCGCGGGATGTCGGCCCTCGCGTTGGGGTCGTTCTTCTCGGGGCACTGCGGGTCGCCGCGCCAGTGGCCAATCTGGCCACGAGCTCCACAGTGCTTCCTCGCCTTCTGCTTGGCGATCTTGGCATCGTCCTTTTCCGGCGGATGCCCGCCGTCTCGCTCGGCGAATTAGCCGCGCGCCTGCTTGGCCTCTTTGAGCTCGTCCTTGGCGCGCGCCATCTTCTTGGCGAAGAAAGCCACCTGCTCCTCCGCCTCGTCTATCACGTCCTGCAGCTCGTCCGGCAAGTCGTCGTCGTCGCCCTCGGAGCCGTCGGTGGACGCGCCGTCGTCCTCGGCCTCGTCGCAGGCCTCCGCGGCGCACATCTTCTCGCGGTCCTTCTTGTGACCTCCGTGGCCGCCCTTGTCGCGGCGATGCTCTTCGTTGCCGTGCACGACCGACATTTTGGGCAAATTGATCATGAGCTGCTCCTGGATCTTCGTCGGATTGAACTTGTTGCCCACGCCGTTGAGCACGCTCGCCGCGCGCTCCGGTGGCAGGCGGGCGCCCTTGATGCACAAGTCGGCCAAGACCTCGTCGGGCACCTGGATGTCCTTAGCTCTCAGCTTCGTCGCTATGCTGTTGAAGCGATGGTTGAAATCGTGGATCTCCTCGAACTTGCGCCGGGTGCACGCCGGCTCCACGAATGTCTCCAGGAGCGCTGGTACCTCCAATGCCTCAATCTCGGGAAAGCGCTTCCCAAGGTACTCCAAGAAAACCTCCACCGAGTCGTCGCCATTGATGGTCTCTAGGTCGATCTCCTCGCACGCCTCCTCGGCCTTGCCCTTGAGGCTGGCCAACAGCGTCGCGCCCTGCTTGGGCAACTTGACCTCGGTGCCAACCTGCCAGGTGGCGACTTCTCGGCGGAGCATCTCCATCGTCTTGCGCGTGCCGTCAAAGACGGGTACGGGAATATTGCCCCCGCTGTTCTTATCCTCGCCGCTGGCTGCAGCGGCCCCTCCAGTAGTCGCCATGGCGGCAACTCCGAATGAGAGGTGTCGACCACCGTCAACTCCGAATGAGGCGTCAATCACCGTCAACTCTGAACGAGAGGTGACAGTCGCAACCACGAGCTTCTAGGTGCCCATTATGAGATTGCGAAGTCGCGCGCGTTGTCGTGGTCGAGTAAGCTCCTGCTACCAATGTAGACCCACTACTGCAAAGCGGAGTCGTAGTGCAATAATAACCGCGAGGTTGTATGTCAGCAGAGATACCGCAATGATATCAATAATATCCGCAGTGGATGGCGAGATATGGCTGCTCAGCGGAATCCGCGATGGCCCCTACCGATGCGCCCAAGCTCAAGGGCCCTGGAGCCCAAATGGATACGAAAGGACATGTTACCTCTCGCCTGAATATTAACACACTCTGCTTGCTTGCTGGCATGCTATGCTGCACTGCTTACAGATCAGCACGGGCACTCTATATTCAAGGAAACTATCGGAGGTTGGGGGGTGAGATCGAAGTGGAACGGAGAGCCCCCCTACCGGGAAATCGATTTCGGTTTCGTGTTCGTGCGTGCCGTGCGGGCGAGGCGAAGCTGCGTGGGCGGGCGAGAGAAAGTCTCCTGTGGCTGAGGCGCGGCCGGGCGCAAAAGAACCTTGACCGGGCGGCCGGCGCCCCGCGGTGTCCCGCCGGTGTCCCGCTGGTGTCCCGTGTGGCTGAGGCGCGGCCGGGGCAAAAGAACCTTGACCGGGCGGCCGGTGCCGCGCGGTGTCCCGCCGGTGTCCCGCTGGTGTCCCTTCGGTGTCCCGTCGGCGTCCCGATGATGACGTGGATGATGATGATGATGATGATGATGATGATGATGGTGCTGATGGTAATGATGATGATGATGATGTTGATGATGGTGATGATGATGATGATGATGATGATGATGATGATGTTGGTGTCGTTGATGATGATGATGATGACGATCATGATGATGATGATGGCGTCGATTGTGAGATCGATTGTGATATCGATAGTGAGACCGTATGTGAGATCGATTGTGCGATGCTGATGGTGATGATGGCCATGATGGTGATGATGATTGCGATGATGATGACGACGTTGATGATGCTGATGATGATGATGGCGATGATGATGATGATGATGATGTGAATGGTGATGTCGATGATGATGATGACGACGCCGATAGTGATATCGATTGTGAGATCGGTAGTGAGACCGAATGAGACAGCGAATCGGCATGTGTGGCATGGTGGGATCGTGTGTGAGATCGACGGTGATCTCCACAATGAGATCGATCGACTGAGATCGAAAAGGAGATCGCTAAGGGAACCGATAGTGATATCGATAGTGAGATCGATTGTGAGATCGCTGGTGAGATCGATAGTGAGACCGGCCGAGAGAGATCGATGATGAGATCGATTGTGAGATCGATGGTGAGATTGATCGAGTGAGTTCGATTGAATGGGACCGATAAAGAGATCGATACTGAGATCGATAGTGCAAGAGGCGGCGCGGGCTGCGCCAAGCTTTGCCAGCGCTTCAGTCTTCTGTGGCCAAATGGCGCCGTTAGCTGCCGTTGCGCAGGTTGGGCAGGTTCCCAGGGGAAGGGTGACGTAAACAACTCGACACCAACGCCCCCAAGGGCGAGCGGCGACGCAACTATCTCCACTGGCACTGTCACAACAACATTCACCACTGTTGCCCATTGCTGGGCCCCCCCCAACCTCCTTATCACCCGCAGGGTGGTCGTATAAGTATATTTCACAACCCCCAACAACAATAACATAATGCCCATGCCCATGTCCATGCCCATACCCACCACCATCACTATCACGATCACCATCACCATCACCATCGTCACTATTACCATCGTCGTCACCATTACCATCACCATTACCATCATATTTCTCCTCCCCCTCCTTCGCAAATCACCCCCTGTACCTGTTTTGGGGCGCACTCGGACCGGAATTTCGTGGCAGATCCACTCGTGGCGACGAGAGCCCCCCTAGGAGGCCTTGACAATGCCAACAACGTCCACCTCTGAAGCCATCGTGCTACCACGGAGAGCGCTGAATGAGGAACGAGAGAGTTTTTTGCTGCCGCGGCAAACCTCGGCCACTAATGGGTTCCACGCCCTAGGTCACAGTCTGAAGAGCACCCCGAAAACAAGAGCCCCTCCTGAGCCCTTCATCGTCTTGGCTGTAACCGAAGGAGCCCTGGGACACATAAATAAATACACACCAATAACAGGATTCACCATACTTCCCCATATTTTCTGGGCTATTGTCTTCCCACCCCACTTCCAATATGTTCCCATATTTTTTCCCTCCTGAGTAACGTATCCTCGGTCCTCGACCCCCCCAGCTCCGCCGCCTCTTCCCCCGATGTTTCCAGGGCCGGCGCCTCGTCGGCGGTGTTCACGACGAGGCCGCCCCAGTCCGTGTCGCAGACGACCAGCCGGCCGCCTGGCCGCAGCACCCGGCGCACCTCTTGCGCAGGGCGCACGTGCTCATCGTGCACGTGTACACGTCGGTCGGAAGAAATAGGAAAAAACATGATCCCGGCAAAGCAACCTAACAGCGATGTGTAGGAGCATATCTGGAAGCATTCCCCTTAAGATTCAGATGATAATCCAGTTGTAGAATTCTGCTGTTCTCGCAGTCGTAGTCGCATTCGCGATGACAGTCGCAGTGGCAACGGCAGTCGCAGTCACAGCCTCAGCCTCAGCCTGCCTCAGCCTCAGCCTCAGCCTGCCTCAGCCTCAGCCTCAGCCTCAGCCTCAGCCTGCTTCAGCCTCAGCCTCAGTCTGCCTTCAGCCTCGGCCTCAGCCTCAGCCTGCCTCAGCCTCAGCCTGCATCAGCCTCAGCCTCAGCCTCAGCCTGCCTCAGCATCAGCCTGCCTCAGCCTCAGCCTCAGCCTGCCTCAGCCTCAGCCTCAGCCTCTGCTTCAGCCTCAGCCTCAGTCTGCCTTCAGCCTCGGCCTCAGCCTCAGCCTCAGCCTCCTCAGCCTCAGCCTCAGCATCAGCCTGCCTCAGCATTCAAAATGTGGCCCAGGAATGGAGTTCTGGGAACTCGAAGAACACGAAGTGGCCTACAGTTGGCTCCGGGCATTCAAAATCATGCGCAGGAATGGAGTTCTGGGAACTCGAAGACCACGAAGTGGCCTACAGTTGGCTCCGGGCATCCAAAATGTGGCCCGGAATGGAGTTCTGGGAACTCGAAGACCACGAAGTGGCCTACAGTTGGCTCCGGGCATCCAAAATGTGGCCCGGGAATGGAGTTCTGGGAACTCGAAGACCACGAAGTGGCCTACAGTTGGCTCCGGGCATCCAAAATGTAGCCCGGGAATGGAGTTCTGGGAGGTCGAAGAGCACGAAGTGTGTGACTGTTGGCGAAAAGCGAGCCCGGCTCTGTTCCCGGTTCTCCAGAATGTGTCCCGGGAATGGAGTTCTGGGAGGTCGAAGAGCACGAAGTGTGTGACTGTTTGCGAAAAACGATTCCCGGTTCTCCCCCCCGGCACCCGCCCAGACCCCCCTGAGGAGTCATGATGCTCTCTTTTGACCCTACTAGAAACCTATCAGCAAAAGCTGTTAGGTAATGAAGTAGGAAGGCAGAATAAGTTGATTGGGCCCAGGCCCCCCCAGAGAATTCGCCGGCCCAACGGGCCAGGGCGTGCTAAGATCTCCGGTAACTGGTTAACAGTATTAACAGTATTTCTAGTTCGCGCGCGCGGGGCGGCCCCTGGGGGTCCCCCGGCGAAAAGTACCCCGACCAACGCCCGGTCGCCGCCCGACCGCCGCCCGACCGCCGCCCGACCAAGTCTACTCAGAGATGGTTTTCCTTCTGGGCGCGGCCTCTCAGGCTCCCCAGAGCGCGCTCAGAGTGCCCCAAGAGGCCCCCAAGACTGCCCAAGAGGCCCCCGAGACGCCCAAAGAGCGCTCGAAGACGCCGAAGATGACCCCAAGACGGCCCAAAAGGCCCCCAAGACAGCCCAAGAGGCCTCCAAGACGCCCCAAGAGCCTTCCAAGAGGCCTCCGAAGAGAGCCCCAAGAGGCCAAAATCGTTGATTTTCATTGGTTTCCGGACGCTCCAAGACGGCCCAAGAGGCCCCCAAGACCGCTCCAAGACGGCCCACGAAGCTCCCAAGACGGCGCCGAAACGACCCAAGAGAGCCCTCAAGACGGCCCAAGTGCCGCCCAAGACGGACCAAGAGGCCCCAAGACGGGCCCAAGAGGGACTCAGGAGGGATACCGAGAACTCAAAAATGGAGCCCTCCGTCCCAGAAGGCGCCCAGGAGGTCCCAAAGAGGCCCCAAGAGGCCTCCAAGAGGCCCCAAGATGTCGCCAAGAGGCCCCAGGAGACTCCCAGGAGGCCCAAAAGAAGCCCCAGAAGGCTTCAAACATGTCTCCCAGGCGCCCCCGAACGGCCTCTCAACAGACCCCAAGAGGCCCCCCAAAGAAGCATCTTGACGACGACTCTATTTCGCCCCATCGAGAGACGACCCCCAGGGAACTGCTTCACCATCAAAACTCCCCACGCAACGCGTCCGAACGACACCCGCCCCCAAGAGCGCAACATGGGCAACGAACACACAGACAAAAACCAGCGATGCCATATCACGGGCCGGCGGAATGAGCGAAGCGATTCAATAACAAAACACAGCAAAAGCGTGTCGATTCTTGAAGTAGGAAGGCGCTTCAAGTAGATTGGGATCTGGGAATCCAAAGAAACCTACTTTCAACGACCGGCGTGTATGTTCGGTCGCGCGAACCAGCGGCACGTGCATGCCGCTTGACTGGGCATCTCGCCAACGTGGGCGGCACGCGGTTGTGGAGACAGCCTCTGTATATATCGGAGGTGAGGGGGTGAGATCGAAGTGGAACGGAGAGCCCCCCTACCGGGAAATTGGTTTCGGTTTCGTGTTCGTGCGTGCCGTGCGCGCGGGCGAGGCGAAGCTGCGTGGGCGGGCGAGAAATGTCCCGCCTCTGGCTGAGGCGCGGCTGGACCAAAAGTCTCCGTTCTGGCAGCCGGTGCCCCGCGGTGTCCCGCCGGTGTCCCGACGGTGTCGTGACGATGATGATGATGCTGATGATGATGATGATGATGATGATGATGATGATGATGACGATGTTGATGATGACGATGATGGCCATGGTGGTGATGATGATGGTGTCCCGGTGATGACGGTGTTGATGGTGCTCATGTTGCTGATGATCATGGTACCCCGATGATGATGACGATGATGTTGATAATCTTGATGATGTTGATGATGATGAGATGCTGAGATGGTGGTGATGATGAAGATGATGCTGGTGTCCCGATGATAGTGATGATGATAAGGTTGATGACGATGATGATGGTGGTGATGATGGTATCCCGATGATGATGATGATGTTGTTGATGATGATGGCGAGGATGATGACGTTGATAATTGGGGAGATGATGTGGTGATGATGATTGGGATGATGGTGGCCCGATGATGATGCTGATGACGCTGATGTTGATGATGATGGTGGTGTCCCGATGATGATGATGATGATGATGATCATGGTGATGATGATGGTAATGAAGGTGATGGTGTCCCGATGATGATGATGTTGATGATGATGATGTTGCTGATGATGGTGATAATGGTACCCCGATGATGATGATGATGATGATGATGATGTTGACGATGGTGTTCACGATGATGAGATGATGATGATGATGATGATGATGATGATGATGAAGGTGTTCCGATGATGATGATGGTGGTGTGCAGATGATGATAATGATGTTGTTGATGATGATCGTGGCGATGATGGTGTCCCGGCGATGATGATGATGGTGATGATGATGGTGTTGATGGTAACGAGGTGATGAGGATGATGGTGCCCCGATGATGATAATGTTGATGACGTTGATGATGATGATGTCGATGATAATGATGACGTTGATTGTGAGATCGATTGCGATATTGTCAGTGATATCGATCGTGAGACCGAATGTGAGATAGATAGTGAAATCGATAGTGGGATCAATTATGAGATCAATAGTCAAATCGATTGTGAGATCGATCGGATAAAATAGATCGAGTGATATCGATTGTGAGATCGATCGGGTGAGATTGATCGAGCGAGACCGATACTGAGATCGATGGTAATATCGATAGTGAGACCGATCGAGTGAGACGTTGGTTCCTCCCCCTCCCCTGAACCTCTTTATCACCCGAAGGGTGGTCGTATAGGTATCTACATCGGCGCTACGAAAGTTTTGACCCGTTTTGTGTTTTCAGCTAAACAACGCCTGAGCATCACATTGGTTATGAGCACCACGACGGCCGTGAGCATCACTCCAAAGCCTGAGAGCACCACAGAACCTATGAGCAGCCGAGCGCCGACAATCACCTTGACGCTAGCACCTTGTCGTCGTAGTGGTCGCGGTCGTGGTCGTGGTTATGATCGTAGTCTTGATTGAGGAAGTCCTGGGCGGAAGCGCCATTTCGAAATCGAACCCGAAGGTTCCGAATTCTGTTTTGGAGGAAATCCTGGGCGGGAGCGCCATTTCGAGTTCGAACGGAACAAATGCCGAACCTCATGTTGCAGGAAGTCCTGTGCGGGAGCGCCATTTCGAAATCGATGCAGAAAGGTTTCGGTTTCAATGTTTGAGGAAGTCCTGTGCGGGAGCGCCATTTCGAAATCGAAGCAGAAAGGTTTCGAATTCTATTGTTGCGGAAGTCCTAGGCGGGAGCGCCATTTCGAAATCGAACCCGAAAGTTTCGAAATCGTTCGAAATCGTTTTTTCGAGGAAGTACCAAGCGAAACCGCCGTTTCGAAATGGCCACACCGTTTGGCATTAAAAATTTTAAAAGCCCTGACCCGAAAACTCGAAAATGCAGCTTTCGCTTAGGACTTCCTCCCCAAAACGAGCTCGACTGGATCTCGAGACCCTCGGGCTCGATTTCGAAATGTGGCTTTCGCCTAGGACTTCCTCCCCAAAACGAGCTCGACTGGATTTCGAAACCCGCGGGCTCGATTTCAAAAGGGCGGTGCCGCCCGAGATTGGAGCGAAAAATGCTTCAACCGAACATTGTACTGGGGCCACGCGGCCTAACGGGCCCACTGTCAACGTTGTACTGGGGCCCCGTCGCCTAACGGGAGGCGTTGAATGTTGGCCGAACTTTCGTAGCGGCGAAGTGTATATAAATATATATATATATATATATATATATGTACATATATATAAACATATGCATGTGTGGACGCGCGCATATCTAAGAATAACTGAAAGGATGGGTAAACGATTGGGCGCATATGCAGTACATCATACCAAGACGAACAGGTAGTTGCAAAAGCACCGAAACGAAGTACAATGGAGCATAATCAAGTGCAATCGAGTGTGAGGGGGGGGTAGGGGGGGGGGGCGTTCTGCCAGCAAGGGCGTTCTGTAGCGAGTCGCATGCGCGGGAGATGGGGAAAAATACCTGGCTCCAGCTAAACGGATCGCCCGAAAAGCCCGCTGGGAGCTAAGAGGGATTCCGAGGAAGAAGCCGACCAGTGGCCAGGTCGGCCGCTACACTGCCGGCCAGGTCGGCCGAAAGACCGGGAGCCAACGAGGGGCCGAAAGTTCGCAAGCTGACTAGCATTGGCCGGCCGAGCCGGCGGGGGAACGCACGCGTAGGAGCCGGAACCTAGGGAACCGCGGGAGCGAGCCCGTTGGGAGGGCCTCGAACTATACACCAAGTCGCCTGGCTGGCCTCGAAGCTCGGTGTATAGACGCCCCACCTTCCCAACCACTGGAACGCTGGAGCGTCTGCACACCGAGCTCCTTCGCCGAATCCGTTGGATCCTCGGCCGACGAAACGACGTGGTGCGTGCATCCAGCCCATCCGACCAGCGCTTCTGTTCGTCGCAGAGATGGCGATCGCGCCTCGCGTCTGTGGCCCAAGCGGGGGCGCCGCTGGGCGACCTGCGCACAGGCCGGCCCGAGGCAGAGCGAGCCAGCACCCTCTCGGGGCTAGGGGCGGGCAGGGCGTCGGACGCCTGGCTGCGGGCGAGGGGCCGAGGGGCAAGCCAGCACGCCTCAAAGGCCGGGGGCCAGAGGGGCGTCCGCCGTCGGGCCCCGGAGGCGAAGGGCACCCGCCGCGCGCAGGGCCCTGGAGAGGACAAACGGATCCGATGCCGCTGCTCCACGGGCCTCTCCCGGGGCGCGCTCGGGCCAGAATCCCAGACTCGCGTTTGGACAAGATCACGACGGCAAGTCTTCCGCTGTTTTCGGGCCCTGAGGGCCCGTTGGCGGGCCTGGGGGCCCTCGCCAGGCCTCGGGGCCGTCAAAAAACTACCCGGAGCAAAAAAAACGGCCCTGGGAAAGGGTCGGGACTTCTGGGGTTTTAGTATCAAACATACCTGGGATTCCGAAGAGAATCCAGCCGGACGAGCATCGGCATCGGCATCTTTTTTGTAAGTTGTTTTTCCATCTGGGGTAACGGTCGATACCCGGGGGGGTCGGGCAGGAAGGTAATGGTAACGTCGACCGCGGCGTGCACCCGCCAGGGTGCGTCCGCACCACCGGCGCATCAATCGCCCATGTGCACCACAGCCCCTGCGTACACGACAATGCCCAATGCCTGCGTGCAACACACCGCCGCCTGTGTACACCGCGTTGCCTCCGTACACCACAATAGTCGCGTGCACCGCAGCACCACATCGCCTATGGACACCGCAGTGCCTCTGTAAACTGCAGCTGCCAAGTGCGTAACAGCGCCTGCGTACACCTCGTTGCCTGCGTGCACCAGCGTGCTTGTGTACACCACAGCGCCTGTGTACCACAACGCCAGTGCACACCACAATGCCACACCACAACGCCTGTGTACACCACAAAGCCTGTGCACACCAGAACGCGTGTACCGCAGCGCCTACGCACGCCACAATGCCTCCGTGCACCACAACGCCTGTGCACACCAGAACGCCAAACGTGCCAACGAGCACATTAGTAGCTCGCGAGGCCTCCTTGCGGGGCTCGCCACAGACCACGGAGGCTTTCAGGACTCGTCATTCAACTCTTCCTCCTCCTCCTCCTCCACCTACTCCCTGTCCTCTTCCTGCACCTCCTCCTCCTCCTCCCTGTCCCCTTCCTCTCATATTCCAACGGTCCTGGCGGCCTTCGCTGAGGGAGGGGAATACGGTGTGGGCTTTTTATCTATGTGGGCGCCGAGCGGGCTCGGCGGTTTCATGCATAAATTCTCCAATCAGCGCACGGCGAGCCCCGCCGCGCGGCGTGCGCGGGCGGCCGCCGGCCCCGCGGCTCTCTCGCGCCCGCGGGCCGCCGCAGCAACTGCGAAGCCGCGGGCGCAGAGGACGCCCACGAGCCCTGGGCGGACCTGCCGCGGCACTTCGGCCTCCGCCCGCGGGGCCGCCGCGACCAGGCGCCTCGGCGCCGCGGCGCACTGCGGCGCTGCCGCCTGGCCCCCATCGCCAGCCGCAGGTGGCGGGGGCGGGGCGGCCGCAGGCTGCCGCTGCGATGGCACGGGCGCCGCCGCGAGCGCCTGCTCCTCCGCCCCGTGGCCCAGCCTGGCCTGGAGCGCCGTCGCCCAGCACAGGCGCGTGCTCTCCATCGGCGGGGCCAGCGGCGCGAATGGATCCTTGGACGCAGGCAGGGTGCCCCGTGCGAAGTCCGTCCGCGCCTGGGCTCGGGGGCCCCTCAGGGACGTGGGCTGCCCAGCCGCCGCGCTGGCCCCACACGGCACGGCCAGGCCGCGATGCGCGCACCTGGGGTGCGCGGCAGCACCCCCAGCACGCTGAGCAGACCAGGGGGGGGCTCGGAGCCGTTGCCCTCGACGCGCGACCCCCGCATGAGGTGGCCGTAGACCCTCAATCCCGCAGGGCGGGCCGCAACAGCCGCCACCTCAGGGGCTGGGCCGCTGCAAGCCGCCGCTGCCGCCGCCCGCCGCGGGCTGGGCGCGGGCGCCGAGGCCTCGCGGCGCCTCGACTGCTCCTGCACCCTGCGCTGGGGTGCTCGGCGCAGCACCTCCGCGGGCCTATCGGCCGAGGCGGGGCGGCGCCTCGCGGGCGACGGCCGCGAGCAGGAAGCGGCCGCTGCCGCCACTGCTGCCAGGGCCGCCGCCGTGGCGAGGAGGGGGCCGCCGTCAGCCGCCGCGGCCTGCGCCTCGCCGTCGCCAACGCCAGCCTCCGCGACGGGCATCTGCATGTTGCCAGCCGCTGACACGACAGGCCCGCGCACCTCCGCGTCGTGCAACTTCCCGAACTCGCCGCGCCCCTGGGACTGCGACTTCGGCGGGCTGAATCCACCTGTCCCAGGGGCGGGCTCCGCCGCGGCGGCGTGCAGGAAGTCGACCTCGCCGTCGAACTCTGCCACCAACTCGGCAGCTCGCAGCAAGTCGGCGGGGCTGCGACCTTGCCTCCAGCCCCCCCAGGCAGGGCACCTGCGGTGGCTGCGGGCCAGGGTCCCGCTCTCCTCGCCGCGGAGCTGGCACAGAGTCGCAGGCCTGGCGTCGTACTCCTGGACCGCTGCCTCCTTCCTGTCCTTCTCCTTGGCCTTCTCCGCAAAGAGGGCGGAGGAGTACCGCAGGGCGAAGCAGCAGCCGAACTCGTCCTGCTGGTAGTCGCCGTCGCCGTGGAGGCCCCTGTGTGACGCCAACGCTCTTTCGATCGCCCGCAGGAAGGCCTGCCCTTGCACAGTGGGCACCTGGGTCACCTCTTTCAGCGAGACGAGCTTCTTGTCTTCGAACGCGGTGCTGCCCGCCTGCTCGAACTTGTGCCCCAAGCTCCTGGCCACCTGCACCAGGTGCTTCATGTAGCCTACGTGCCCCACAGGGGGTGAGCAGCCCGCAGCAGCCGCTCTGAGCTGTCTGGCGATCCTCCCGAGGCGGAGGCGGCAACTGGTGAGGGGGCTGAGCTTCCTGACCGCCTTCCTGCGCTGCTGGTCCGCCAGCTTCTCCTTGACAGAGCGGGGTCCTTTGGCCCTGCCCTGGTACCACTCACCCTCGGAGATGCCGAACTGGTCGGTCAGGTGGAGCTCCGCGGTCTCGACGGACTCCTTGAGCCTCCTGAACGGGAGCTCGAGGTAGGCGCTGACCTCCGTGACCGCGAGATCACCGAAGGCCACCCTTCGGGCCAGGATGCGGGCACTGTGCTGGTGCCCGTCGTGGTCGGTCGCCGCCGCGCCCCGGGTCGTTGACTCCAGCACTCCGACGCCCTCCGAGCCCGCCTGCGCCGCCTGCCCCGTGCTGTGGACGCTGCCGAAGGCGGCGCTGAAGCTGTTGCTCCTGGCCCAGCAGCAGGCGTTGGCCGCCTTCTGGCTATAAGCGCATCGCCTCTCCTGCGCCAGGATGACGTCGTGACCTCCTCCATCCTGGATCCGCTCCATCTCCACCTTCTTCTCTGACCAGGTCGAGACGTTCAGCGTGACGAAGCTAGTTGGCTTCGGTCCCGTAGGCCTAATTTGCTTGGCCAGCTGGAGGGGCTTGGCCTGCGGTCGCCCAGGCTGAGGCTGGGCCGCGGGCTGCTCGGTTGCCGCGGCGGCCGCGGGGCCGCCAGGCGGGCGGCTGCTCGCCGCCTTGGGGCTCCGAACCTCAGGGGGTCTCACTCCCTCGCCCGTAGCCTCGTCAACTTGAATTGGGTACCCACTATGGCATGTGGGCCCCTGGCTAGGCTGAGGACTGCCAGTCCTTCGGTCGGGCCCAGCCAAGCCAGCCGCAGCGCTTGGCTCTGTCCTGCTGCTGAGCGCCTCGAACTTGGTGTCGTGGCGCACGACGCCGAAGCGCCGTTCCTGGCGCAGCAGCGGCACAATGAAGGGAAGTTCGACCCAGGCGTCGGTCGCCACGTTGGCCGCCTTGTAGGCGGGCAGGCCGCCACCCGGCGCCGCCGCCGCCTCTGAGCGGCTGGGCGCCGCCGCCTCTGTCCCCTCAGCCCCAACAGGGGCGGGCGGCGCCGCGCTGTCGGGGCCGCCGCCTGGCAGCAGGGTGCTACGCGCGGGCCAGGCCGCTGCCAGCAGCAGCGCCAGCAGGAGGTGGAGGGGCCGCCGCAGCGGCCTTCTGGTCGGCAGCGCGCTGGCGGGCCGCCTCGTCTGCCGCTCGGCTCTCCATCGCTGCCGCTGGGGGAGTCCCAGCTCCAGGCGCAGCGTCTGCGGCGGGGGCGGCGGGGGCAGCAGGGGCGGCCGCCTGCCCTGCAGGCTGCGGCGGGGCGCCCGCGCCCTGCACGGGGGTGCCAGGGGCCACGGCTGCTGCAGGCCCCTCCTCGGTGCGCTTGCGCTTCTTGGCCACCTCCTCCGCGATCTGGCGCTTGATGCGCTGCTGGTGCTCCTGGCAGTTGCGCTCGAACGTAGCCTGCGCGCCCTGCATGATCTGGAGCCCCTCATCGCAGAGGCGCCTGAGGGCGGCCTGCGCCTCCTCCTCCAGCTCGGCGAAGTTGTCAAACGACTCCGCGTCAAAGTTGAAGGTGAGCTGCCTCGCGCCGTCGGGCTGGGCTCCCACGACGCCCGCCGCTTGGGCACGCTGGCGCAGGAGGGCGTTCTCCTCCTCCTTGGCCTCCGCGAGGCTGCCCGCAGCCTCGTCGCGCCAGCCGCGGCATACAGCGAGGTGGTCCTCCGCCGCCACGAGCGCGTCCGCCGCCTCATCCAGCTGGCGCTGGAGGTTGATCCGCTTCGCCGTGGCCGGCTCCAGACGTTGCTTGAGCGGCTTCGGCACTGGGGCGACCGCGGGCGCGACAAAGCTCCGCGCTTCGCGGACCGCCTCCTGCAGCCTGGCTGCGATGGCTGGGTCCCCACAGGCGAGGAGCGCGTCGAGCTCGCTCTCGGGCAGGGCCGACCAGGGGGCCCTCGGGAAGGCGCCTCCGCCACGGCAGCCCGCGCCACCCCCGCCGCCGCCACGGGAGACTGCACCGCCGCCACCACGGTAGGCTGCACCGCGGCCCTTGCCGCCCTTGCCGTCCTTGGTTCCATTCTTCGGTGGGCCTCCGCCGCCGCCGCCGCGATGTGCGAGTTGGGGTCCGCCGCCGCCACCGTCCGCCCAGACCCCAACGCGGGGCGAAGGCTTCGAGGGCGCCAGCTCCAGCCCGATCCCGCACAGCCAGCACTTCGCGTTCGAGCGGAAGTTCCAGCGGTACAGGCAGCCCGTGCACACGACGAAGCCAGGCATGGCCTTAGGCCCCATCGCTGGTACGGTCGGGCGCGCTGCTCAGCTGCGGGCAAGCAGCAGGCAGGAGACGGCGGGGGCGGACCCGCCGACTCAGAAGAAGACTTGACCCGCAGGTCCTGGAAGGTGCTGCAGTGGCAGCAGACACACTTAGGAAAGGAAGGTGGCCTCAAAGCGGAACCTCCCTCGCGCTCAGAAGTCGCCCCGAAAGACTCGCGGTCGTCGGGACGGTTCATGGCCTTGAGCCAAAATGGCTACGGAATACGGTGTGGGCATTGAATAAGGAACCCTTAGATAGGGAATCCAGAGCCTGGAAGCCAGTGGAACTCCAATCGTGGATCGGCCATGGATATCACCGCCGCCCTCACTGAATAAGGAATCCTCCAGGGTCTGGCGCCTCCTGGGACTACTCCTTAACAAACGCCTCCACCGTACCGAGCGGGGCGAGGAGCAGCAGGAGGAGCAAGAGGAGCAGCAACAGGAAGAACAGCAGGAACGATGGGGTCGAAAGCCCCAGCGCCGTGGAATTCCGCAAACAACGCTTGCATTCAGGCGCTCGCGCTCCCCGCGGAATGCTTGCACTGGTGCCGACATCGGTGGGACAGCACAGGTTGCATCGCGTGCCCTGCGCGTCATGTAAAACGAATAACTGTTTGGGGCCCACGTGCGCCAACGTGTTCTTACTCGACATCGGTCCCCCGACCCGCCGCCCTCCGAGCAGGGCACCTTGGCAATGAGTCCGCCTGACCTACGCACACCGCAATAACCTGCAAGCGCCACAACACGCACAACACACATGTGAGCACCGAAACATGCCTTTCGGCACCACGTCATGCCTGTGAGCTCGGCGCCGCAACAGGTGGGGAGCCTGCGAGCGCCACAACAGGCCTATGAGCCAAATGGTGCCTTTCAGCACCACGCCACGCTTGTGAGTACAGTCCGCCCTCTAGCATGTGGGGTGGGGGTCCACGCCTCCCCGCCCAGTACGATCGGGGGGCTTGGTCCGGGTAGCGAGCGTTACGCTGGGGAGGAAGAGAAACGCTCACTTTTGAGAGAGAAGATGAGAGCGGACAAGATGCCGTCACAGCTGGTGCCAAAACACGGATGCCGCCACACACCGAAGGCGACTTAATGTAAAGACATCGTGATGAGTCCGGCGAAGCACGGCACAAGCGAAAATCCGCTTGCAATTGAAAGCCGCTTGTTCCTCACCCCGCGCGTGGGACAGGCGCACACTGCGCCGAGGGAGAGGAAGAGGAGGAAAAGGAGGAGGAGGAGAAGGAGGAGGAGGAGGAGGAGGAGGAGAAAGAGGAGGAGGCGAAGAGGCGCCACACAAAAACGGCATCTGTTCAGAGCGCCGACCCCTGGAGGTCTCGTCTCGACCGTCCCAGGGAACTGTGTCTCATCCCGGGCCCTTTTTGACGCTCCCCGGGGCCGGTAAGGGCATCGGGAGGCCGAAAATAGCGAAGAACTTCCCGCCGTGGTTCTCTCATGACCCGAAGGGGTCTGGCCCTCTGGGCGGGGAGCGCCGAGCCGCGCGCCGCCCACGGCGGCGGGGGGCGGAGCCTCGTGCAGGGCGGCCAGGACGTCCGGCACGTAGAGCAGCACCTGGCGCGGCAGCGCCCGCGGGCGGGCACACGCGGAGGAGGGACTAAACTGAACGCTGTGGGCGATCTCTCGATCAACAATGGTAGAGATCAGCTACGGCAGGCTCGTGTCGTACCGACTCCGGCGCTGCTTCTCGACACCGCGGGGATCGTTCAACCTTGAGCGGTCGGCCGTTTCCGAAACGTCCGATCGTTCAACGTCGCTGCCAGCGTCCAACGTTAGACGCCGGCAGCGAAGTTGCCGCCGGTCGACACGACGCGAACCTACCGTATTCGACCGCTGCAGAACGACACTCAGGCGATCAAAAGCTGAGCCTTCATCGTCTGAAGCAACCCGTCCTCGCGGCCCCCTCCCTCAAGGCCCCCCACTGAACTGCCGACCACCCCCTCATCCTCTTTCTCCTCCTGCTCCTCCTCCTCCTCCTCCTGCTCTCCCCTCCTCCTCCTGCTCCTCCTCCTCCTGCTCCTCCCTCCTCCTCCTGTTCCTGTTCCTGCTCCTCCTCCTCCTCGGACGTATCGGCTCTGTGTCCGTCAACGGACGTCGCCGCTCGCGGAGGGGTTCCACCTCCCCCTCCGCTCAGATGACGTAGTCCAGGTGACCGCCGAACTCGTCATTCCCGAACTTGGCCCCCCCTCGGGGGCCGCCAGACCCCTCCCCCTGTGGGAGGGCGGCACGCTCACCCCTGAGGGAGGCCATGGCGATGAGGGGCGATGGTGATGAGGAAGCCGAAGGTGCCGACAGCGATCGCGACGACCTTGGGCCTACCCCCTCGCCCTGCCGGGGTGGCCGCGGCCTGCACGGTAGGGCCTACCCCCTCGCCCTGCAGGGGTGTCGCCGTAGTGCCCACCCCCTCGCCCTGCAGGGGTGTCGTCGTGCTCCGTGTACGTGGTCTCGCCGTCGTACTCGCTGTCCGTGGTGTGGCTCTCTGTGTCGTTCTGGCTCGCTGGGCCGCTGTCCTCAAGGTCGCTCTTGCACCCGTCGTCCCGAAAGGTGCCGTCCCAACCTGCGGCCTCCTGGTAGGTGCGGTCGACGAGGTCGCGGCACATCTCTAGGGCCCTTTCGAATTCGGCGTTGCTTGTGCCATCCGTCGCTGCGGTGACCAGCTCGCAGCCTCCGCGCGGGTAACTGATCAGCTGCAGGGTCACTCCTGTATTGTCCTGCGCGAAGTTTATGAAGCGCCTGTCGTCGCCGCTGACATAGTGCTCCCACGGGAAGTTGTCATCATAGCCCTCGATGTGTACTGGTATGGTATACTCTCGCGCAGCGAATGTAACTGATGGCGTAGTGATGTTGCCGCTCTTGCCCGCTGTCGCTGCAGCTGCCGTCCCCCTCGCTTCGCCTTTGCCCTGACCCCTGAATCGTAGATGATCACATCGGGCTCCATATTCGCCTTCCTTCGTCTCGCGCGCGGTCTGGGTCCTCGGCTAGGTTAGTAGTGATGGGGCTCCAGCCACGCCGCCTGCTTCTCGCAATGATGTGTCTGCGATGGCGTCTGGGCTCTGTCCTCTCGATGGCTTGTGTCATCGCCCTCCAGTTTCACTGGCGTTGGTGCTGGCGTCACGTCTCGCGCACGGGCGGCCGCGCCTGCAGCTGATGACGACTGTGCTCCTTTCCTAACGCCAGTTCCCGCGGTCGCCTCCAGCTTGCCCTGATCCCTGAACCGTAGATGATCGCGTCGGGCTCCATCTTCGCCTTCCTTCGACTCGCACATGGCTGGGTCCAGGCCTAGGTTAGTGGTTACGGGCCTCGACCTCGCCGCACGCTTCTCGCAATGATGTGTCTGCGATGGCGTCTGAGCTCTGTCCTCAGAATGGCTTGTGTCGTCGCCTTCTGGAAACCTGCTGGGGCAAAGCTGCTGAGCCAAGATGTTGCGTTTGGGCCAAATTGTTGTTTGAGCCATGCCATTGATTCTTGATTCTTGACAGCTGCTGCCACTGCCCTCGCTTCCGCCAGCCGTCTGGGGCGACGACCCTCCTTTCCCGCGGGGGTCGCTCGCTTCGGCGCTGTAGCTGATGGCGTCTGGCGTCCAGCGCTGTCCCCAAAAAGGCTCGTGATGGGCTTGTTGCCACCACTGATGCCACGCTCGCAATTGGGACTGCAGCTCGGAAATGAGTTCACGCTGAGACTGCAATTGATGGCTCGCTGCCCGCTGCGCCGCCACCTGGCGCGCTTTCCGCGCGAGGCGGACCTGTTGAGCCCAGGGGTTCGTCTGCTGTTGCTGCTGCACCGGCTCCACGCTCTGCGTGCATATCGAGGCACCATGAGCGTCCTGCCAGGACCGTGCCACATGACGATGCTCCATCGCGGCGCGGTCGGCAGATCCTGCGAACGCACGCGCCTGGGGCCGGCCCGCGCGGCGGCCCTCAGGCGGGGGAGGGGGAGCCGCGGTTCGGGCCCCCCATGGCCCTCTCCCCCTCCTCCTCCTCCTCCTCCTCCTCCTCCTCCTCCTCCTCCTCCTCCTCCTCTTCCTCCTCCTCCTCCTCCTTCTCATCATCATCATCATCATCATCATCATCATCATCATCATCATCATCATCATCATCATCATCATCATCATCATCATCATCGTCATCATCATCATCATCAACATCATCAGCAGCATCATCATCATCCCTCCTCCTCCTGCTCCTCCTCCTCCTATTCCTCATCCTCCTTCTCCTCCTGCTCCTCCCTCCTCCTCCCGCACCTCCTCCTCCTCCACCTCCTCCTCCTCCTCCTGCTCATCCCTCCTCCTCCTCCTCATCCTCCTCATCCCTCCTCCTCCTCCTCCTCCTCCTCCTCCTGCTCCTCCTCCTCCTCCTCCTCCTCCTCCTCCTCCTACCCCTCTCTTCTACCTCCTCCTCGGGCGCCCGCTGTCACGGATCAGGGGAGGTACCCCCAAAGCGTGAGGCCAGAGCCGCCTGGCCCCCGACCCACGCTGGGAGTGTTGACGACAGCTGCATCTTTAGATCCGCAGGAGGTGGTCAAAGAACAAATGCGGCAAGTGTGCAAAGAAGAGCTCCCGAAAGGGAAAGGAAAAGGTAAAGGTAAAGGCAAAGGAAAAAGTACAGACCAGGACCCCAACACGTCGAAGTACGAGATCGCCGAGTTCAACTCGGCCAATGACAACGCAATCACAGAGAGATAATGGACAAAGACAAAACGTACTCCAAAGAAGATCCGGCTGGGAAACGGGTGGGAGCCCGGGACGCCAAGACATGAACAAGGGAAATGGCAAAAGCAAGGGCAAGAGTAAAAGCCAACCAGAGGGCAAAGGCAAAAAGGATCACGGCAGGTACCTAAAAGTGGAAAAACTTGAAAAGGAACGGAAGCGCAAGTCCTCAAAGGCTTCTGGGATCTTTGCGAAGGACAGGACGCAGAGGAGCTGAGCAAGATCATGAGGCCCGATATCTCAGCACACCATGTCTATGTCTACAAATGCGGACGCCGAATGGAAAGTCCATCGCCAAGTAGCTTTCCGTGGCCAATGTTGTTGCTCCTTGGCGGCTACAGTCGCAAAAACTTGTTTCACAGAGGGACGTTTCCCAGGCTGTCTCGGCACAGTGCGGCGGTTAAAGACCAATGCAGTGGCATCCCCTGGCGCGCACCGCTTGGTGAGGGACGCGGACCTTGGTGGTTCTCCCGGGTAGGGGATAACAGAGTCAGCAACTGCATCAACGTAGTTTGGGCGGAGATCGACGCCCTATGCAATGACCTTGCCCACAGTGTTACGACGACTCCCCACAATGCGACCAAAGCGCAGCACGGTCGGAGACGATGGTGTGTAAGCACGAATGCTGCAGTTCATTGGGCTGCAGCATGGCTCGCTCGAAGCCCCTCCGTCACAGGCCCCACAGATAAGGATGGAGGATTTGTCCTTATTCAGCTGCGTGACATGAAGGAGCTTCTCCAAGAGAAATGTGGTGATGGCCACTACATCCCTGACCTTAACCACCATAATGACGGCATACCTCCGCAACATCAGGGAAGTTGCCCGTGTATTGGATGAGAAGGGCCTCGACGCCTTTTTGCGGATATGGCTGATGATTTGCCAAGGATAACCATCGGCGGCACTCTGCACTGTCAAACCTCACAAGCCAGTCGGGCGAATCTCTGCCAGGCTCATCCAAAATATTCCTCCATGCATGCACGTTCGGGCTTAAGTTCGGCGCTCCAGAAGCTCTTCGGACAACAGACGAGCCTGCACAAAAGATCACTTCCAGGAGCTGTGGGGGACAGTTTGGCTTCATAAAGCTTGACATGAAGGATATGTACTTCAATGGCGACCACCATAAGATCGTAGGCACAATTGGAGCGACGTTCCTGGAACGTAAGCGCGCGGTATTGAAGGACACCCTGCTGTTCCTGTTGTACCACCAACATGTTCATTGCGATCTCTTCCCGAACGATGCCTGGAGAGTCAATTGGGGATCTGGCATTGGACAGCGACACTCTGGATAGTTATGTGATGTATACTTGTGCCACCTTGTGGAAAGATATTTCGCAATCATCCCAGTGGTCATGTCACAACACTTCGGCATTTTGGAGTGCACCCGAAAGCGCGATGACTTACTGTTGATCAAAACTGGGGCTTTCGGATTCATCACACGATGCATGCAGCAAGTCATACACGATGTGAAGGATACTTCCATCGTAGAAGCTGACATGGCAAGCTGAAAACACATGGAAATGCTAGATGCGACATTCTTCAACGGCCTGCACTTCAGGGCAACGGGCATCTCAGATGTGAAGCCGTACTTGAACCCATCTGACCACAAAATGCCGCTGAACTCGTTTCCTTTCCATGCCCCGCAGATTCACAGAAGCCGGCCACGGACAGAAGTCCAACGGCTAAGAGCTGAAGCATTGGGCCCGGTTTCATTCAACGAAACAAAATCCAGGATGATATCATGGTTTCATGGTCATGGCATTCACCATGCCGTGATTCAGAAGTCTGCTAATGAGAATTCTGAGGCCTCCTCCAAGGACCTATTTCCAGCCACATAGGGAACTTTTTTGGGGATCCGTCGCCAATACCACAGGCACCTACATAGTTCTGGTCTGGCAGGGATCATGAAGGAAACTGTCCAAAGATGGCAGGCTATCATTGGCAGTGCCCTCGGAGCAGGCTGGTTCGATATAAGAATCGCGTGGCAGCAAGGTGGGCGAAGCCTGCTCACCTATGCGCACAAAGTTGGCAATGGAGGCTGGTTGGATGGACGAGCAGTAGTAGTAGCATACATCACCTGGTGCCATCCTGCTCACAGCTCTCTGGCGCTCACAGCGCCCAAGGCCCACTCTCCAAGAGAGTGCCCAGCAGCAGTTCTGTCGGGACAGAGCTAACACTCGAGCCAGGTTGAAAAGGCGACAGCTCTCTTCCTCGCCGAAACGGTCGGTCTGCCCTCCTCCTCCTCCCTGCTCATCTCCGTTTGCCCTCCGTCCCAGCCCTCCCTCTCCCCGCTCTTCCCCGCCGCGGGGGGGGAGGCCATGTGGGCCCATCGCCACCCGCGGGCGACCCCTCGCCCTCGCACAATGTCACGCGTTCCGGCCCAGGCAAGGGTGGGCGTACACATTCGCTCGGTGAGCTTTCTGCAGCGGCGTTTCCAAGCAACGGACAGCCTCCGCCAGCGAAGCACAACATGTAAAATCTCATCGAGCATATCGTTTGGCGGCTCGAGGCCCTCTCCCCCAAGTGCTCATTCTTCGAAGGGCACGCGAGCAGCGCTGTCGGCGGAGGACACCAGGGTGCGCTGCCCGCGTGGCAGGGTACGGGAGCCTTCTGCGTCGTACTTACCCCTGCTGTGTGCCGACACAGTCATGACTAATCCTCGCTCGTCCTGACTGGCACTCTCAAGTTGCGCCGCGCAAGATCAGAAGAAAGTACCATTGCCAGCACAATGGACGATTGCACTCTCGATGTGCACTCTACATGGTGGACACTATGGGATGCAACGTGGTGCACACTATGGGATGCAATCATTCACTTGCTCAACTTGAAGCTGTCCTCTCCACTGCTCGTGCAAACATCCCACCCTCCCACCCGCAACTTGGTCGCAATACCTCTTAAGACCGTGACGGTAGGTACCAAATGGCACTTGACAACAACACCGACGCCGACGACGACAGCGACAACGACAACGACGAAGACGACGACGACGACGACGACTACGACGACACCGACGACGTCTCCAACGACGACGACGACAACGACGACGACACCGACGACGACGACGACGACAACGACGACGACGGCGGCGGCGACGACGCCGACGCCGACGACGACGACGACGATGACAACGCCGACGACGACGACGACGCCGACGACGCCGCCCACGACGACGAAGACGACGACGATATCGCCAACGAAGACGACGAGGACGAGGGAGGAGGGAGGACGACGACGGCGACAACGACGACAGCGACGAGGGAGGAGGGAGGACAGCGACGACGCGAACGACGAAGAAGGAGGGAGGACGGCGACGCCGACGACGGCAACGACGAGGGAGGAGGGAAGACGACGACGACGACGACGACGGCGGCGACGAAATAGGAGGGACGACGACGAGACGCTGACGACGGACGACGACGACGACGACGACGACGAGGGAGGGCGATGAGTGTTGCCCACGTCAGCGCGTGACCACCTCGAACGCTCGTGCAGACGTCCTGCTGTTGCATCCACAACCTGCTGGGAAGATTGACGTAAGCAGGGTGTGCAACTGCCCATCGGAACTTGTCCGCGAATCTCAAATGGCGCAGGGACGTGCAGCCGTGTTGAAGCGATATCAAAAGTTCGGAAGGACCTCGACGTGTCGACGTGCGCGCGCAGAGATGCGCGCGTATGGGATTCGTTGTATCAGATGGCAAGATTGCTTGGTGGGCGCGCGATGGTTGTTGAACGTGTTCGACACGCGCGCGCGTGTGGCCCACATACATGTACATTGTCTTCTTATGATTTCAGCGATTGCGCGCACGCAGGAGTCCGGCAAATGTTCGCGTTCAAGGCGCAATTGATTTGGTAGTTGTTGATATGCCTTAGCAAGATTACAAATAACAAGGCAAACAACAAACAAGCAGCATGCTTCCCGTGTGAATTTGAAGTATGCTCGCGCTGGGGCGCACGCATGTGGTCCACCTTGTGTTATCTGATTGGGGTTTTCACAACGCGCAGTTGTCATATCAATGCGTGCACAACGCATTGCATGATTTGACAAGGATGAGGGGCGTCAATACCGGCTTGGTGGAGATTCGTTTGGGCGATCATGCAGAACAGGCACAGGAAAGCAATGCGCGGAGGCGGGTGGATGACCCCGGCCCCGGCGGGGGGTAGGCTCTATTTCTTACCTGGAAAGTGGAATCGACGCGGTGAGACCCACAAGGGGTGAAATCCACGTGGCAGGTTCCAGAAACTCTGAAGCCAAACAATGATGCTATCTCGTGGGGGGCGCATGTCTTACTTCCGCCGGCCTCCGCCGAGCCTCCACCGAGCTTCCCCCGGCTACCGCAGGCTGAGGCGGCCTCGCCTCACCTCCGCCGCCTTCCGCCGCCTTCCGCCGCCTTCCGCCGAGGAAGAGATGGCAGCTCCCTTCGACTCTCGAAGGCGAGAGGCCCTGGCTGGAACGCCGCGCGTGGTGCCACGAGACCCGGGCAGCGCACGCGGGGCACACGAGGCGCCCCCGCGCGGGCACCGGAGGAGCAGTCCGGGGAACCCAGCCAGCGCGCGAGGGGCCCACGCGGCGCCCACGGGCGGGCTCCGGGCAAACAAGCAAGAACGGGGGGAACCAGCCCACCCACGTCCTCAGAGAAAGACGTGAGGACCCCTCAATTCAAGCACCGGTCGGGGGAAAGAACCAGGAAGGCAGACCACATCAGACCGAGCCAGGCAAGAAGCAAGCCAGGCATGACTGGGGACACCTCTGGATCAAGCAAAAGACTGCCACCATCTGCCCTCGAACCCGTGGGTGGAGGCAGGAGGAGGGAATGAGGGGGGGAGGGAGGGAAGATGATGAAAGGGACCGCCCCAGGAGGTGCAGGGGGCAAGGGGGAGAATGAGGATGAGCAGCAGCAGCCAGGGGAAGGGAAGGCAGCAGGGGGGCGACAGGGCCAGCAGCGCCAGGCCCGGCACCAGCACCTGAACCTCCAAGAGGTCCTGCCGACAGCACGGGGGCCCGACTCGTATAACTCGCCGCTGGCATCAAGAACCGCGCTCTGGCACCAAGTCTTGGCGCTGTGACTCGAGGGCGTCCGCACAGCAGAACGGCGTCCCGATTTGCCGCATCCATCCTGCGACCCGATCTGCCCTCCCAAGATGATGACGAAATCAATCCGCATCGATCCGCGCCGCGTCGCTCTCCGCGAGACCACATGCTCCGCACAGCACCGCGGCCATCCGGTCCATCCACTTTCTCCAGCTGCTGCTCCAGCTTGGCGTCAACAGCTCCTGCTCTTGCGTCGGCGACGCGGTTGGCGCTGCCTGCAGCCGCACCATCCGCATCTCCAGCACGTCAACTTGTAGTCCAACGCGCCGACACAGTCTAGCCTCATCCCTCGCTGAATGACTAACTGCATCAGCCCGCCGCGGGGGTGGGCATTACGCTTCCACAAAACATTATCTCAAAGGGAAGCACGCTCACAAAATTGCGTGCGCCAGTACTGACATCTCCTCCCTGTCAAGCCTCAACACCGTCACAAACACCATCTGGATCGACACGCCCTCCGCCCTGATGCTCGGCCACCTGCTTCCTCCCGTTGGGTGCCACTGCACAGCCCTCGTCCCAGCCCCTGGGCGCGAGGACCCCGAGCTCAAGCACGACCCAGAGGAGGGGCCTGCAAGGCTGCACCCGAGGGCTTGACGCGTGGCCACTCCATGGCAATTCCGCGCAGCGCAGCTCACCCATCCTAGAGGGCGTCGCCCTCAGCGTACGTCCACGAGATTCGCACCCCTACCCGCGAGCTCGAAGACGCTGCGGGCGCGCGCGGCCCGAACCATCGAGATGGCCCGTCTTCTGCGCAGCGCGCGCCGCGCGACGGCGCGAGACGGGCTGAGGCGGCGAACCAGGGCAGCGTGGACCTCCTCGCCTCTTGCCGTGGCCAGCGTGCGCGGCGTCAACACTCGCGTGTCAAACGTGCGCGACGCCGCTCCGAGGGGCCCCCTGTCAGAGCGCTGACGCCGCCACGCCCTGGCGGCGACCCGCCACCGGCGGGCCCACTAATTGCAGGACGGGCGCCACGCAAGTCCTGGCCGGGAAAGCGGCCGGCGCGGACGCCAAGGTCCGCGGCACTCTGGGGGAAGCACGGGAGCTGCGCGTCGCCGCTGCGACCAGGGTGCGGCCAAAGCCCGCTGGCAGCGGTGACAGAACGGCGCTGGGCTGGGTCCAGAGGGGCAGGTCAAGGAGGCCTCTGTAGCAGACAGCCATGAAGGATCGCATGCGCAGCATGCACAGCGGAGGGAAGCCGTGCCGATCCTGCGGCACGCACTCTTGAGCCAAGATGGCGAGGTGTGCAGAGGCAGAGGTTCAAGAGGAGGAGAGCGACGAGGAGAACTTCGCTGCATAGACTTTCAGCTGTCAGAGGAGGCCTGCGACAGCACGACGGCGTCGAAGGAGCTATCGTCGTAAGGCAGCACCTCGGCAGTCCCTGCACGCACCTTGGATCATCGCCGCGCGGTCGCCGCCGCGCCAAGACGAGATGGCTGCTTCCCTGCTCCCGCGTCCCCCACTCACCGTCACATGCTGATGCGAAGATAATCGGTTCGCCCGCAGCAAAACAGGTCGGTAAAAGAGGCAGTAGAGACGAGAGAGGCATGCAGGGGCGGCATACGAACACGATTAGCTCTTAAACCGAAGTCCTACTGCGATGCATACTCCAACGAGCAGGGCACCTGGGCGTGCAAGATTCGAGAAGCGCTACGCAGATCGTATCGAAAACGCCCCTTGGCTTCTGACTCCATGACCTCCATGTACTTGGGCTCCCGAAGCTGCCCTTCGGCATCAACCCTGAGGGACATTTGCGCTGGTAATGGCGAGACTGTTGGCTACGACTTTCGTGGCAACAGCAGCACGTGCTCTCACCCGAGCCATCCCCACGTGCAGCAGGACCGCACGAGTGGCAGCGACACACACAGGCGAGGATTCCCCGCTCTGGCGGCTGCGTGCGCGGCAGCGGCAGCTGCACAGGCTGCAGTGCCTGCTCTCGCGTTCGCTTTCTGCTGCTGCCCACATGCCCTTACCGAACAAGATGGCGAACACATAGCTCGCAATATGCAGCTCGTGTGTTCATGTGTTGTGGCAGCCCAACTAATCGCACAGCCGCTTGAACGCCTCGACTGTCTTCCGTGCACTCGGATCAACATTCCCGCTGATGAGATACGGATGCCATCATCATCATCATCATCATCATCAGCAGCAGCATCAGCAGCATCAGCATCAGCATCATCCTCATCATCATCATCATCAGCAGTATCAGCATCATCATCAGCATCACCATCACCATCAGCATCCTCATCATCACCATCGTCTTCAACAACCTCAACATCAACATCAGTATCATAATCATCAGCCTCATCGTCATCGTACACGTGATCTTCAACAACATCATGATCGTCGTCGCCATCCTTTCTTTCATCAACGTCATCATCAGCATCATCATTATATTCACCATCACCATCATCATATTCAGCATCAACAGCAGCATAATCCTCATCATCAACATCATCAGCATCATCATCATTATCGACACCGGCGTCATCATCGTCATCATCGTCATCGCCGTCAGCATCATCATCACCACCACCACCATCATCATCAGCATCATCAGCAGCATCGTCATCATCGTCATTGTCATCAGCATCGGCATCGCCATCAACAACAACATCATCAGCATCAGCATCAACATCATCATTGCCATCACGATCTTCATCATCATCATCATCACCATCAACATCATCAGTAGCATTGCCGTCAGCATCACCAGCATCACCATCACCATCACCATCAGTAGGATCAGCATCATCATGATCGCCATCATCGTCTGCTTCATCATCATCAGCATCATCATCATCACCACCATCATCATCAGCATCATCATCGTCCAAATCATCAGCATCATCAGCATCGTCATTGTCATCAGCATCAGCAGCATCACTGTCACCAGCATCATAATCAGCAGCATCACAATCATCATCAGCAGCAGCATCATCATCATCATCGTCATCATCACCGTAATCGTCATCCATCATCATCAGCAGCATCATACTCAGCATCATCATCAACGTCAGCATCATCAACGCCAGCGTCATCATCAGCACCATCATCATCATCATCATCAAAATCATCATCATCATCATCATCATCAGCATCACCATAACCTTCATCATCAACAACATCACCATCGTCATCATAATCATAATAATAAATAATAATCAGAATCACCATCATCATCAGCATCATCATAATCATGATCGTCATCATCATCGCCATTGTCATCGGCATCGGAATCGTCATAGTCATCATCATCATCATCATCATCATCATCATCATCATCATCATCATCATCATCATCATCATCATCATCATCATTATCATCATCATTATCATCACCATCATTACCATCATCACCGACGTCACCATCATAATTATCATCATCAGCAGCCTGATCCAGATGATTATCCTCCTCCTCATCTTCCTCCTGCTCCTCCTACTCCTCTTCCACCCCTATTTGCTCATCCACCTCTGCATCCAACGTAGCCTTCTCCCCCAGTCCTCTCCCCATCCCCGCCGCCTCCCCCTCGTACTGTATTTTGGACACCGGCCGCTGCGGACCAACACATCCACGGCGGTCCTACTGCCGATTTCGGCGTCGCGATCGCTTCCTCAGAACGTATTCATTCTGGGCAGCTCGCGACTCGTCTCCTTGGAGGGTGGGGACACCGCAAGCTGAGGGGCAACGATAGGGGGGACCAGCTCACGGGAGAAACATCGACCGGGAATCGGCGTTACATCGCCGATAGATCTGCGATGCGCCCCCGATAGACAAACCGCATGTTCCTGAGCGGGGTAGGCTTTCAGGCCCCTATCGGTGATCAATGAGCGATTGATGGTCGACGCTTGCAGCCCTGTCGGGGGCGGCCTGGGGTCTGAGCTGGTTGGGCCCTGAGAGAAGGCGCTCGAAATCTGTCCATGGACCCCCTCCCGGATCCGTTTTTGACGGGTTCGTTTTTGACGGCCCCGGGGGCCGAAAACAGCCCCAGGAGGCCGGAAAAAAGTCAAAATAGCTTCTAGAACCCAGCGACTCGAACCTGCACTCCCTTTCTGCTGGCTGGAACCAATGCTGGGCCACCTCAAACACCCACCCGGCTCCAGCCCCCCTGACCCTATCCCCCTGACGTTGTCTCCGACAAGCCTGCTTGCGTCGCGCCCGTCGCGAAGCCCCAGGGCCTTCTCCGGGCGCCGCAGGGACACGCGAGGCGAACGCGGCGGACGCGGACCGCCCGCCCCCAACACTGCCGTCCTGCGTCCCCGCCGTTCCTGGCCGCCCCTCCCCTCCCTCCACTTCGGCCCAGCCCTCCACTCCACTCCACTCCACCCTTCTCCACTCGCCCCTCCCTCCGTCCCAGCCTCCCTCAGCCTCTCCCTTCCTCTCCCTCCTCCCTCGCTCCCCTCCATCAACCGCGGCCCCGGTCCCCGCCCCACCTTAGAGCAGGTGGCCTCCGGGGCCACGCGTGCGGGCACGAGTCTGACTCGCTCGAAACAATTTCACCTTCCTCCTTCCCTCCCCCCTCTCCCTTCCCCTCCCCCCTAACCGAACAGCATCCGTGACGCACTGGCCCCTAACACGGAGCAACACTCGCGAACACGAACAGCGACGTCAGCTGCGAAAGCGTTCGAAGCAGGCAAATCAAGAGGCGTGGCTCCCGAGCGAAACACGCACACGCACACACACACACATACACACACACACACACGCACACACGCACGCACATACACACACACACACACACGAACACGCACGCGCACACACACACACACACACACACACACACACACACACACGCACAACACACAACACTCACACACACGAACACAACACACACACACACACACACTCGAACACACACACACACACACACGAACACACACACACAGGCACACACACACACACGCACAACACACACACACACACCACACACACCACACACACCACGCACAACGCACAACGCACAACGCACGACACACGACACACGACACACGACACACGACACCCAACACAGCACAACACAACGCAGCACAGCGCAGCACAACATGACCGCCGCGGGGCGAGGGCGAGAGCGGCTGTCCTGGTGCGCCGCCTCCTCCTCCTCGTCCTCGAGCCGCGCCGCAGCTGTGCCGAGGCGGCGCGTGCTGCCCGGGGCCCGGCGCCGAAGGGTGCGGGAGGTCTGCCCCGCCGTGGGCAGGCCACGTCACTCCTGGACGCGCGGCCCCCACCGACCCCGCCCCCTTCCCCCGCGCGCGCGCGGGTTGGGGGGGGCGGGAGAGCACAGGGAGGAGGACGAGGAATAGGAGGAGGAGGAGGAGGAGGAGGAGGAGGAGGAGGAGGACGAGGAATAGGAGGAGGAGGAGGAGGAGGAGGAGGAGCCCACGCCAATGAGAAGGTCCCCGCCCCCGCCACACTGGCTCGAACGTCCTCGAACGCATCCTTGCCCAAGCACGCGCGTCCAGCATTGAATGAACCATACTGCATCACAAGCGAGGGAGAAAGCAAGCGGGCGCAGAGGAAGGGCAAAAAGAAGGGATAAGGGCGGAGAGGGAGAGGAAAGCGGGCAGACCTCAATCCATGAGGAAATCGTTCAGCGACTCGCTTCCCGCAGTGAAAGAGCTCATATTGGGCCAGCGTCGGGTCTCGGACTTGAAGAACTCGGGCTCGAAACGGTCATTGTGTTTGACACTCCGCGTTGTAAACGAAACATGGGTCAGGACACTCGTAGCCATCCTTTGCTGCGCCATCGCAGCACCATGCGTGTTAAAGGGTATCCCAAATCCGCGATCATGGACATAATAATCCTGCCTTCGAGCATCATTTGATATGAGTGTGATGTATTCGTCCCTCGTTCCTGCGACTTGCCAGCCATGCGATCGTCCTTAAGATGCATGACCAAGGCGTCGATGCGGCTAGGTCCATCACCATGTCAGAAGCAAGCGCCTCCCCAGACTCAAAGGCAACTTCCCCAACCACATTGAAAGACTTCGCCACCGCACTGACCTCCAACTCGTAGAACACAATCGTCGAATTGCGACAAGCCCGCACGCCATCGACGCCAACAGCTTTCAACAAATCCAGACCACGAACAGACGAGATGAGGACTCTATTGCCACGAGCGACCTCCCGCAAGCGCAAATCGGAAGATAAAGAAAACGCCAGCACCAGCCAAAGCGAAGCCAGCCTCTCAGCGAGCCGCCGCAGGGCAGATTCGTTGCCTTGAGGCCGCAGGTGGGTGATGCGCTGAGCTTTAAAGCACGTGGCGATGCCTAACGGAAGCGTCCACGAGGTCGGAGAAGTTACGGATCTGCCACTTTGACACCAAGTACGGCTCGGATACCGCCGCCATGTCGGAGGCACCAGCGTGCTGGGTGAAGATCCCAGTGATGCTGCAGTGGCGTTCGTTGGAGCCTGCAGGGACGCGAATAATCTGAAGAACCAGCCCATTGTGCTTCAGCTCGTTCAGGCGAGCAGCAACTGTAAAAGGTGCCGCTGCTCGGGAACGCATGTCGGCAATAGTGCGCTGGCAGCGCGCTAAAGCGTCGACTTCAGGCGAGTCAGGGTCAGAGACGGCAGCACCATGAGAGGACGCCCCCCCCCTCCCACGTAGGAGCGAGCGTGGTACGGCTTGAAGTCGGCCCGGAAGACGGCAGCGCCGCCAAGGTATTGAGCGTCTCCCCCATCCTGCGAACTTGCACGGGAAGATCTTCCACCACGGTGGGCAACAGCTCGTACGCGAACTGCTGCGCGAGGAAGGCGACGGTGTCATTCTGGGCCTCGATCAGAAACCCTGCAGCGACCAGCGTAGCAGCAGTGCCATCCCGGCGGGCCACGGCCGCCTCAAGACTCAGCGTATGGGTCGCGGGAAAGCGGAGTAGCGGAGCTTCCGCCCGAAGCGGGCAAGCGTCAAGAACACCACCTGGTTGAAGATGAGCACCTGGCTGTTGACCACCTGGCTATTGAAGAACACCTGTCTGAAGAAGACTACCTGGCTGTTGAAGACCATCTGGCTGGCTGTTGTAGGACCTGCTGGAGACATCCATTGGGTCTGCTGTGGACCAACACTTGGCGGCCGAATGTCACCTGGCTGTGGAAGCGCATGATCTGGAAGTTGAAGGGCACCTGGCTGCTGAAGACGACCATCTGACCGAAGGAGACCACCTGGCTGTTGAAGCGCGCCTGACCTATGAAGTGCACCGTCTGGTTGACGTTGAAGGACACCATCTGGCTGAGGAAGGGCTGCTGGCTGTTGTAGAACACCAGGCTGAAAGAAGATCCTGCTGGAGACCCCCATCTGGCAGCTGTGGACCACCACCTGGCGGCCGAAGATCCCTGGCTGTGGAAGCGCACAACATGGAAGTTTAAGAGCACCTGGCTGCATGGGAAGACCACTTCCTCTTCCACCACCTCCGGACTTCTGTTTGGAGGGGGCAGCAGACCCTTCGCAGAGCTTCCGCTGCCCCCATAAACCTGGCAGAGGGTGACCACCAGGCTGATGAACACCATCTGCCTGCTGAAGAACTCGCGCTGGGCCACCTGTCAGTAGACCGTCTGGCTGTTGGCGGACACTATCAGGCTGATGGAGAGCACCTGGCTGCAGAGAAACAGCGCGCTATAGAACAACGAGTGGCAGTGGAAGCAGGTCTTGCTGTTGAAACTCCCCTGACTGTAACGCATCTGACTGCCGAAGACAGCCATCCGTATCCGCTAGGGTGTCGAGCGTGGAGTTCGCCTCGCTCTTCAGGTGGATGAGAGAATCCTCCAACTGCTTGTTCACAGCGGCCTGCTGCGCACCGAACTCCCTCTGCAGCAACTCTTGCATATCAGAGCGGATTGCATCCACCAGAGCACATCTGCGTCTCGGTTTGCGCCCAGGTGGTCGCCAGCTGTCCCTCTAGAGGCTGCACCCTTTGGCGAGAAGCTGCGTCAGGAACGGGCCGCACGAGCGCCCAGAGAGCTCTGGACGGGCAGGGTGAACGATACAGACGATGTCTGAGGGAGTTGCAGACCGAGTTGAAGATGCGCAACGCACCAGCGTGAATGCTCAGGTGATTGGGTAACTCGATGCCTCAGACATCGTCACGACGAGCTGGCAGAACACCTGCACACAGGCCACCATCACTCGTAGAGAGAGGAGTGGAACATATGGAAGCGACAGACATCGCGAGTGTGGCTTCTGGGCTTCGAAAAAAAAAACAGCGGCTTGAGCCAAAATGGCTACGGAAGGAGGAGTAGGAGGAGGACGAGGAGGAGGAGGAGGAGGAGGAGGAGGAGGAGGAGGAGTAGGAGGAGGGAGCGAGGCAGACGCTACAATCTTAGGATTGAAATCCACACAACGTCAA
>CAUYUJ010014182.1:346874-371874 GCA_963575745.1 Prorocentrum cordatum | reverse complement strand
ACCGCCACCGACATCATCTCCTCCTCGTCACCCTTATCCATCATCCACATTCGGCCTTATCTTCCTTATCCTCCTCCTTCTCCTCCTCCTGCTCCTCCTCCTCCTCGTCCGCCTCCTCCTCCTCCTCCTCCTCCTGCTCCTCCTCCTTCTCCTCTTCCTCCTTCACTCCCTCCTCTCCCTCTCCTCCTTCTCCTCCTCCTCCTCCTCCTCCTCCTCCTCCTCCTCCTTCGCCTCCTTCGCCTTCTCCGCCTCCTCCGCCTCCTGCTCCTCCTCCTCCTCCTCCTCCTTCTCCTCCTCCTCCTCCGCCCCTCCTCCACCCACCTCCGCCTCCTCTCCTTCTCCACCTCCTCCTACTGCTCCTCCTCCGTCCCTCCCTCCTCCTCATCCTCATTCTCCTCATTCCCTCCTCCTTCTCCTCCTCCTCCCCCCTCCTCCTCCTCCTCCTCTTTCTCCATATCCTCGTCCTCCTCGTCCGCCTCCTCCTCCTCCTGCTCCTCCTCCTTCTCCTCTTCCTCCTTCTCTTCTTCTCCTCCTCCTCCTCCTCCTCCACCTCCTCCCTCCTCCTCCCTCCTCCTCCTCCTCCTCCTCCTCCTCCTCCTCCGCCTCCTGCTCCTCCTCCTCCTCATCCTCCTCCTCCTCCTCCTCCTCGTCCCCGCCTCCTCCTCCTCCTCCTCCTTCTCCCTCCTCCCCCGCCCTCGCCTCCACCTCCTCCTCCTCCTCCTCCTCCTCCTCCTCCTCCTCCTCCTTCTCCACCTCCTCCTCCTCCTCCTCCGTCCCTCCCTCCTCTCCTCATCCTCTTCCCTCCCTCATCCCTCTCCTTCTCCTCCTCTCCCCACCTCCTCCTCCTCCTCCTCCTTCTCCGTATCCTCGTCCTCCTCGTCCGCCTCCTCCTCCTCCTCCTGCTCCTCCTCCTCTCCTCTTCCTCCTCCTTCCTTCCTCCTCCTCCTCCTCCTCCTCCTCCTCCTCCTCCTCCTCCTGCTCCTCCTCCTCCTCTCTCCTCCTCCTCCTCCTCCTCGTCCGCCCTCTCCTCCTCCTCCTTCTCCTCCGCCCCCGCCCTCACCTCCACTCCTCCTCCTCCTCCTCCTCCTCCTCCTCCTCTCCACCGCCTCCTCCTCCTCCGTCCTCCTCCTCCTCCTCATCCTCATTCTCCCTCATCCCTCCTCCTTCTCCTCCTCCTCCCACCTCCTCCTCCTCCTCCTCCTTCTCCGTATCCTCCTCCTCATCATCCTCATTTTCCCTACTCACAGGCCCTGTTCGGGAGAGGCGAATTCGTCATCCCGCCAAGCGCCCTCTCGGCCTCCCAAGGGAGACTCGCCAAAGAGCGCGGTCGATCATCAGCAGCGAGCGGACGCCCCCTGATGCCTCCGACCCTGACGATCCGACCACGGTCTCTCGCTATCTTTCGTCTTGGACAATCGTCCAACGATTGATCGTATCTGGGCGCTGACAGATGGTCACTCTGCAGCCGCCACAGTCGAAGCGCTCTCCAAAACCGAACTGCAAATTAGCCAGGTCTGTCGCAAGTAACCAAGCGAGGTGGAAGTTCTGCACAATTCACGGCAAGTTTGACCCCTATGGCCCACATCCCTGGCACCCGTCCATGATTGATTGTGGAGTGGATGTATCGAATGCCCTCCTACTCTCCCCCATGTCAGGTTCCATATTCCGTCTTTCAGCTTCTCCTCAACATGTCGTCATTTTCACTGCCCGTTTCCTCATTCCCCTCCTTCTTATCCTCCACCTCATCCTCCACTTCCTCCTCCTCCCCCCCCTCCTCCTCCTCCTCCTCCTCCTCCTCCTCCTCCTCCTCCTCCTCCTCCTCCTCCTCTTCCTCTATACTTCACCCTCTTCCTCATATCATCCTCCATCATCTTCGCACTTTCTCCTCTTCTCAGTTCATCCTCTCCTCATCTCCTCCTGCCCCTGCGCATCCCACAGCATAGAAGTCCTCCCACTCCGCCTGCGCCTGTCTTGTTGGTTTGGAACAGATGGAGGGGCATGAAGGAGGGGACGACCGCAACATCTCTCGAAACCCGTGCACTCCGTGGCGAAACGCAGCAGAGCCTGACCGGTGGCTTAAAGTACAGCAACATCACAAAAGTAAAAAAAGAACTGGCGAGAAGAGCCCATCGTAGAAGAAGAACTGGCGAGAAGAGGATAAGGGAGGAGGACGAGGACGAGGAAGGAAAGGAAGACGAGGAGGGAGAGTGGGCGGCGTGGTTACCAAAACGGATGTCAGGTACATCGGCTGCTTTAAACCCTGGCCAATGCAATAAGTAAAAAAAACACCGGCCAAAAGGAGGGGAAGGGAGGAGAGGAGGAAGGGAAGAGACGAGGAAACATGGAGCAGACGAATCGGACGGCACAGCCGACGAACGCTTGAAATCATGGGCAGCGAAGCGGGCCCCGTCCCGCGCTGAACCCATACGCCACAGAGGCTCCCAGCGAGCTACAGCTCACAACTCTGTGCGCGAAAAGCTGCGGAGCAGCATAGAAGAAGGAGAAGGAAAGAGACGAGGACGAAGAGCACCAGCGCCCTCCCAGCTGTGACGCGAGCAAGCTGCTCGGGCGAAAGGCAGAGAAACTCAACGCATGGCGAGCACGACACAATCCGATGCCATAGCGACATCAGAAGGCTCAGCAAAAAGAGCTCCAAATTTGCACGCGCAGGACACGGGAGAGGAGGCCATGAGCGAGGGAGCAAGAGGAAGTCCGCGCGTGCGTGCCCAGGAACGCGGAACACCTACTCCTCGGTGGCCGCGTCCACGTCCTCGTCCCGGAAGTGCCCTCGACGCGCCTCGCTGCAGTACTCGCGAAAGAACCCTGCGAAATCGCCGGCGGGGGAGGAGCCATGGCGGCTCAAGTTCTGAGCGCGATACAGCACGTTCACTCCGACTGCCCACTTGGTGAGCTCGTCATCGGTCAGCCTGGGCCCGGAGAAAGCGAGCCAGTGCTCGCGCCCCAGGAGGTGGTTTCTGTAGCGCAGCGACTGGACGATCCGGCATGAAGCGAAGTTCAGGATCGAGTCTTGGTCGTGGCCGCAGCCGAAACGGCAGCGCGTGCCGTGCCCAATCGGGAGCCAGTGCATCACCTATTGCACCAGAGACGCAGCACTGCCGCCCAGCCTGCACCTCTGTCTGCATGCCTTCATCCGCTTGTTCCTCCTCCTCCGCAAGCCCCTCCTCCTCATCCATCATCACCATCATCATCATCATCATCATCATCATCATCATCATCATCATCATCATCATCATCATCATCAGCATCATCATCATCATCATCACCATCAGCATCACCATCATCATCATCATCATCATCATCATCATCATCATAATCATCATCATCATCATCAGCAGCATCATCATCATGATCATCATCATCATCATCATCATCATCATCATCATCATCATCTTCACCATCATCATCATCATCATCATCATCATCCTCATTGTCTTCCTCATCCTCATCCTCATCATCATCAGCAGCATCATCAGCATCATAAGCAGCATCATCCTCATCAGCATCGTCAGAATCATCATCATCATCATCAGCATCATCATCATCAGTATCATCATCACCCCCATCATCTGCAACAACAACTTCATCATCAGCAGCATCAGCATCGTCATCGTCATCCTGAGTATCAGCATCATCATCAGCATCATCATCGGCACCAACATCAGCATCATCAGCATCGCCATCATCATTATCACCACTAGAATCATCATCCTCTTCCTCATCATCATCCTCATCCTCATCATAATCAGCATCGTCGTCATCATCATCATCATCATCGTCGTCGTCATCATCATCATCATCATCCTCCTCATCGTCATCATCAGCATCATCATCATTATCATCATCATCATCATCATCGTCATCGTCATCGTCATCGTCATCATCATCATCATCATCAGCATCATCATATCATCAGCATCAGCATCAGCATCAGCATCAGCATCAGCATCAGCATCAGCATCAGCATCAGCATCATCATCATCATCATCATCATCATCATCATCATCATCATCATCATCATCATCGTCATCATCATCATCATCATCATCATCATCATCTTCATCTTCATCACCATCGCGGGGCACGGCCATCGGCGTCGTCCTGGCCCTGGCAGCCCGCGGGGACGTAGAAGTAGCACCCGGGGCTCTCGGGCGGGCGCGAGACCAGGCTGAAGCTTTCCTGAGGAGCGCCTCGGCGATACGCACCAAGGGGTGGGGCGAGGCGGGAAGGGAGATTCTGAGGCTGGAGGGAGAAGATACAGAGGGAAACAAATAAGTGGACACCCCCCTTCCATTCCAAATGCAGAGTTGGCACGCACAGGGAAGACCGCGGTCGAAGTGCAACTCATTGAACCCACCGCCAACTTTGACCCTTGGAAGGGGGCATCGACAGATGATTGTGGCATGAGTGTTCGCTCATTTCTTCCGAGGCCAGACACGCACCCCGACCCTCACAGCTGGCGTTTGCTGAGCACTGTTGCGCACTTCCTGCGCAGCCCTATGTCGCATGGGGTGCTCAGTGTGCGGAGGGCTCCTGAGAAGAAGCCCCCATGCCGTCTTGGAAAGCAGCCTCTCTCGCCCCACAACCCCCTGCGCGCCTTCGAGCCCTGGCGGTGCGCACAAGAGGGGAGGAGGGGGAGGGAGGGCGAAGCAACAAAACAACATAATCCTGCGACGTACCCAACCCATGTGCATCGCGTGGTCAGAGTAGCTGGCCCAAACTGTCATGGACGATGGCAGCACAATAAACCGTCTCTCGTTGCGCAAGCTGCATGGGTTGCCCGGGCCTTGCACGACTCAGCAGGACAGAAATTGAAGAAGGAGAGGCTGGTCCCATGCTCGAAGAGGAAGGGGGCGGGAACGAAGGGAAGGAGGTGGACAGAAAGGGGCCGAAAGTCGACGAGGGAACAGGGAGAGGGGAAAGGAGGAAGAGGACGACAACGAGGGAGGAGACATGACAAAGGACGTTGGCGAATTTTTCAATGGCTCGCTGATGGGCAGCGACGCCGACGCCAAGTCGCCTTGGCGTCTGAAGTGGTCAGCCGTCCACTGCTAGGCACGGCGAAGTTAATTCTGAGCCTCCGTATGACCCCGGTGTGCTGGACCCCCACGCATGAGCATCGCTTATCCGATCCCTAGCCCCAGCGGCGTGGCCTGGGCCCCACTGGCCGATTTACCCCCTAGATGGGGATATAGGCCCTTCCCCTCGGGCTTCGAGGGGTGTATCCCCAACTGGGGGGGTAATCTGGTGGGGGTCTCGAAGGGGGATGGGGATGGGGATGGGGGTCGGTTAAACGATACTGAACGCAGCTCTTGAAAGTGGCAAAAGTTTCATTTCGCACTTCGCAGCGCACCCCCCCGCGCACGGCGCGGTTCAGCCTGAGTCCCCGTAGGACCCCACTTTGCTGGACCCCCCAGCAGCCCTCGAAGGTGGCGACAGGTTCACGCTTCGCAGCCTCCCAAGCATGGCGAGATCGAATCCGAGTCCCCCTGGGACCGTACTGTGCTGGATGGACTCCAGCAGCACTCGAAGGTGGCAACAGTTTCACGCTTCGAAGCACCTCAGGCCAGGCATGGCGGGATCTCATCTGAGTCTCCGTAGGATCCCACTGTGCTGGACCCCCCAGCAGCCAACAACAATAGAGACAGTTTCACTCTCTGCAGCCCCCAAGACATGGCGATGTCTAATCTGAGTGCTCGTAGGACCCCGCTGTGCAGGAGTCCCCAGCAGCCCTCGAAGGTGGCGACAGTTTCACGCTTCGCAGCACCCCGAAGGGAAGGCGAGGTCCAGTCTGCGTCCCCGTAGGACCCCACTGTGCTGGACCCCCCAGCAGCCCTTGAAGGTGGCGACAGTTTCGCGCTTCGCAGCCCCCCAGTGGAAGGCGAGGCGCAGGAGCCGCGGAACACAGCAAGGTGTGACAGGCAGGAAGCAGATGGGGCAGGAGAATAAGAGGAGGAGGATAAGGAGAAGGAGGAGGAGGAGGAGGAGGAGTAGGAGGAGGTGGAGGAGCGGAGGGAGGCGAGGGAGGGCGAAGTGGAGATGGCGGCGCTGCATTCGAAATGAGAGCCCGACACAGGGGCGTCCGCGCGGACCTCTCTTGGGTCGGCAACTGGACCCCTTTCCCTGCACCGTCCCTGGCGCGCGGAGCGCGCGGGGGGCGGCGCTGGAGGCGCCGCCAGGGGTGTGGGGAGGGGGGGCCAGCGCCGACGCAAGACACCCGCGGACCTTCGAAGGTTCATGCCGATGCCGTTTTTAGGGGGGTGTCTTCGAGGCGCAGGGCGAGGGGGGCGGCATTCTGAGAAAGGCAGCCTTCGCCCGTTCTTGGCCTCCCAAAGTATCGTTGTGGCCACGGCTGCATGCAGCTCAAAAAACTTGCCGAGGTGGGCCACAGGAGCGGTCCGGGAAGCAGTTCTGGGGTAATGCGGCGAATGAGGCGGCCTTCTGAGATCCCGACGTCGGGGGGGTCCTTGGAAGGGGTGGCCCTGCTCCGAGGGCCCCTGCGAAGGCCTCTGAGATGGGACGCAGAAGAACATACTGATAACAGGCCCCCCCCGGGGGGGCTCTCGTCCGAACCGATCATCTTAGAATCTACACTTTCCCGAGCGGTATGGCCAGAAAGAGCCCGCCACCGAGCGTAGACTACAAGACTTCTCAAGCGCGCATGTCGCACCTGCGGAAGAGACGCACACACAGTATCAATATGTTTGGGTGAGGCCGATGAGAGAGCCTCTGAGGATGTCCCCAGACCCCTACCGGGTCTCTGGAGCAGGTGTTCACCCTGCGTCTGCTTTCGACTGTCCCAGGGCCCGAAAACGAATCCTGGAGGCCAACAAGAAACTGAACCCTTCCCGAGCCCAACGCCTCAAACTGGCCTCCCCCACCTCGCTTGCTCGCCGGAGCCTGCGCCGGGCAACCTCAGACCCCCAGCGGGCTCCAGTCTGAGAGGGGCTCCCGAGAATCGGTGGTCCAAAGATGAGGTCCTGAAGGATGGGCTCCTAAGGACTGGAAGGGCTCCAAGTGTGGCTTCACGCTGTTTGAAGCAGCTCGTCATTAGGACCCCATCCCTCAGGACGCTATCTTTGACCGAGATACGGCGGGGACCCTTCTCAGAAGAGCGCCCATCTCGCCCCGCCCTTGAGCATGGACCGAACGTCCCGACTACCCATAAGAAATGTCCGTAGAACCCACACATCTTATAGTAACGAAACAGTTGTTCTTCGAGCAGAAAGCCGATGTGCTAAAACCGGACAGCCCCAGCCAGACATGTTCTGAGAACACTTCGTGCAAAACACAAGAGGCTCTGATAACATTCCTTGGTGGGCCTACAGGCAAGCCAGGACGCCTCGCCACTGCTCGATGCCCCTCTTTGTGCTCGCCGCCGGGCGCCGGCGACGATGAGCGACCACCACTCCGGCAGACCCTCGTGCAGCGCGGCGGGCTCTACGATCCTGCCCACGAGCCCTCCGGCAGCTCTCTCGGCCGAGCCCTCCTGGCCGGCGGGCCCAAGCACCGTCGAAGTGTTCGAGTCGTCCGGCCCAGACACCACGTAGGTGTCCACGTCGCGCTCCTCGGCCGAGGCCTTCTCGGGCGCGCCAGTCTCTGCGGCCCTGTCCTCGGGGACGAAGACCTCGCGGGAGCCGAGCGCAGCGCCTTCTCCTCCCATGGCGAGCTCGTGCCGTGACGACTTGCGCAGAGTGGCTTCTGACACCGCGTGGGACGTTCACCCTTGACGGATCGCGGCTTTCCCAAGGCGCAAGCCGCTCGCTGCAGAAGGACTCTGGGCCACAGGCGGCGTGCAGCCTTGAACGCCTGAGCTGGGGACGCCATCCTCCCTCGGCTGCTCCTGCTCCTCCTCCTCCTCCTCCTCCTCCTCCTCCTCCTCCTCCTCCTCCTCCTCCTCCTCCTCCTCCTCCTCACCCTCCCCCCCCCTTCTCCTCCCCCTCCTCCTCCCCCTTCTCCTCCTTCTCCTCCTCCTCCTCCTCCTCCTCCACCTCCTCCTCCTCCTGCTCCTACTCCTCCCCTCCTGCTTCTCCTGCTTCGCCTGCTTCTCCTCCTGCTCCTCCTGCTCCTCCTGCTCCGCCTGCTTCTCCTCCTGCTTCTCATCCTGATTCTCCTCCTCCTCCTCCTCCTCCTCCTCCTCGTCCTCCTCCTCGTCCTCCTCCTCGTCCTCCTCCTCCTCCTCCTCTTCCACCTCATTCTTCCTATCCTCCCTCCGTCTCCCCCCTTCTCCTATATCCCTCCGGTTCAGCAAAGGTCCGCGGGCCCTCGACAGTGCTACTCTCGAGTCCAGGGGGGGGGGGCATCAAGGGAGATCTTGGAACGTTCTGGGCCTGGTGGTGGTGGAATGTGATAGAACATGTCGGCCGATTTGGAACGAAGGCCCCTGCGGGTGCCTTCTCAGACTCTCTGAGGGCTGTCTGGGGGCCAGGGGGAACGTCCCAGAGAACGTTCCATAGGACGTGTCAGGGGGACGTGTCCAGGGGCAGTCTCTTGGGGCCAGTTTGGACTCGTTTGGGGGGCCTCTTGGGCCGTCTTGGGGCCATCATCGGTCATCTGAGGCCCGTAAGCCCCCTGGAGAGGTCTCTTGCGACAATATTGGAGCGATGTCAGGCCCACCTTGAGCCGTATTGGGGACCTGTTAGTCCATCGAATGCCGCTTCGGGGCTCTCCTGTGGCGTCTTGGGGCCAGCTTGAGCCCGCTTGGGCCCTGGGGCCCGCTTGGGGCTGCTTTGAGCCGCCCGAGGACATCGCCTTTCCTCTCTCCCACCCGTTGCATATGAACACGAGATCACAATAGCGCTATCAGGTGAGACCATCTTGGTGCTCCTGGTGCCGCAGAAAGTGTCGAAGTGCTGCTTGCGCATGAAGCACGCCGCCTGTCTCCCGGGACTGAAGACAGGGTGACTCTAGCAGCAGGGCAAGGCTGCGCTGTCTTCTCTCTTGCGTGGGCGAGGTGCTTGATGCTGCACCATCGACGCAGGCCCAATGCAAAGTTCCAGAGGGCGTGAAGCGTAGGCACGGCCTAAGGGGGGTGCAACGATGTGCCTCTCAGGCCACTGTTTTCACAGATACGAGCTCTCGCTTGAGGACGGATGCAGGCATGCGCCTCAGTAAGACGCCCACTGCGCACTCAGCGATACGATGCGAAGGCCGCGCGCCTGAGCTTCACCCTACCTGAATCAATGACACTCCTTCTCTCTCTCTCTCTTCATATGTATATCTCTCCCTCTCTCTCTCATTCCCCCCTTCTCTCTCTCGAGTATATATATATATAACAGACATATCGTGCTCGCACATGTCTATGTACATGCACACGCGAACCCCACCCGAAACAGGGCGCACGCCCTGCCCCGCGAGATCCCCGCAGCCAGGCGGGAACGTCAGCGCAGGAGCAAGCTCCGGCTGCCAGGGCGGGGGGAGGGGCGGCGGGCACCCCCAGGGAGCCCGACGGAGGCCAGGGCCCTCCTCGGGCGAGCGCGTGGTGGAGCACGGAGGGCACGCCCTCGGCCCTCGAGCGGCGGCTGACGGCCCGCCGAGAGGCGTCACGCCCCCCCCTCCAGCCCGACCCTGCTGGAACAACCACGAGCGACGATGCCGAGGTTCAGTGCGAGGAAGAAGGGCCACGAGAGCAAGGACAGGGCTGCAGTGAGGAGGGGGTGGAGGTGAAGGCCCGATGATGGCGGTCATGTCTCGAGGGTGGGGCGCGAGCTCGAACACGGCAACGCCGCAGCGCAGACGCGTTACGACTCTCTTTTTTGAATGGTGGCCCTTCCAGTTTGTTGCAACGTGCTAGCTTGCACCACGTGGCGCTAGGAGCCAGGAGTAAACGCATGGCCACCTGCAAGAGTGAGCTATGGACACTTGGGGTGGCGCAGAAAACGAAACTGCTTCACGATACGATGGCGACGATGTAGCCTCCACGCCGCCAAAGACGTCCGCGTCACTGGGGCCACTTCCATCCAGAGAGGATGGCCGATGCCTGCTCCTCTGTCTTCCCCGACAGGTGGCTCCAGTGGGGGTAGTGCATCGGCAACAGCGGCGTGCCGTCTGGCCCGTCCTCTGGGTTGAGGCCAGGGGTGCTGCGCATCGCCTCCTTCAGGAGCTTGCACACCTTGCGGTTGCCGTCGGGCCCTAAGTGTAGCCCATCGTGCAGGTCGGCGACATCTATGTGCCCCCACAGGTCGACCACGGCCGTCACGGGCAGGCCGCGCACGACCGCCGCGTACGGAGCCACCTGCTCGTTGGACCTTGTCGGCCACCGAGAGTGGTCCACAGGCGGGGGCGTGATGGCGATGATGGCCGCTCCGGGAGACGCAGCCTTCACCATGTCGATCATGGCCCTGAGGTTGTCCTCGTACTCCTCCACTGGCACGTGCTGCGAGGTGCTCTCCGCATCGTTGGCCCCGAAGAAGAGCGTCACCGCCATGATGGGCCCCGGCGACGCGTCCAGGATGCCCGGTAAGATGACCCTGGCCCAGCGGGTGTTGTAGCCGGAGAAACCGCGATTGACGACGTCGGCGGCGCGGTGGAACCAATTGTACAGCCCCGCGCCCCAGCCGCACTCCGAGAAGGTTGGCGGCGCACACAAAGGTTTGGCGCGAGTGGGGGGGGGCGGCATTCTAGGAAGGCAGATGTGACTTCTTAGACGCCCTCCAGGATTCCAAAAAGCCTCCACAGAAATATCCAGGCGCTTCCGAGAGGGCCCTTGCCGTGGGCGCCCACACCGCGCCATCTGCTTGTGCGCGCCGCCAAGAAGGACTGCTGCGTGATAGAGTCCTTCGGGCCCCGTAAAGGGGGACTCTGACAAAACACGGCATTGGCCGCCAATGTCGTGGCTTGCTGTTTTCTCGGGTGCCCCGAGGTTTGGCGCACCCGAGAAAACTGCAGCTGTGGGTCAAAACATCACCCATCCTACCATTTCTACAGAAGGTCTGGCTTACAATGTCCTGGTTTTTCCAGCACCACGACCACAATGGCGACCATGTGGGGAACGCTGCCACCACCGAGAAGCAAGCCTGCCGCCGCACCGTGCTCCCCCGTTCCTCCCCCCGAGGAGCGAAGACGGCGACGAGTCGAGAGAGCGGATGGGGGCGGCGAGGGGAAGGGGGCGGAGCGGAGCGCGAGGAGCGAGGCACGACGAGGAGCGAGCGAGAGCGAGCGAGGGAGAGGACGGCGCCCTGGCTTCGGGGGCCCCCCGAGTCCCCGAAGAGCACCAGCGACGGGCGCCTGCTGCTCTCCGCCGGCGGCGGCCCCGCGCAGCGCACGACGGCGGCCCGCGCGCCGCCCGCGCCGCGGCCCGCGCGGCCGTGGAGCCGAGCGCCCGAGGCGGGCACGCAGGCGCGCGGGCCCTCCGGCGCGCGGGCCGCCTGCAGGGCCCCGTACGCGACCGGCGCCAGCAGGGCGGACCTGCGCAGGCCGCGGGCCAGCCCGGCCCGCGAGGCCATCGCCCGGGGCGCAGCGCGCGCCGCGCGAGGGGGCGCCGGGTGCCGCGAGCGATGACTGCCCGCCGGACCGCGTCCCAGCCGAACCCGAAGACCCAGGTTTCGGGCCAGGGGGGCCACGGGTGCCACACGTTGTGGACGCCCGAAATGGACATGGAAAGAATGGGTACAATGCCCAACAACAAATGTTGTCCCAAACCAACAGCGGCCGCTGTTGGGCAGGCGGCCTCCTGTCCCAAAAGGACACAGGCCGCGGCGGCGCGGACAGCGAGTCCTGTTCAAACTGAACAGAAACTGCTGTTGGGCATTGTACCAATTCTTTCCGTACCCATGTCGTTCGTGCAGACAACGTGCTTTTTCGATGCTCCCCGACGCCCCCCCCCACCGAGAATGGGGGGGGCAAATTGGGGCCTTCGGGTTGGGTCGGGGTGGTTTGGTTTTGGTGGCTGGCGAGTCAGGAAGCCAGAGCATCCATGGCGAGGACGTGGTGTTTCCGCAAGGGCACCCCTGCATCCCTGCCTCCACGGCCAATCCCCAGATCTCCGAGGATACGGACTTTTCAGCCCGGCGGTTTGGCCCCGGGGCTCGTTATCGGGCCCCGGGACCATCAAACATAGATTGGGGAAAACGACCTCAGGGAAGGAGGTCGAGAGCTCTGGGACCGCGGACTGAACAAAAACCATGTCGGAGGATGTCTGGGTCCTTAGCCAGTTTCGACATGCAAGGGCGTCAAATTTAGGTGGTGCAAGAGCCTTGCATCCTCAATGTGCGCCCTGACCATCGGTTTTGACTGTGCAGCGACCTCTCGGGCGGGGCTACAGCAGCTTGGGCTCGGGCTCGGGCGCGAGATCGAGGTCGAGCTTCGGCACGGGGTCGGGCGCGGGGTTTCGGGCTGCTGCTCGGGCTGCAGCTCGGGCTCGGGCTCAGGTCGAGCTCGGGCTGCAGCTTGGGCGCGGGCGGGGCTGGTGGATCGCACCAGCCGATGCATCGGCGATGCATCGGCGACGTCGGGGCGGAGGAGATCGGAATCCAGATCGCGCCGCATCGCCGATGCATCAGCGATGCGGCGTGATCCCCCGACCTCATCCACTCCGCCCCCATTTGGAACGTCTGGATCAGTGCTTCCCCCCGCCCGCAGGCTCGGACTCGAGAAGTATGCAGATGGCTCTGGGCCACAGGAACGAGGGCTCGGCCCTGTTGCGAGAATCTCGTCAAGCATGTGCCTGCGCCCACTGAAGACGAATCGTGGAGCCGCCAACTCTTCTTCTAGGCTTTGATTGCGCGCTTGCCCAAGGATTATTGCAGCGCGTCTGCGGATCCAGGTACCAAACTACAAAGCCAGCACGACCCTGATTCGTCCTGCTGCGATTCAGGCAGCTTTAGGAATGGCAGGCTGGTTTCCAGAGACATGAAGATGTCAAGTGCGCTGACATGTGCTGCTCATTGGGCAATTACTGTAACTGTTCAGTTTAGTGGGCAAGGGTGGATTTCCCTTCGCGCGATACGAATGGGAACAAGACGTCAAACTTACAATGGTGTTCAAGGTGGTGCTGGGACCAATGAGTTACCCGCCAGACTTCTACCCAAACCAGCCGAGTTGGGTGATCTCCAGAACTGCCCACCTACACAGAATCCCACCAGCCCTTTAGGGCGCGAGTGGTTTAGATAGTCCTCTCTGTTATCAACCCCCGTCTTCCCCTCCGGGGAGGGGTTTTGCACTGTTCCCTATTAATAAACACCCCCTCCCCCAGGCGACTGGGGGCCAGCCAGGGTCCATGCCGACACCCCCCCACCATCCCTTTGTAAAAAACAATACACAACACACTCTGCCTCCAAATTCGGAACATGCGCAGCCAACCCGATGCGCCCCCCCCCCCCGCCATCCCTGTCAAAAAACAATACAGAGTACACTTGGCGGCGGCGGCGGCTGCGGCGGCTGCGGCGGCGGTGGCGGCGGCTGCGGCGGCTGCGGCGGCGGCGGCTGCGGCGGCGGCGGCGGGCGGGGGCGGGGGCGGCGTTGGCGTTGGCGGCGGCGGCGGCGGGGCGGCGGCGGCGCGGCGGTGGCGGCGGCGGCTGCGGCGGCGGCGGCGTTTGGCAGCGGGGGGCGGCGGCGACGGCGGCGGCGGCGGCTGCGGCGGCTGCGGCGCGGCGGCGGCGGACAGCGGGGGCGGCGGCGGCGGCGGCGGCGGCGGCGGCGGCGGCAGCGGCGGCGGCGGCGGCGGCGGCGGCGGCGGCGGCGCCAGATTGGCCCCCAGTAGCTGTCCATCCCAAGACGACTGCTGAATATGCTCAGGCTCGGGCCAGACTCGGCTACGTATGTGTTGGGAGGGCGGGTGGGAGTGAGCGAGACGGCTTGCGGGCGGGGAGGGGGTAATTTGATCACTCCCCCTACCCCCTCCCCCTGGGCCTGGAGAGGGGGGGCCGCGGGTCGCCGGGGCGTCCTTTGTCGGTCCCTGGGGGGTCATTTTTTGACACCCCTCACAAGGATCGTGGCCCCAGGGGGGGGGGCAAATAAGTGCTTTCGTCTTCTTTGACCGATCTCCTCCAAGATGGCCCCAAGAGCGCTCCCAAGGCCCCCAAGAGCGCTCCCAAGACGGCTCCAAGACGGCCCAAGACGGCCCCCCAAGACGGCCCAAGCGGCGGCCAGTACGGCCCAAGAGGGCCCCAAGACTGCCCTAAGAGCGCCCAAGTGGCGCCCAAGAGCGGCCCAAAAGAGCCCCAAGCGGCTCCAAGACCGCCAAAAACACTGCTCCAAGTGGCCGCGGAGCCTCCCGAGGACGCCCCCGAGAAGCTAAGACGGCCCAAGAGGTCCCCAAGACGCTCCAAGAGAGCCCCGAGAGGCGCCCTAAGAGGGCACCAAGAAACCAAAACCATTGATTTTCCGTGGGCGCTTCAAACATTTTAGCGTTCCCGCCCTTTCGGCTTCCCGACGCTACAAGACAGCCCAAAAGGCATGCACGACCGCCCCAAGACGGCCCAATAGGCTCCCAAGACGGCTCCAAGACGGCCCAAGAGGGCCCCAAGACGGCCCAAGCGGCGGCCAATACGGCCCAAGAGGGCCCCGAGACGGCCCCAAGAGCGCCCAACAGGCGCCCAAGAGCGGCCCAAGAGGGCTCCAAGAGGCTCCAAGACCGCCCCAAGACGGCTCCAAGTGGCCGCAGAACCTCCCGAGGACGCCCCCGAGAAGCTAAGACGGCCCAAGATGCCCCCAACACGCTCCAAGAGAGCCCCGAGAACCGCCCTAAGACGGCCCCAAGGAACCAAAACCATTGATTTTCTGTGGGCCTTCAAACATTTTAGCGTTCCCGCCCTTTCGGCTTCCCGACGCTCCAAGACAGCCCAAAAGGCATGCACGACCGCCCCAAGACGGCCCAATAGGCTCCCAAGACGGCTCCAAGGCTGCCCAAGAGGGCCCCAAGACGGCCCAAGCAGCGGCCAATACGGCCCAAGAGGGCCCCAAGACGGCCCCAAGAGCGCCCAACAGGCGCCCAAGAGCGGCCCAAGAGAGCCCCAAGAGGCTCCAAGACCGCCCCAAGACGGCTCCAAGTGGCCGCGGAACCTCCCAAGGACGCCCCCGAGAGGCCAAGACGGCCCAAGATGCCCCCAACACGCTCCAAGAGAGCCCCGAGAACCGCCCTAAGACGGCCCCACGAGGCCAAAATCAGATGTCCCCCTTGAGTATTTCAAACATTTTAGCGTTCCCGCCCTTTCGGCTTCCCGACGCTCCAAGACAGCCAAAAAGGCATGCACGACCGCCCCAAGACGGCCCAATAGGCTCCCAAGACGGCTTCAAGGCTGCCCAAGAGGGCCCCAAGACGGCCCAAGCGGCGGCCAATACGGCCCAAGAGGGCCCCAAGACGGCCCCAAGAGCGCCCAACAGGCGCCCAAGAGCGGCCCAAGAGAGCCCCAAGAGGCGATATTTCGGGCCCCGACGGGGGTACACCAATAAATGCTCTCTCCGTCTTTGCCCGATGGACTCCGAGATGGCCCCAAGAGACCTCCCAAATTCCCGCAAAGAGCCCCGAGAGGGTTTCAAGACTCCCAAAGGAGCCCCAAGAGAGCCCCAAGAGAGCACCAGGGCCACGATTCCCTGAGATCCCAAGAGAGCCCCAAGATCGCACGGCAACGCCAAGAGGAGCAGGAGGACGAAGAGAAGGAGCAACGAGGACGAGGAGAAGGAGAGGAGGATGGAAGATAGAAGCCAAAGAGAGGGAGAAGGAAGAGAAAACACCCTACGGTCAGCGCACCTTTTTCGAGCGGCTGTGTTTGGATGGGCTTGTGGGGACTCGCGAAGCGTAAACAATTACACTCCAACACCGCCCAACCCTCTCCAACTCGAACAAACTCCAGCACTCTCTACACAGCTGGGGAGGCGCTCTCCAAATATCGGCATGCTCCTGCCGTAGACAATACTCGGGCAGAAACCAATTTCAACTTACGATGTCGCCCAACAGTTCAAAGTGGCAAGTGTAGAACGGGTGTTGCTCTAGAGCCTTCTGCTGCGCTCACTTACAAAACTGTCGACACCTTCGTGCTCCCGGTTTAGCGAAGTCATAGACATGTGATCACGTTCGCGTGCTCACATTTACGAGTCTGCAGGTGAGAGGAAGCTTGGACCAGCTGCAACGAATCAGCCCTCAAATATCTGCGCACCACTTGAGCCAGAAATGATTCGGAATATAAGCTCGACTATGGTGATGACCACGGCCATACGATCACATAGGCAATGACGACCACATGAAGGCTGCGGCTGCCGCAGTTCGGCCACTATGCGAGTGGCCACGTCCCTGAAGTAGTTTCCTGTGTCGCGGCGAAGGCCTCAGATTCCACATCTCGAACAAATGAAGGCAGAGGTAACGATGTGAGGCAGTCGGGAAGGCCAACTCGCACCCCACATTGCTCAAATCTCTGCTCGTTCGAGGTCTGAGACGCGTCGGGCAAGAAGGACGCAGAGGCCTTACAAGGTTGCGGACAGAGCAAAGGGGCTAAAGAAACGCAAGGCAATCCGGCAATCTGGCCGGGAAGATCAAATACTCATATGGTCCCTCCCAATGTCGGTGAAGCCCCGTCGTGGGTCGGATGCCCAGTGCTAACAAGGCGTGCACCGCACCTACTGCTTGATCGTTCGGATCGGCCTCGCCTCGGGAGTGAAAGGGTACACCACCCAGACAGCAGAGTCATGGACCTGGATGGCTGGAAACGATGAGCTTTACTACACTGGTGATCTCTGCACACCGCTGTGCACAAGCAACTACGTATTTCTTAGTGCGTGGTCCAAATCCGCAATGTTCAACGGTTCTGGTTCGACACGAGCGAAAGGCGGGAGCAGGCGGCACAACGACAGCGCGACCCAGTGAAGCAAGGGTGATGCCACTGAGCTTACTTACCCCTTCAGGCATGCAGCCGAAAGAATGAGCCAGACGGTGAACACGGGAGGCGCGGAGGGAAGGACACCGTCGGGAGCTTTTGGATAGCGTGTCGCGGCGGCGGCCCCAGCGACACGATGCGCCCCGCAAGCGGATAGCACGTCGCTGCGCTCCGCGGGGCGGGGGGCCCGGCAAGGCTCGGGACGCTGACGCCTGGAAGTGGATAGCGTGTCGCGCCGAAGCGTGGTGGGCCAGAACCTGCGGAGCAATCCAAAAGTTCCTGACCGTACTGAGGGGAGGGGAGAACTGGACTGAGCAGGCAGTCGTTAGGCTCCGCAGAGCCGGGCGCAATGGCCACCAGCCCAGCAATGGATGCAATCACGTGGTAAAGGGGTGGTGCGTGGAATTAGTTGGCGATAGTCTGAGCATGCCAAACTTGACGACGTCGCTCCTCCCACGGCACTCAGCAGCCAGACGCCAGTCTGGACGTTATCTAGACAGGCCCCGTGCATAGGTTCATACCGCAAGCAGTACATCCGGCACCACGCCAGCAAGACCACCCCCCTGACACTGCGGCAACCGCCGCCTGACCCTCTCCTGGCATGCTTGGCCAATCAAAGCACCAGCCCGCTGCCACCCGTGACAAGCCCAACTCCAGGCAGCGGACCAAACACTAATCTCGCACCGCTTGAAGCCATGTGCGCCTCAATGCTCTCCCTGTATCGTCCCGAACCTTCCTCCGTGTTCCGCGCTCAACTCCCCACCGCCACGGTCCCGACCCCTCGCTCCTGAGTGTCGATGGCCTCCAAGGCGTCCAGCTTCCAGTCCACCGGCACGCTGTTCTGGCCGTGGCGGGGACGGGGAACGCGAAAACGCGCGGCTTCTCCAGCAGATTCTGCTGTGTCCCGAAACGTACTCGGAACGACTCGCTTCCTCTGTCGTGGACTTCGCTCCAGCCCAGGGGCCGTGCCCGACTCGGCGTCGACACCGCGCCTGGAGAGCTCGAAACTGCAGCAGAGGGTAAGCAAAGCAAAGGGCAAGGCGGACGTGCCTCCTGCAGGTGGGCGTGGACTCATCTGGCTCCTGCCTGCTGCTCCTCCTCCGGAGGCTCCTCCGCCTCCGCCTCCTCCTCCTCCTCGCAGCCGGCGGCCGCCTACACAGGGGACGCGGGCGGGGAAGGCGCCCCAGCCCCCAACGCAGCGTGCGCTCCGGGGGCCGCGGCCGCTCCGATCCGAGCGAGCAGGGCGGCGCCGCGGCGCTGTCCTCGGTCTGGAGCTTGGCGCAGGCGGAAGGGCTGTGCGACCCGGTGCGGCTGCAAGAGACCGCGCGTCTCGGGTGGGTGCCCGAAGAAGCACTGGCAAGAGCGACTCTGGGGAGGGGGAGGGCGATGGACCAAAATGAAGCAATCCCTGTGACATTCACCGGCGAAGCGTCTAGCTGGGATGTCTTTTTCTTCCAGTGGTGGACTGACTCTGGAAAACCGGGAGAGGGAATCGATCATCCACAGGAGTCGGTTTGGATCTTGCTCCCCCCCCGAACTTCTCGCGCCAGATCCCAGGTAGTGAGCACCAGCGAGCTGGAGCCGTGCGTGCACTGGGCCCCTGCGGGCTCGAGGCGGTCCTCTGGAGTGCGAGGTGCCACGCGGACGCTCTCAAATCGTCCAGAACTCTCCTGCTCCGCTGGCGTAATTACGGCCAGACCTAGGACAGAAGAACATCCTTCGAGAATTCAAGAACATGAGTCCCTCCGCCGGCCAAACTGAAGAACATTCGAGGTACCCTCCCCCAGGATGCACAGGGACATTTAACAAACACGAAGAACATTCGGGCACCCTCCCCGAACCAGCCTCGATCTCATACCTGGTCCGACCGTACTGCGCAAGGAGGGGACGAACCTCGAGGAGCCATGTGTCCGCGCCGAGGCTTCCGGCTGCAGCGAGGCTGCCTATTTGGGCCACTGGTTCTGCCCGCCCGTGGCCGTGTATTCGCGACAACGCCCGTGGGCCGCCCTTCCCCCCCCCCCCTTGTCCTGGGCGGGACGGAAGGATAGGACAGCAAAGGGCTGGGTAGAGAATCAGCTCGCGTAGCTGGTACTCCTGGCGCCTCCTGGCGCCGGGAGGCGCCCAAGTATCGAGGAATGGGCCCAGCGGCGGGGCGGAAGCCAGGCGGCGGAACGAATTAGGACGCGATTTTCCCCATGCCCCACCCCCCCTCATCCTCCACCCCCGCGTCGTGCCCGTTCTCGCCAGGGGATCCAGTGAGGAACATTTGCTCACACGTCGGTCGGATAAAGTAGGTAAAAAGCTCACACGTCGGTCGGATAAAGTAGGTAAAAACATCAGGTAGGAAGGCTGATAAAATAGATCGGGGTCAGGCCCTCGCAAGACACAACAAAAACACATCGACTCTTGAAGTAGGAAGGCGCTTGAAGTAGAGCGGGATCTGGGAATCCAAGAACACCTGCTTTCAACGACACGGCGGCCATGGCGACACGCTATCCCCTACGAGCGGACAGCGTGTCGCTCCTCTCCGCAAGGCCGGAGGCAACGAAAGGCTCGGGACGTTGACCCCTCGGGACCGCGAAGTGGGTAACGTGTCGCGCCGCAGCGCCGTGGGCCAGACCCAGCGGAACAACACTATATAAAAAGCTCCCGACCGTAAACCAAACGGTTTCGAGGTCGTCGTCGTCGTCTTCGTCGTCTTCGTCGTCGTCGTCGTCCTCATCGTCGTCGTTGTCGTCGTCGAGGCGCGGGCCCTCCCGACCCCTGCAACCCCCGCGCGCAGCGCGGGGGCCTCGCCCTGGAGCGGGCAGCCCTCCGGCTGCCACGCGTAGCACCCACGCCTCGCAGCCGGGCGCGAGCGGCAGGGACGTCGACGACGACGACGACGACGACGACGACGACGAGGACGAGGACGACGACGACGACGACGACGACGACGACGACGACGACGACGACATCGACGACAACAACGACGACGACGACGACACGGGGTAAGACGACGACGACGACGACGACATCGACGACGACAGCAGTCCGCGCCTCAGGGGCTGCGGCGGTGCCGCGAGAGGCACCCGGATCATTGTGGCGTTGGACGCGCCGCTCAGTTCCTCGTCTGGTAGCTCGGCAGCCTGGCAGGCCGCGGGGCTGGTCGTCGCCACAGCCGCCGCCGCCGCCCTCGCAATCGTCGTCGTCGTCATCATCGTCGTCGCGCTCGCTCGGCTAATTGACCCCCGGGCGCCAGGCGGCTGAGTCAGCGATACCACCCCTCTCCAACTCTGTTGCCACCTACAATTCCTCCTATCCCTCCTTCCTCCTCCCCTCTCCCCCTCAACCCCCCTTTCGTCGTCGTCGTCGTCCTCCTCCTCCTACTTCTCCTCCTCCTCCGCCTCCTCCTCCGCCTCCCCCTCCTCCGAGCCGGTCGCCGCCGCCCTTGGCACCCCCGACCGCACCGCGCCTCTTCAGCAGACTTTTGACGCAGAGCTTCGGCGCTCTCCTTCTCCTCGTCCTCATAGTAGGCCTGCTGCTGGGACCGCTCGAGGGAAGGAGCAGCCCTTCGGCGCAGAACTTCGGGGCTGACGGCGCTCTCCTCCTTCTCGTCCTCATAGAAGGGCTCCTGCTGGGTCCGCTTGCGGGCAGGGGGGCTTCCGACGAGACGCACCCTTGAAGGAGGGCCAAGCCGCGAGGTTCAGCAGGGTCCGCATCGGGGCGTCGGGCACTCCTCATTCTCCGATTCGTCCAACTCTTCCTCCTTTTCCTCCCCTCCTCCTCCTCCTCCTCCTCCTGCTGCTCCTCATCTCCCTCCTGCTCCTCCTTCTCCTCCTCCTCCTTCCCCTTCGGCCTCCTCCTCGTCATCACCTTCACCGTCATCATCATCATCATCATCATCATCATCATCATCATCATCATCATCATCATCATCATCATCATCATCATCATCATCGTCGTCGTCGTCGTCGTCGTCATCGTCGTCGTCGTCGTCGTCGTCGTCACCATCATCGTCATCATCATCTTCATCTTCATCATCAGCATCATCATCAGCATCAGCATCACCATAATCATCATCCCAACTACCATCGCCGTTACCATCAACCTCATCAGCATCATCATCAGTAACAGCAGCATCAGCATCGGCAACATCATAATCACCATCATCACTATCATCACATTCATCATCATCATCATCACCACCATCATCCACATACTGGTGCTCACCATATCATCAGCATTATCATTAGCATCATCAGCAGCACCACCTTCATCATTATCATCATCAGCATCATAATCCTGACCATGAGCATCGTCATCATCAATATCATCATCACCATCATCACCATTTCCTGCATTACCATCACCGTCACCATCATCAGCATCAGCAGCACATCATCAGCAGCAGCATCATCATCCTCGTAGTCATCATCACGATTATCATCCTCAGCAGCAGCATCATCATAATGCTAATGAGCAGCAGCAGCGGCAGCAGCATCAGCATCATCACCAGCAGTATCAACATCAGCATCATCATCAGCAGCAGCGGCAGCAGCAGCATCAGCAGCATCTGCAACATCCGCATCCGCATCCGCATCAGCATCATCATCAGCACCATCAGCATCAGCATCATCATCAGCAAAATCACCGTCATCATCATCATTATCATCATCATCATCATCATCATCAGCACCAGCATCACCTTCATCACCAGCATCACCTTCATGAATCATCAGCATAACCTTCTTCATCATTTCCATCATCAGCAGCATCGTCATCATCATTGCCAACACCATCATCATCAGCAGCAGCATCATATGCATCATCATCACCACCATCAGCATCATCGTCATCAGCAGCAGCAACACTATCACCATCAGCATCAACAGCATCATCAGCATCATCGTCATCAGTATCATCATCATCATCATCATCATCATCATCATCATCATCATCATCATCATCATCATCATCATCATCAGCAGCAGCAGCAGCAGCAGCAGCAGCAGCATCGTCATCATCGCCATCATCCCCTAGTTCCTCCTCCCATGACGTTCCCTCCGCCCCTTCCCCGAAGCGTGTCGGCAAGGCGGGACGGGCGTTTCGCCTGAAACTGCCTCACCAACTACGATCCCTAAGCTTCAACTGTGCACCAGTTTCACAGATGGAGGCCGAGTCCTTTCGAACATGTGGCTCTCGTCTTAGCGCAGCGCGCATTCATTCGAAAAGTTCGCACCAGTTTCACGGATTGAGAGCGGGCGGTTTTCTTCCTGTGGCTCTCGCCCAAGCGTCGTGCTCAATCGTCTTCGAATGTTCGCAACGGTTTCACATGCTGAAGGCAGTTCCGTTTCAACATGTGGTTCTCGCCTTAGCGCCGCGCACATTCGACTTAAAAAGCTTGTAGCAGCTTCAAATACTGAGGGCTACTCCTCTTCAAAATGTGGCTTCCTCAGCGCGCGTACATTCGCCTTAATAAGATGCAACAGCTTCAAAGGGTCGTATGGCTGGGGCCCCAGGAACGGCGTTCTGGCACGAGTCGGGGATTGTCACGTCGGAGCTGTCACGTTGGATCGCTGCGCTCAAGTCCCAAGAACGGTGTTCTGGCAAGGTTTAGGACTGAGGTCCCGCAAAGACCTCACAGTATTTCGGGTACATGTGTATATATAAGAAACGAGAACTTGGAGAACATGCTAATTGCAACATCGTTGCTGCGCCTTGAGTTTTCACCGGTCCTCCTCCTCCTCCTCCTCCTCCGCCTCCCCCTCCTCCAACGCCTCCGTCTCCTCCTCCTCCTCTTCCTCCTCCTCCTCCTCCGCCTCCGCCTCCGCCTCCCCCTCCTCCGAGCCCGTCGCCCCCACAACGGATACCCCCGACCGCACCGCTCCTCTTCGGCAGCCTTTTGGCGCAGAGCTTCGGAGCCGACGGCGCTCTCCTTCTCCTCGTCCTCATAGTAGGCCTGCTGCTGGGACCGCTCGAGGGAAGGAGCAGCCCTTCGGCGCAGAACTTCGGGGCTGACGGCGCTCTCCTCCTTCTCGTCCTCATAGAAGGGCTCCTGCTGGGTCCGCTTGCGGGCAGGGGGGCTTCCGACGAGACGCACCCTTGCAGGAGAGCCGGCATGCGAGGTTCACCAGGCTCCGCATTGAGGGGTCGGGACCTCCGCTGTCTCCTGTTCAACATCCTCGCTTTCCTACTCCTTTTCTTCCTCCTCCCCTCCTCCTCCTCCTCCTCCTCATCCTCCTCCTCCTCCTCCTTCTCATCACCATCCTCCTCCTCCTCCTCCTCCTCATCATCATCATCATCATCATCATCATCACCACCACCACCATCATCATCATCACCATCATCACCATCATCATCAGCAGCATCATCATCATCATCCTCATCCTCATCCTCATCCTCATCATCCTCCTCATCATCATCAACATCATTATCATCATCAACATCAGCAGCATCATCATCGTCGTCAGCATCATCAGCCGCAGCGGCATCATCATCATCAACATCATCATCATCATTGTCATCATCACCACCACCATCATCATCATCATCATCAGCATCATCATCATCATCATCATCATCATCATCAGCATCATCATCATCATCATCATCATCATCATCATCATCATCGCCGTCGCCGTCCGCCGTCGCCGTCCCCGTCGACGCCGCCGCCGTTGTCGTCGTCGTCGTTCTCGTCGTCGTCGTCATGCCTTAGATCCCCCTCCCACAACTTCCCCTCCTCCCCCTCTTCCGCATCCGCCTCCACCTCCGCCTGCTCCTTTCCCGCATCCATCCATTTTCCTCATGAATAACTTCTGCTTGTCGCATTCCCAAGCGTGTCGGTTGGGCGGGCCGGACGTTTCGCTTGGGACTTCCTCACAATGTACGACCCCGCAGCTTAGAACTTGCATCAGTTTCACGGATGGAGGGCGGGTGGTTTCGAACATGTGGCTCTCGTCTTAGCGCCGCGCACATTCGTCATAAAAGTTCGCAACAGTATGACAGATTGAGCGCGGGAGCCTTTCAAAATGTAGCTCTCGCCTGAGCGTCGCGCATGCTCGACTTAAAAGTGCGCAACGGTTCTAAAGATGGAGGGCGGTCTCTTTTGAAAATGTGGCTCTCGCCTTAGCACCGTGCACATTCGTCGTACAGCTCACAACGGCTTCAAATATTGAGGGAGGCTCCTTTTCAAAATGTGGCTCTCGCCCTAGCGCCGAGCACATTCGTCTTAGAAGAATGCAACCATTCCAAGGATCCGTATGGTTGAAGTCCCAGGACTGGTGTTCTGGCAAGACGCAAACGTCGCGTTGGATCGCTGTGCTCGAGCCCCAGGAATGATGACCTGGTACGACGAATTAGGACCGCAAAGACGTACCAGTCACGTTTATTCCAGGCACTGGAGTCTCAGCGCTGATGTGCTGGTACGATTGGGGACTCTCATATCGTTATCTTCAAATGGGGCTCTTCCCGCAATTCCACTATTATTTGTAGCAGCCCATGAGAAAGGGAAACTTGGAGGAAAGGTTTATAGCAACATCGTTGCTGCGCCTTGGGTTGTCACTGGTCCTCCTCCTCCCCTCCTCCTCCTCCTCCTCCGCCTCCGCCTCCGCCTCCCCCTCCTCCGAGCCCGTCGCCCCCCACAACGGATACCCCCGACCGCACCGCTCCTCTTCGGCAGCCTTTTGGCGCAGAGCTTCGGAGCCGACGGCGCTCTCCTTCTCCTCGTCCTCATAGTAGGCCTGCTGCTGGGACCGCTCGAGGGAAGGAGCAGCCCTTCGGCGCAGAACTTCGGGGCTGACGGCGCTCTCCTTCTTCTCGTCCTCGTAGAAGGGCTCCTGCTGGGTCCGCTTGCGGGCAGAGGGGCTTCCGACGAGACGCACCCTTGAAGGAGGGCCAAGCCGCGAGGTTCAGCAGGGTCCGCATCGGGGCGTCGGGCACTCCCCATTCTCCGATTCGTCCAACTCTTCCTCCTTTTCCGGTTTCTCCTCCTCCTCCTCCTCCTGCTGCTCCTCATCTCCCTCCTGCTCCTCCTTCTCCTCCTCCTCCTTCCCCTTCGGCCTCCTCCTCGTCATCACCTTCACCGTCGTCATCATCATCAGCATCATCATCATCATCATCAGCATCATCATCATCATCATAATCATCATCATCATCATCATCATCATCATCATCATCACCATCATCATCATCAT
>CAUYUJ010014182.1:334374-344374 GCA_963575745.1 Prorocentrum cordatum | reverse complement strand
TCATCCTCGTCGTCGTCGTCGTCGTCGTCGCCGTCCGCCGTCGCCGTCGCCGTCCCCGTCGACGCCGCCGCCGTTGGCGTCGTCGTCGTCGTCGTTCTCGTCTTCGTCGTCATGCCCTAGATCCCCCTCCCACAACTTCCCCTCCTCCCCCTCTTCCGCATCCGCCTCCACCTCCGCCTGCTCCTTCCCCGCATCCATCCACTTTCCTCATGAATAACTTCTGCCTGTCGCATTCCCAAGCGTGTCGGTTGGGCGGGCCGGACGTTTCGCTTGGGATTTCCTCACAATGTACGACCCCGCAGCTTAGAACTTGCATCAGCTTCACGGAGGGAGGGCGGGTGGTTTCGAACATGTGGCTCTCGTCTTAGCGCCGCGCACATTCGTCATAAAAGTTCGCAACAGTATGACAGATTGAGCGCGGGAGCCTTTCAACATGTAGCTCTCGCCTGAGCGTCGCGCATACTCGTCTTAAAAGTGCGCAACGGTTCTAAAGATGGAGGGCGGTCTCTTTTGAAAATGTGGCTCTCGCCTTAGCACCGTGCACATTCGTCGTACAGCTCACAACGGCTTCAAATATTGAGAGAGGCTCCTTTTCAAAATGTGGCTCTCGCCTTAGCGCCGAGCACATTCGTGTTAGCAGAATACAACCATTCCAAGGGTCCGTATGGTTGAAGTCCCAGGACTGGCGTTCTGGCCTGATGAGGGATTGTCACGACGCAAACGTCGCGTTGGATCGCTGTGCTCGAGCCCCAGGAATGATGACCTGGTACGACAAATTAGGACCGCAAAGACGTACCAGTCACGTTTATTCCAGGCACTGGAGTCTCAGCGCTGATGTGCTGGTACGATTAGGGACTCTCATATGGTTATCTTCAAATGGGGCTCTTCCCGCAATTCCACTATTTTTCTGTAGCAGCCCATGAGAAAGGGAAACTTGGAGGAAAGGTTTATAGCAACATCGTTGCTGCGCCTTGGGTTTTCACTGGTCCTCCTCCTCCCCTTCCTCCTCCTCCTCCGCCGCCTCCGCCTCCGCCTCCCCCTCCTCCGAGCCCGCCGCCCCCCACAACGGATACCCCCGACCGCACCGCTCCTCTTCGGCAGCCTTTTGGCGCAGAGCTTCGGAGCCGACGGCGCTCTCCTTCTCCTCGTCCTCATAGTAGGCCTGCTGCTGGGACCGCTCGAGGGAAGGAGCAGCCCTTCGGCGCAGAACTTCGGGGCTGACGGCGCTCTCCTTCTTCTCGTCCTCGTAGAGGGGCTCCTGCTGGGTCCGCTTGCGGGCAGAGGGGCTTCCGACGAGACGCACCCTTGAAGGAGGGCCAAGCCGCGAGGTTCAGCAGGGTCCGCATCGGGGCGTCGGGACCTCCGCTGTCTCCTGTTCAACATTCCCGCTTTCTTATTATTTTTCTTCCTCCTCCCCTCCTCCTCCTCCTCCTCGTCCTCCTCCTCCTCCTTCTCTCGTCCTCCTCCTCTTCTTCCTCCTCTTCCTCCTCCGCATCCGCCTCCGCCTCCGTCCGCATTGGGGCACCATGCCCTTCCCATTATCCGAAGCGTCGTCCTCGCCCTCCTGTTCCTGCTCCTCCTCCTGTGTTCCCGTCCTCCTCCTCATCAGAATCACAAACATCAGCATCATCAGCATCACCACCACCACCACCATCATCATCATCATCATCATCATCATCATCATCATCATCATCATCAGCATCATCATCATCATCATCATCAGCATCATCATCAGCATCAACATCTTCAGCAGCAGCATCAGCATCAGCATCACCAACGATTGCCACCACCACCGTCGCCATCGTTATCGTCAGCATCATCCACACAGTCATGATCCGCATCATCACATGCATAAAACATCATCATTATCATCATCATCATCATCATCATCATCCTCATCATCATCATCATCATTACCAGCATCGTCATCATCAGCATCATCGACATCACCATCACCACCACCATCACTACCACCATCATCATCATCACCATTAGCATCATCAGCATCCGCATCAACATCAACGTCATCATCATCTTTATCATCCTTATCATCGTCATCAGCATAATCCGCATCATCATCATCATCAGCATCATCAGCATCATCATCATCATCAGCATCATCATCATCATCGTCATCATCATGATCATCATCATCAGCATCATCATCATCATCATCATCATCAGCATCATCATCATCATCATCATCATCATCATCATCATCATCATCATCATCATCATCATCATCCGTAGCATCATCATCATAACTATCAGCATCAACATCAGCATCAGCAGCATCCCAAACGTCGTCGGGATCCTCCTTATCATCGCCAGCAGCAGCAGCGGTATCAGCAGCGGCATCCGCATCCTAATCATCACCATCGTCATCATCCCCTAACTCCTCCTCCCCTGGTGTCCCCTCCTCCCCCTCCTCCGCACCTCCCTCCGCCTCCACCTGCTCCTTCCCTGCCTCCACCTCCTTGCCTTATGAACAGCTCCTCCTTGTTGCACCCCCAGGCGTGGCGGCAGGGCAGGCTGGGCGTATCGCTTGAGACTTCCGCACCAGTTAGGATACATGAGCTTCAAATCTGCAACAGTTTCACGGATGGAGGGCGGGTCGTTTTGAAACTGTGGCTTTCGCCTTAGCGCGAAAAGGTTTGCAACAGCCCCGCTGATTGAGAGCGTGCGGTGTTCAAAAATATGGCTCTCGCCCTTGGCACCGTGCACAGTTGTCTTACAAGTCAGAAGCAGGTGTTCGGATTGAAAGCGGTCCCTTTTCAAAATCTGGATATGGTCTTAGTGCCGCGCGCATTTCTCTTAAAAGTGCGCAACAGCTTCAAACATAAAGGGTGGTTGATTGTCCAAATGTGGCTCTCGGCCTTGGCGCGGCGCACATCCGCCTTAGAAGGTTGTAGCAGTGCCAAGGATACGTATGGCTGCAGTCCCAGGAATGCTGTCCTGGCGCGACAAGTAAGAACTGTCAGGGCGCAAGCGTCACGCTGGATCGCTGTGCTCAAGTCCTGGGGATGTTGTTCTGGCACTGTTTAGGACTGTCAGAACGTACCAGTCACATTGACCTCAGGCAGCAAAGCCGCAGCAATGATATGTTGGCGCGGTCGAAGATTCTCAAACGGATTTCTTCGAACTTGGCAATTCCTGCAATGCCAATACATTACGTAGGGGTCTGTGGGAAAAACGAACTTGGAGGAATGGTTGCTTGCAACATCGTTGGTACGTCTTGGGTTGACACTGGTCTTCCTCCTCCTCCTCATCGTCATCCTCCTCACTCTCGTCCTGGTCAGCATCATCGTCATCATCATCAGCAGCATCATCAGCATCAGCATCATCATCATCACCATCGCCACCATCGCATCAGCATCACCGCCACTATCCTTATTATCATCACCATACTCATCAGCGGCAGCGGCCGCATCACCACCTCCACTATCAGCAGAATTAGCATCAGCATCAATAGCACAATCGTCATCACCATCGTCACCACCACCACCACCTGATAATGTTCATCATCAGCAGCATCATCGTCGCCGTCGTCGTCGTGGTCGTCGCCATCATCATACTCATTATCAGCATCATCATTAGCAACATCAGCAGCATCACCGTCGTCACCATCACCAACAGAATCGTCATCGCCAAGATCGTCGTCATCGCCATCGCCATCGCCATCATCATCATCAACATCATCATAATCATCAGCATCATCATGATCATAATCATAATCAGCATCACCCTTATCATCGTCATCGTCAATGTCGTCGTCAACAACATCATCATTACCATCATCAGCAGCATCATCTTCACCACCACCATCATTATCATCATAAGCATCAGCAGCATCAGCATCATCAGCATCATAATCGTCATCATCATCATCCTCGTTGTCACTGCCATCATCAGACATCGTCGTTATCATCCCAATCATCATCCTTACAAGCATCATCATCATCACCGTCATCATCATCAGCAGCAGCATCATCACCATCATCATCATCATCATTATCATCATCATCACCGTCGTCATCATCATCGCAACCATCGTCATCACCACCAGCATCACCATCATTATTATCATCAGCAGCATCCTCATCATTCTCATCATCACCATCAGCATTAGCATCAACATCACTTCTTCCTCATCACCATCGCCATCGCCATCGCCATCGCCATCATCATCATCATCATCATCATCATCATCAGCATCAGCATCATCATCATCATCATCATCATCATCATCATCATCATCATCATCATCATCATCATCATCATCATCATCATCATCATCATCATCATCCCCTGGCTCCTCCTCCCCAGCCAGGTGCCCCCCGTGGGAGTCGTGTGCCAGGGGGTCCGTCTCCCCCCCGTCGTGTCGTCGCCGTCGCTGTCGCGTCTGTCCTGTCGTGGCGGGCCCCTGGGGTGGGTGGCGTGGGTTTGTGGCCCCTGCCCGCTCTGTCGGTGGTCGGGTGCTTCCGGCCGGCAAAACGGGTCGGGGGAGCTGGCTTGCCATTCCCATGCCGCCCGCTTGCGGGGGGCCCGCCCGCGCCGTGAGCGCCCCGCGGCCCGCGGCACGCCGCGGCCGCGGCGGCGCGCGCGGCGCCCCTGGGCATGCTCGCCCGCGCCATGTTCGGCGTTTTGTTTTACCCCTTGCGGGCAAAACAAAAACGGCTTCTCCTCCTCTCCCTCCTCCGCCTCTTCCTTATCCTTCTCCTCCTCCTCCTCCTCCACCCTATCGTACCCCAAGGCCGGTCGGAAGGGCGGGCCAGGCGCTTCGCCTAAGAATTCCTCACCATTTATAACCCTGGCGCAAATGGCAAAAGTTTCACAGCGGGTCGTTGTTTAATTGTGGCTCTCGCCTGAGCGTCGCGCACGTTCGTGTCAAAAACTTGAAAGAGTTTCGCGGGTTGAGGGCGGTTCGTTTTCAACATGTGACTCTCGCGTTAGCGCCGCGCACACTCCTTCTACAAAATACAGGAGGTTCACGGATTCCCATGGTCAACTTGCCAGAAATGGCGTTTGGGAAAGATTCAGGAGTGTGAGGGTGCAACATTTACGTTGGTCCTCCTCCTCCGCCTCCGCCTCCGCCTCCGTCTCAGCCTCCGCCTCCGCCTCCGCCTCCGCCTGCGCCTGCTCATTCCCCGCCTCCTCCTCCTCCTCCTCCTCCTCCTCCTCCTCCTCCTCCTCCTCCTCCTCCTCCTCCTCCTCCTCCTCCTCCCTTCTCCTCCTCCTCCTCCTCCTCCTCCTCCTCCTCCTCCTCCTCCTCGTCCTCCTCCTCCTTCTCCTCCTCCTCCTCCTCCTCGTCCTCCTCGTCCTCCTGCTCGTCCTCGTCCTCCTCCTCCTCCTCCTCCTCCTCCTCCTCCTCCTCCTCCTCCTCCTCCTCCTCCTCCTCCTCCCCCTCCTCCTCCTCCTGCGCCTCCGCCTCCGCCTCCGCCTCCGCCGAACCTCCTCCGCATCCTCCTCCTCCTCCGAACCAGTCGGCCCCCACCCTCGGCACCCCCGGCCGCACCGCTTTGGCCCTCCCGCTGGCGCTCCTCGCCGTGCACCACCGCCGCGGCCGCCGCCGCCCCGCCCCCGACGCGCGCCGTGGCGGCGGCCGCTGGCGGGATCGCTAGCGGCGGCGCCGGCTCGGCAGTCTGCTCCAGGGCCTTCTTGGCGGTGTCGGCCACCGCGGGCGCCTGCCCTGGCGGAGCAGACTGTGCCTGCCCGGGCTGCCTGCTGCAAGCCCTGGCGCACGCGTAGTCGTTCGGGACGAGCCCTGGGGGCGGACCGCCATGCAGGAAGTTCTGGAATTCCTCGAAGCTCGAGTCCTTCGTGAGCGACGGGAAGCGCTCAGGGTGGGCCGCGATGCCCTCGCGCATGGCCCACGTCACCTTCTTGAAGCACTCGTCGCCCTCTACGGCCGTGTGGCACGCGTCCGCGCACGGCCTGCGACACGCGCCCCCGACCTGCTTGCTCAGGACCTCCTGGAACTCCCGGAAGCTGGAGTTCTCGCCCAGGCCCGGGTACCACTCTGGGTGTGCCTGGATGCCCCGCTGCATCGCCCACACGACCCCCTCGAAGCAGGCGTCGCCCCTCCTGGCAATGCGGCACGGCTCTGCGGCCTCTGAGCCGACCCGTCCGGGCGCGGGCAGGGACGCCTGGCCGCGGCGGGCCCTGTCGGCAAGGGGCCCCCGGCGGGCGCACGGCTTCCGGCAGATGCCGGCGAACTTCTTCATTCCGTGCAGGTGCTCCTGGACCTCCTCGAAGGTGGAGCTCGTGGTCAGCGGCTTGAAGCTCTCGGCGTGCTCTTTGATGCCGTGCTTCATCGTCCAGCGGACCTTCTGGTGGCACGGGGAGCCTCGGATGGCGCGGCCCTGGCCTCCTGCCCGGCCGACCCAGAGGTGGCCCCAGGAGTGCGGCGGGGCACCAGGGACGAGGAGGCGGGATACGCAGAGGGAGGACCTGAGCCCACGTCACCGGTGCGGCAGCACACACCCACGTGCCATGACCCCTCCACGGAAGTGGCCCCAGAAGGGTTGGATTTGGCAGAGCCCTATACTGCAAGGTCATAACAATTCCTATCATCCTAAAGCTTCAGGGCGATGGATTCACGGCGAAGCCTTAAGGTTTGCTGCGAAGACTTAGGAGCATTGGGAGGTTATCACACTCTCGACTGATCAATCATCTTCGACTGGATACGGTCAGGAACTTTTGCTTAGCGTGTCTCCGAGGCCGCCCCGACGAGACGCTAGCCCTGCAAGCGGATAGGGTGTCGCCCCGCTCCGCGGGGCGCGGGAGGCTGGGAAGCGCTTGGAGAACGGGACGTGCTTCGCAGAAGCGTGGTGGGCCAGAGCTGGCGCAGAGACACGCGAAGCACAAGCTCCCGACCCCAATGTAGCGGCCCGACCGCACGATCGGCTCCCCAAGGCCAGGCGGCCGCGACTGAGCCAGTGCTTCGCGTGTCGCGCCGAAGCGTAATGGGCCAGAACCAGCGCAGCGACACGCTGAGCACAGGTTCATCATTGCAGCCCTCCTCCTCCTTCGCCTCCCCCTCCTCCTTCTCCTCCTCCTCCTCCTCCTCCTCCTCCTCCTCCTCGTCCTCCTCCTCCTCCTCCTCCTCCCTTTCCTCCTCCTCCGCCTCCTCCTCCTCCCTCATCCTCCCTCCTCCTCATCCCGACCGTAATGTACAGCGGCCCGACCGCCCGCACGACCGGCTCGCCCGGGCCAGGCGGCCGCGACTGAGCCCGGGCGCCAGTCTCGGCGGTGAGGCACGCCGACGCACCTGGGGCGCGGGCGGCCCGCAAGACTGGCGGCGGTCACCCTGGAACGCCCGCGGCGGGTGGTCGCCGCTGCGCCGACACGACGCGAGCAAGCGTAGCTTGGGAAGAGCCCCACGCTCCGAAGGTTCTGCTGGAAGCTGGCCGAGCGGGTGCGGGTCCCAGAGGTCCAGCTCGCGAGGGGAGCTGAGACTCTGGCACGGGAGACCAGAATCGAGTCGAGAAGTCGGATCGGCGGTGGAAATGACTCGGATCGGCGGAACTCGGCAGCCGAGTCGGGAGAAGCCGAGAATCGGAGGAAATCGGCAGGCTAGCGAATGCCCACTGGAAAATCGGAAGCCACATCGGACTCCGAAGCCGAATCGGATTGCAATCGGAGGCCATCGAAACCGAAGCCGAAGCGAGTCGGAGGAGCCGAGGCGAGCCCTGCCTCACCGGGGCCGCCCGCCCCTGCTCGCGCGGGCCCCGCAGGAAAGAGCGGCCGAGCGGGCCCTGGGCCTCGAAGGTGCTGCCCGGACACCCCCGGCAACGCGCGCGCGAGCAGGGGGCCACATGCGAACCCTACGCCCCACGCCCCTACGCGCGCGCGCGCCACGCCCCACGCCCCTACGAACCCACGCCCCACGCCACATGCGAACCCTACGCGCGCGCGAGTAGGGGGCGCCCTGCGCCCCACGACTTCTGAGGGGGAGGGTGGGGTTCACTTCGCTCGGGAGCTCCCGAGCGGAACGAACCCCACCCTGCCCCTCAGAAGTCGTGGGGGGGGGGGGCCAGGGTTCGCGTGTGGCCCCCTAGCGAGGCGGGTGGGCGCGAGGGGGGCGGCCTCCTGACGCCGGGGGGGTGAGGGAGACAAGGGGACGCCTCGAGACGAGAAGGGAGGGGCACAGACTCCGGGGAGATCACGGGGGGCCCGCCGCGAGACCCACGCTGACCGGCCTCGAGCCGATCCCTGCCCCTGCGATCGGCAAGGCAGAAGCGATGACAATCTTGGGGATGTGCCCCCAGGAGCTGAGGGAACCCTTCAGATCGGCATCGTCCTCCTGGTGATGCCAATCATGGGGATGGGGATCGTTTAGCTGGTAACGGTAACACGCCCCTCCCTGGTCCTCACCCCCCTCCTCTTGGCCGCCCCCTTGGACGGGCACCCACGACGGAAGACCCCGAGCCGCCCGGGTCAGGGCAGCGAGATCTGTACGCAGCCGCTGCCCCAGACCTGGCCCATCCCTGGGCCCAGGAGCAGTGCACGTGACAACGCCTCCCTGGCCAGACCCCCTCGGGCCATGAAAAGTTCACGATGGGGCGTGTTCCTCTGGGAGCCCTTCCCGTGCCTCGGGACCGTCCAAACCAGGCTCAGCATGAGAAACTGGTCCCCGGGAATGGGTCCAGACCTCTGGGGTCGACGTCATGAAAAAATCACGACGTTGGGGGCCTGGGTGGCCAGCCCAGGAGGGCGTGTACACCGCTCCTGGGCCCAGGATGGGCCATGCCTGGGGCAGTGGGCAGCAGATCCCGTGGGACGCGTCGTGCCTGGGCTCCTGCAGCCCCTCGCCCTGGCAGCGCACTGGGCCGAGAGGCACCCAGGACGGGGGCGGGACGGCCCCCGTCGTCGTCGTCGTCGTCGTCGTCGTCATCGTCGTCGTCGTCGTCGTCGTCGTCATCATCGTCGCCGTCGTCATCGCCGACGCCGTCGCCTTCGCCGTCGCCGCCGTCGCTGTCGCGGTCGACACCGCCGCCGTCGAGGCCTTCGGCGGCCCTCGCCGGCCTTTCGGCGGCCCTCGCCAGCCTTTCGGCGGCCCAGGCAGCGGAGGTCGGCCGCAGCCGACGCAACCGCCACCGTCGTCGCCGTCGTCGTCGTGGTCGTCGGCGGTGACGGCAGCGGCGGCGGGGCGGCGGCGGCGCCAGCGTCATCGCCGTCGTCCTCGTCGTCGTCGTCGTCGTCGTCGTCGCCTCCGCCGCCGCCGTCGTCCTCGTCGTCGTCGCCGTCGTCGTCGTCGTCGTCGTCGTCATCATCGTCGCCGTCGTCATCGCCGACACCGTCGCCGTCGCCGTCGCCGTCGCCGTCGCCGTGTTCGTCGCCGTCGCTGTCGCCGTCGTCGTCGTCGTCGTCGTCGTCGCCGCCGCCGCCGCCGCCGCCGTCGTCGTCGTCGTCGTCGTCGTCGTCGTCGTCGTCGTCGTCGTCGTCGTCGTCTCCGACGGCGGCGGCGGCGGCGGGCGGGCAAGATCTATACCCATATACACTGCGTCTTGGACTTTCTGGGAGGGGGCGCCAGAAGGCCGAGGCACAGTGGATGTGGACGAACGTCCGGCCTCCAGGGACCAGACTTGTATCCACATCCGCTACGCCTCTGGCTCCTGGGAAGGGGGACCCGAAACTCCGAGACGCAGCGGATATGGATAACCTCCTCCCCCTCCTCCCCCTCCCCCCTCCCTCCTCCCCTCTCTCCTCCTCCTCCTCTCCTCCTCCTCCTCCTCCTCCTCCTCCTCCTCCTCTCCTCCTCCTCCTCCTCTTCCTCCTCGTCCTCCTCCTCCTCGTCGTCCTTCTCCTCCTCCTCCTCCTCCCCCTCCTCCCTCCTCCTCCTCCTCCTCCTCCTCCTCCTCCTCCTCCTCCTCCTCCTCCTCCTCCTCCTCCTCCTCCTCCTCCTCCCTCCTCCTCCTCCTCCCCCTCCCCCTCCCCCTCCCCCTCCCCCTCCCCCTCCCCCTCCTCCGCGGGCGGCTCTGACCGCTGTCCGTCGAGT
>CAUYUJ010014182.1:321874-329374 GCA_963575745.1 Prorocentrum cordatum | reverse complement strand
CGCGGGCCCGACTGGGGCCGCACACGCCACGGGCGCCGCGGGTGAGCGACGGCCCCCCGCCTGGCCTCCCGGAGGATGGGGGCGACGACGGCTGCGACGACGACGGCAGCGGCGACGGCGACGGCGGCGACATCGATGGCGACGACGGCAGAGGCGGCGACGACAGCAGCGATGTTGATGGCGACGGCAACGACGACGGCGGCAACGGCGATATCGATGATGACGGAGGCGAAGGCGGCGAAGACGGCGGCGATGATGATGGCGACGGCAACGGCGACGAGAAGGCGGCGAAGACGGCGGCGATGATGATGGCGACGGCAGCGGCGACGACGGCGCTAGCGACAGCGACGGCGGCGGCGACGACGCCGGCGACGGCGACGACGGCGACCGGCAGCGGGCGGCGCAAGCGAGGGTGGCAGAGCCCGCTGCCTCCCTCCCGGGGGGGGGGCGCTCCGCAGAGCAGGAGGGCCAGGCACCCAGCGAGCGGCGCCGCCATGGCTGCGGCGGGCTCCGCAGGCTGGCCCTGGTGGTCCGCGGCCGACGGCACCGGGGATCAAGTCGGGCAGGACCCAGACCCCCTCGGGTCATGAAAAAATCTCGGCGGGAGGCGTTTCGCTATCTTCGGGCTCTGGGTGCCCTTACCGGGCCTCGGGAGCGTCACACAACGACTCGAGGTGAGAAACCGGTCCCGTGGAACGGGTCGAGACCTCGGGGGGTCGACGCTATAATAAGTCGGGCGTGTCCCCCTACAGGGGGATTTTGGACGATACTTATATATATATAAGACAAAAAACAAAAAACAAAAAACAAACAGCACAAAACAATTAAAAAAACGCAAAGACGACCCCAGACTATTGTTGGACTGTTTTGGGATATTCCCCCTTGTAGAGGGACAGGCCCGACTTACCACCAGGGACCAGGCGACTCCCAGCGCTCTGTGCGGGCCGCGCGGCGCCTGCCCAGGCCGCCGAACGCCGCGCCCCACGGGGCACTGAGCGCGATCCACCACCTTCGCGCCCTCGGGCCGCCACCCTGGAGAAGGGCATCCCCTCCACCCTGGGCCACGAGGCACGAACCGAGGCCATGGGGAAGACGAGGAGGAGGAGGAGGAGGAGGAGGAGGAGGAGGAGGAGGAGGAAGAGGAGGAGGGGGGGGGGGGGAGGAGGAGGAGGAGGAGGAGGAGGAGGAGGAGGAGAGGAGGAGGAGGAGGAGGAGAGGAGGAGGAGGAGGAGGAGGAGGAGGAGGAGGAGGAGGTTACCCGCGACGTGACCACCAGACAGCGTATCTATGTTGATCGGTCTGCCACCTGCGCACACTCTGACAACCTCGAGCGCAGGTGGGCAAGATCCAACAATGACGGGCTGGCCGCGTCGCAGGTGGTGGGCGTCAAACGGAACCGCTATCCCCCCTCGGGCGGCGAGCTGGTCCCAGCTGTCCTGGAGACGGGAGGGCGGCCGGCGGATGAGCTCGTCTCATTTGTCCGCTCGTACGGGAAAGATTTGCCCGAAGCAGAGCCGTCAGCTGTCATCGCCACCGCGTGGCGCCGCATCCAGCGCAAGTTGGTTGTGGGCAACGCCGAGATGATTCTCAGCGCGTGCTAAATGACCCACCAGCACTACGACCACCACGGCCACCACGGCCACCACGACCACCACGACCACCACCAGCTGGACCGCCTGGACCGCCACGGCCACGACCACCACGACCACCACGGCCACCAACGACCACCACGATCACCGCGAGCACCACGGCCACCACCAGGCCGGCCGCCAGCACTAACACCACGACCACCACGACCACCACGGCCACCACGACCACCACGACGACCAGCAGCTCGACCACTACCAGCTCGACCACCACGACCACGGCTTCCGCGGCCACCACGACTGCCCGCCCGCCCACCGCGACGGCCCCCGCCCCCCAGCCCCTTCCCCTTCCCATTCCCCTCCCGGCCGCCCCTGCTGCTCCCCTCCTCCTGCGCCCCCCGCCCACCCAATGCCCCCGGCGCGCTGGTTGCCCAAGACAGCGGGCGCGGGCAGCCTTCGGCCCGCGCCGCAACCCAAGGCCTGCCTCAAGACGAGGCTGGCCCGGGGCGCACTGGACCGTGGACGGTCCCCCTCTGGGCGGCCCCCAGAGAGCCAGTGGGGGCGCCATCCCCGCGACTGGCCGAGGAGGAGGAGGAGGAGGAGGAGGAGGAGGAGGAGGAGGAGGAGGAGGAGGAGGAGGAGGAAGAGGAGGAGGGGGAGGGGGAGGGGGAGGAGGAGGAGGAGGAGATGCAGAATAGGAAGAGGGAGGAGAACGCCCGGTCTCTCAGCGGTCGCGGTGGCCCTCGTGAGAAGGAAAGCCCGCCCAGGCCCGACGGCGGCGCCGTCGAGGCCTTGCCAGCCGTCTGGGCGCGCACCACTGGCTCCAGCCCCAGGGCAGCGGTTCGGTGAGCAGGCGGGCGCCCCGGCCCCAGAGGAGCCGCCAGAAGGGCTCGGGCCGCGCGAGGAGCAGGTTGGCGGAGCGCTGATGGAGGGGAGACAGAGGCGAGAGGGCGGGGGGGGGGCTTTTGAGAAGCCGTCTGCGCCCTCTAAGAGGGCCGAGGAAGATGTGGAGGGGGAGGAGGCATCGGGGGGGGGCAGGCGGAGGAGCGGGAGGCTCCTCCGCACCATCGCAGTCCAATACGGTCGGGAACTTGCGGCACGCCATGCCTTGCGAGGAGCTAGCGTGTCGCTCCGCTCCGCGGAGCGGGAGCCTCGGGAGAGCTCGAGACTTTGACGCCTGGGGACCGCGAAGTGAGCAGCGTGTCGCGCCGAAGCGCGGTGGGCCAGAACCGGCGGAGCGACACGCCAAGCCAACGTCTCCGACCGTAATCATCCAACACCTACAAGCTCATTTGCACGCCGCATGTGCTGCGGCTACAGAGCAGCCCACGGCGTAGCCGAGGGAGGGGCCGCACCCTGAGCCGCCCACTGGCTTTCGGGCTATTCTCGCCTCTGGCGGTTCCTCGTCCGCCTCCAGTTCTTCTTCATGCTCCTGCTCCTTGGGATCCTGGTCCTCCTCCTTTTCCCCTCCTTTTCCCCCCCTCCTCCTCCTCCTCCTCCTCCTCCTCCTCCTCCTCCTCCTCCTCCTCCTCCTCCTCCTCCTCCTCCTCCTCCTCCTAACCACCCACCACCACCACCACCATCACCATCATCATCAGCATCAGCATCAGCATCAGCATCAGCATCAGCATCATCATCAACAACATTACCATCATCAGCATCATCATCATCGTCATAATCAGCAGCACCATCATCAACAGCATCATCATCATCAGCAGCAGCATCATCAGCAGCAGCATCATCAGCATCAGCATCAGCATCAGCATCATCAGCTTCAGCATCAGCATCAGCAGCATCATCATCAGCAACAGCAGCAGCATCACCATCATCATTATCACCATCAGCATCATCATCAGCATCATCATCATCAGCAGCATCCTCAACACCACCACCACCACCACCACCACCACCACCACCACCACCACCACCGTCATCCCCCCTCCCCCCTCCCCCGTCCCCCAGACGCCATCATCGCCGGCCAGCAGAGCGAGACGGAGAGAGAACAGCAGAACGCCTCCTGCTGCCCGCGAAGAGTCAAGCCAACTCGCCCCTCCCCCCCCCCCCAAAAGGCGGCTGCAGCCGCGGCCGGCGCTCGGGGCGCGCACCACGGCGTTGCCCGAGTCCGCCACCCGGCGCTCGGCCATGCCGCGCATCGCCTGGCGCCGGGCGCCACGCCGACGCTCTGGGCTCCCAGATGTCCGACGGGGCTTTCTCGTGAGACGCAGGAGGACATGCTCCAGAAGGAGCTCGACCACACGAAACCCTCTACAAGATACCCCAACCCTGAGACCCCAGGATGTCCATTGATGTTTTGTATGGGGACGTTACACTTTCCATCTTTGAACCATCGAAGCCCAAGAGACACAGCGCACCCTGGAGGCAAGCAGGGTGTTTCTTGGCATGGGCTTCCACTGTAGTAGCGTGTGCTGATGTTCGGGGCGCACGTTCGACACGAAGATGTGGCACACAGATCGTGAGCGGCACGTCGACTCCCGAGCGGTATGGCCCAGAAAGCGCCCGCCACGGAGCTTCTGCTATGAGACGTCGTGGCGTGCGCGTCGCTCTTGCGGGGCCGACGCTCGCACGGTGTCAGTATGCTTGGGCGGTCCCCGGCCCGGCGGGCCCGGGTGTCGCCCTCGCTCCTGGGCCTCCCCCTCCCCCCTGCACGGTTGCCCAATCGGTCGGAAGAAGTGGGTGGAAGCATGGAGCAGGCAGGCACTGGAAGCACACGGGGTCTCCGCCCGACCCCCTGAAGACGGAGGAACGAGGAAAACCAGTCGACCCTTGGAGTGGGAGGGCACCTACAGCAGATCAAATTCGGAGAGACACTGGCGCGTCCACAATGCGAATACTGCTCTCCTCTTTCCCCGAAGACGTCCTGACAGTGGAGCGCGCCACTCCGCTAGGTCGGGCATGTCCCACTACAGGCGGATTTTGGACGAAAAAATTGAGAGATTCAAAAAATACCTTAAATCACCGACAAATGCCTCAAAATCGTCCCCGAACTATTTTTAAACTATTTTTGGATATTCCTCCTGTAGAGAGACAGGCCCGACATAACACTCCGCGTCTGTTTTTGCGACAGGGTCTGTACGAGCTGGTCCCCGGCAGGGGGCGGTTCTCTGGCCCGGCAGGTCCAGGGGGGCCCTCGCTCCCCCTCCTCGCTCCTCCCCCCTCCTCAATTGCGCAGCACGAATAATACGACGAAGCCAGGACGAGGATAACATCGAGGAAGGATAAATCGAGAAAATGTGTGAGATCCAGCGGATGTGGAGGATGTCTCGGGCGCCGCGGCCTTCTCAGATCGCCACGGAACGCTCTGAGAGCGTTAAGCAACGCTCTGGAACGAGTATTTATTGGCCCTAGCCCCGTACAAAAGATTCCTCTCCTCTCTCCCCTGACTACGTCCAGAAGATGATCGGCCCTCTCCGCGTAATTGCTGTTTTCCATTCTAAAGGACTGCCACAAAAAGGGTGTCACAAGTTTAGTTGCCGAGTGGTCGTTTGCAATGCGAGTGCTTTCTGTGTTTCTAATCGATGCTACCGCTGCAGCGTGGGCCTCATTTTCGGATCGGAGCTGTGCTCCCGTCGTTTAGAATGGAGCTCTCGCCTCAGCGCGGGCCGCTTTTTCCGGATCCGAGTCATGTTCCATCGATGTCGCCCCCATGGTTTCCCCGCCACCGCCTTCCCCATGGTCCTCCTCCTCTTCCCGCTCCTTCCACTGGTTCCTGCTGCTGCTCCTTTTCCTCCTGCCCATCCTCCTGCTCACCCGCCGACCCCTGCTCCCCCATCCTAGGTGCGCAGCTCCCCTGCTCCGACTGCGCATATGGCAGGGCGGAGTCTCTCGGCTGTGCCCCAGGTCGGCTGCGACACGCGTCCGCGGGAAGAGAAACAGTCAGCGCAAGGGGGAGACGGGAGGAAAAGATACATGAAGGGGCCCTGGGACACACAAATAAATACACACAAACAACAGGATTTCCCATATGTTCCCATATCTTCAGGGTTTTCGTCTTCCCCCCCCACTTCCAATATTTTCCCATATGTTCTGGGGAATCGTCGATGAATTGTGTCTGTGTGTGCTTTTCCCCTCCAGGTCGGCTGCGACACGCGTCCGCGGGCGGAGAAACAGTCAGCGCAATGGAGAGGGACGGGCGGAAAAGATACCATGCGGTCGCGGCCGCGAGAAACCCTCGCAAAAAACCCAACCCTGAAGAACCCCGCGAGAGGTGCGACTCAGGGGAAGCCCAGGGCACCCTGGACGCAGCAGCTTCTTCCGCGGCCGCGGGAAGTCACCGCGCAGCGTGTGGAGCGAAGAAGCCCAGGATACCCCGACGAATAGCATCTGGTGTCTTGATGCGCGCCTCCACTGTAGGACGTCAGAAGTGGCGCGAGCGCACCTACAGTCGGTAACGTTTGCTTCGCGCGTCGCCACGGCGGCATACTGGCGGCACGCTATGCCTCCTGCGAGTGGATAATTAGCGCGTAGCTCCGCTCCGCGGCTTGGGAAAGCTCGGAAGAGCTCGGGATTTTATTGACGCATGGGGACCGCAAGGTGAGCAGCGTGTCGCACCGAAGCGCGGTGGGCCAGAACCGGCGGAGCGACACGCCAAGCCAACGTTCCCGACCGTACTGTAAGCATCCAACACCTGCAAGCTCATTTACACGCCGCATGTGCTGCGGCTACAGAGCAGCCCACGGCGTAGCCGAGGGAGGGGGCGCACCCTGAGCCGCCCACTGGCTTTCGGGCTATTCTCGCCTCTGGCGGTTCCTCGTCCGCCTCCAGCATCTGTTCCTGCTCATATTCCTTGGGACCCTCATCCTGATCATATCATTCTTAGTATGAATATCCGTATTCTTATTACCAGTGTTATTTTCATAGTTAGTATTCCTCGTAGTGTAAGTATTACGTATCTTATTCGTAGTCGTATTACAGGTAAAATTACCAGTTGTAGCCTTACGAATAGTAGTACGACTCTTAATAGTCGTAGCCGTATGCTTTAAAGGATTCGTTTTAACTAGTATTGGTGTCATTATTATTCGTCTCCTGCGTATTGCTAATGTTTCTCTTATTCCTGCTCTTCCTCTTCTTCCTCTTCCTCCAATTCCACCTACTACTCCTCCTCCTCATCCTCCTCCTCCAACTCCTCCTCCCCCCCCCCCCCTCATCCTCTTCCTCCGCTCCTCCCCTCCTCCGACTCTCCTCCTCTCCTCCTCCTCCTCTCCCCTCCTCCGCCGTCCTCCTCCTCCTCCGCCTCTTCCTCTCCTCCTCCTCCTCCTCCCTCCTCCTCCGCCTCCTCTCCTCCTCCTCCTCATCCTCATCCTCCGCCTCCTCCTCCTCCTCCTCCTCCTACTTCTCCTCCCCCTCCGCCTCTCTCCTCCTCCTCCTCCTCCTCCTCCTCCTCCTCCCCATTCCCCATCCTCCTCCCTCCTCCTTCTTCTCTTCCTCTCCTCCTCCTCCTCTCCTCGCCTCCTCCTCCTCCTCGCCCTCCCCATCCCCCTCCTCCTCCTCCTCCTCCACTCCCTCCTCTCTCCTCCTCCTCCGTCCTCCTCATCCGCCTCCCTCCTCCTCTTCCTCCCCCCCCTCATCCTATCCCCGCCTCGGCCTCCCCCTCCCCCTCCCCTCCTCCTCCTCCTCCCCGCCTCCTCCTTCCTCCTCCTCCCCTCCTCCTCCTACCTCCCTCCTCCTCCTCATCCTCCTCCTCCTCCTCTCCTCCTCCTCCTCCTCCTCCTCCTCCTCCTCCTCCTCCTCCTCCTCCTCTCCTCCTCCTCTCCTCCTCCTCCTCCTCCCTCTCCTCCTCCTCCTCCTCCCCCCCTCCTCCTCCTCCTCCGCCTTCTTCTCCTCCTCATTATCCTCCTCCTCCTCTCCTCCTTCCTAATCGAGGTCTCTCCCTCCTCCTCCTCTTCTTCCTCCTCCT
>CAUYUJ010014182.1:314374-319374 GCA_963575745.1 Prorocentrum cordatum | reverse complement strand
TCCACCCTTTCGCACCCCGAGGCACGTTTTTAGGGCGGGCCGGGCGTTTCTCCTGAGACTTCCGCGCCATGTATCACCCTGAAGGTTAAAAAGTGACAACAGCTTCACAGATGGAGGGCGGGCGGTTTTCAAAAAAATGCAAGAGCTTCACGGATTGAGGGCGGTTCCTTTTCAAAATGTGGCTCTCGCCTTAGCGCCGCGCACATTCGTTGTAAACATTTGCACGAGCTTCACGGATTGAGGGCGGGTGGTTTTCAAAATGTGGCTCTCGCCATAGCCCCGCGCACATCCGCTTAACAAAAATGCAAGAACTTCACGAATTGAGGGCGGGTCATTTTGAAAATGCGGTTCTCGCCTGAACGCCGAGCGCATTCATTTTAAACATTTGCAAGAGCTTCACGGGTTGAGGGCGGGTTGTTTTCAAAATGTGGCTCCCGCCTTAGCGCCGCGCACATTCTTTTTTAATTGCGTGAGCTTCACGGGTTGAGGGCGGGTGGTTTTCAAAATGTGGTTCTCGCCTTAGCGCCGCGCACATTCGTTTTAGAAAGCTGCAAGAGCTTCACGGATTGAGGGGCGGCTTTCAACATGTGGTTCTCGCCTTAGCGCCGCGCACATTCACGGATTCCCATGATCAGCGTACCAGAAATGGTGTTTTGGAAGGATTCAGGATTATGCGGGCGCAGCAATTATGTTGATTCGCTGTGTTGAAATTTCAAAAAATGGCGTTCTGGCACGGTTCTGGATCGTCAAGACGCAGAAATCAGGTTGACATGTGGTGTTGAAGTCCCGAGAACAATGTGTTGGCACGCTTCAGGTTCTTCAAACTGTTGTCTTCCAACGAGCCAGTTCCCTCAATGAAAATGAACCGTTGTATGGGGCCTATGAAGAGAGAGCTTGGAGGGAGATGAAATTCCCACATCGTTGATGATTATTGGGTTTCCACTGGTCCTTCTCATACTTCTCCTTCCCCTCCTCCGCCTTATCCTCCTCATCCTCCTCCTCTTCCTCCTCCTCCTCCTCCTTCTCTTCCTCCTGTTCCTCTTCCTCCTCCTCCACCTCCTCCTCCTCCTCCTTTTCCTCCTCCTCCGCCTCCTCCTCCTCCTACACATCCCCCATCCTCCTCCTCCTTCTCCGCCTCCTCCTCCTCCGCCACCTCCTCATTCTCCGCCACCTCCTCCTCCTCCGCCTGATCCTCCTCCTTCTCTTTCCTCCTCCTCTCTCCTCCTCCTTCTCTTCCTCCTCCTTCCCCCCCTCCTCCTCCTCCTCTTCCCTCCTCTTCCTCCGACTTCTCCTCCTCATCCTCCTCCCTCCTCCTCCTCCTCCCCTCCCTCCTCCTCCCTCCTCCTCCTCCTCCTCCTCCTCCGCCTCCTCCTCCTCCCTCCTCCTCCTCCGCCTCCTCCTTCTCCTTATCCTCCTCCTTCCCTCCTCCTCCTCCTCCTCCTCCTCCTCATCGTCATCATCATCATCATCATCATCCCCCTTCTACGCCTCCTCCTCCTCCTCCGCTTTCTCCTCCTTTTCTCCTTTTCCCTCCTCCTCCTCCCTCCTCCTCCTCCTCCTCCTCCTGCGCCTCCTCCTCCTCCTCCTCCTCCTCCTCCTCCTCCTCCTCCTCATCCTCCTCCTCCCCTCCTCCTCCTCCTCCTCCTCCTCCTCTCCCCCTCTTCCTTTTCCTCCTCCTCCTCCTCCTCCTCCTCCTCCTTTCCCCTCTTCCTTTTCCTCCTCCTCCTCCTCCTCCTCCTCCTCCGCCGCCTCCTTCTCCTCCCTTCCCCGCCCCCTCCCCCTCCCCATCCCATCTCCCTCCCTCCTCGCATACACGGCGCATGTGCTGCAGCTACAGAGCAGCCCACGGCTCGGGAAAGCTCGGGATTTCGACGCCTTCGCGTCCCGGATGTGGACAGCGTGGCGCACCGACGCGCGATGGGCCAGGACCCCCCAGGGCGCGGCGGGCCGCCTCGCTCGGGTCCACGCCCTCCGCGTGGCCGGCGGGCCCGACCTGCGCAACGGGGCCAAAAGGAGAAGAGGGCCTCCAAGAGGGAGGGAGGACGACGGGGGAAGAGGTCCTCCAAGAGGCCCCCAAGAGGGGGGAAGAAGGAGGAAGAGCCTCCAAGAGGGGAGAGGGCCTTCAAGAGGGACGGAGGGAGGGAGCTAGTCCCCGTCGCCCCTGGCCGACAAGATGAGCGAGGGCGCCTTCCGGCGAGGGCCAGGGCGAGCCAGCGAGAGGCGCGCACACCTCCTGTTTGGGCAGGCGGCGCGGTGGTGTGGACGGGGACTAAAACCCACGGGCCCGGAGTCCCCCTTGGAGTTGGGAGTGGGAAGCCACGCGGCTGCCCTGGGCGGGAGGGGAGGAATGGAGGACAGCACAACGCGCAATCAGACCATTGAGGTCTTCTAGGGGGAGCAATGGAGGACAGCACAACGCGCAATCAGACCATTGAATCCTTCTGGATGGAGGCGGCACAAACGCACGCCTGCGATGGCCTTCTTTTGCGAGGACCCCAGCCTGCTGGGGTTTTCATTGGCCCGGGCCCCACGCAGCAAGCTACAACCCTGAATTGATAGCTTAATGTCGACCCTCTGCCGTCACAAGAGCACGAAAAGGAGGAAGGGGAGGACGAGCATAGAGGAATGGACTACGAGAGCAGGGACGACTGGCTGCATACATTGGCAGCCCCTCCAGGTCGAGGGGACGGCCGCCAGCTACCCAGGCCACTAGCAGGTACACCTCTGGCCGGCAACTGGCTAGGCCGTAAATCAAACACCCACTGCGGAAACGCACACCTAGCATGACGAGTTTGGCATAACTCCTGGCCGGGGACGAGCGACACAGCCGAACGGTGAGCGTGGTGCCAGACGCCTCCGCCCGTGACCTTTGCGCACCACCGTACCAGGCCGCAGCAGTCGGCGAGGCTGCCGGGACCTGGCCGCGGTGCGAACGTGAGCCTGCGCCTTGACAGGGCGGCCCAGGAGATGGCGCGGCGAGCCGCCTTGGCTGTTGCTGGGGTCCGGCGGAGGCGTCTCGCGCCGCCTCCGACACACAATACGGGTGGGAGGGGCGGGCGAGCTCGGGCCAGAGGCCCGCCGCAGCCGCCAGGGCCTCGGCCATCGTGGGCTGCCGCTCTGGCTCAGGCCTGAGCCCAGAGCAGCCAATGGACGAGCATGTCCCTCGGGAGGAGCGCGCACGCGCGGGAGGGGACAGCGGCCCGACGGACGGAGCGCGATGGTCTTGGCGTCGGCGGCCCTGGAGGACGCATATCCGGCCACGGGCCCCCCCCAGGAGAGGGCGAAGCGCGGCTGTCTTCGCAGCCCGAGCCCCGACAGACGGATGCGGCCACGTGCGCAGGACAACCTGCCTTTGTTGTTTCTTCCCCGAGGGGCGAGACCCATGGGTTACCAGTTACCTGGGGGCAGCTGCTGCACGTGCAGCAGCTTCTCTCTCGTGGACTCGTCCAGGGAGAGACTGCATTCCGGCTGTCCGCACGAGTCGATCCAGCTGCAAGGTGCGCTGGCCTGTCTCGGGCGGTGGCGGGGGGCTGATCGCATACTGCATGACCCGACATCTATGGTCTATGGTGTCTGTGTCCCACCTGGGCGCAGTGCGAGTTCAAGGGGGCCTGCCCCCCTACCCATGGCCCTTGAGGCTCAGCTTGAGCCGGAAAGGCTACGGTACGGAGGTGGTGGCCAGCAGGATGTTGGAATCCGAGTGCGAGATCCTAAGACCGGCTCCAGTACATGTTCACTTTCAGCTTGAATTTGCACTCTGAAAGGACGACACGGACCGAAGAGGGCAGCGCCAGCGAAGTCCATATGAACCTTGTTGGTTCGGAATGCTGAGAGCTCGAAGAGCAATGTCACACAGTAACTGGAAGCGCAACGTGGGTACCGCGTGTGCTGCACGCGTGTGCCCGTCATCGCTCCTGAATGGTGAATGAGCTCTCTGCCCTGGAAGAATGTGGCATTGTCCTCAAGAACAGATTTGACCCAGCTAATGAGCAAAGGGACGCCTCACATCCCTCCCTCACACTCACACACTACGCATCCAGCCCACCCCATTCCCACGAAACCCATTCCCAATCTCCCAAAGTCAAGACACCATACGCTTCCCAAAATCCGAACAGGTGTGTTATATGTATGACGCCATGCGCATGGCGCATACTTGCGGCGTGCATGAGCCTTGCTATATGTGGCTGCTGCTTATTGGTTAGCTGCTAGCTACAAGGTCAACGTAGTGAGCAACACCGTACGCAGAAAGAGAAAGAGATACGTATGAAAAAGAAGCGCGAGGCGGAGAGGAAGAGAAACAGGATGTAGACGAGGACAGGGGACAGGAAGTAGAAAAGGAAGGGGAAGAGTAAGCGGAGCGCAACATGTTCTGACGGCGATGCATGCCCTGCTCCCCGCGAGCGCAACTCCGACGGAAGCGTCGGCCGCGCGCGATGGGACGCTCGCGAATACCCGCGAGCACCCAGGCGGAGCGAGGACGGCAGGGTCCCCGGGGAGGGACAAGGGGGCCAGGCGGGAAAGAGGAAACCCACCCCGGGAAGGCAGGACTCCTGGTAGCCGCAGACTGTGCGAGACTTCGGCCCAGGACGTTGCTAGGGCTCCCGTCTCCCCAGAGCGCCCCGCGGCAATGCCAGGGCACCCTACGTAGGCGCACCAGAGGAGGAGGCGGAGAGAGGAGCGGAGAGGAGGGAGAGGAGAAAGAGGGTGAGGCGGAGAGAGGAGGAGGGAGGGGGAGGAGAGAGGAGGGAAAGAGGGGAGGGGGGGAGGGCAGGGGTTCACGTCCTGACAGGTGCTCGCCTGGCCGATCCCCGCCAGGAGGGCGTCGGGTGAGCGCGGGCAGGGAGCGCCAATTCAGCCCGCCTGCCCTGCGCCCCCACGGGCCTCGTGCAGCCAAGACCTGCGGGCGTCCGCAGGCGAACATCCCCCTTCTTGGTCCTTCTCACGTTCTTCCTCCTGCGTCCTCCACCGCCTCCGTCCTCCCTGCTCCACCTCCTCCTCCT
>CAUYUJ010014182.1:280841-314274 GCA_963575745.1 Prorocentrum cordatum | reverse complement strand
TCCTCCTCCTCCTCCTCCTCCTCTTCCTCCTATTCCTTGAGTCTGTCTTGGTCTTGGGCCGTCTCTTGGGACCCTCTCGGGACGCCCCTTGGGCGCCTCTTGGGTGCCTCTTGGGTGGGCCGTCGTGGGGGGGAAACCCGAAAAAACATGCAACAACACAAAGAAACGGCCAAAAATGGGAAACCCGAACAACATGCAAAAGCCCTAGGGAAAACTGCCAAAAACGGGAGGAAAAAAAACAACATGCGAAAACCGCAGGGCAAAATGCCAAAAACGGGGGGAAGCCGGAAAAACCTGCAAACTCCCGATGGAAAACTGCCAAGGACGGGCAATTCGCCAAGCAAAAAGCATTTGCGATCAGGCGGCCATGGTCCCTCGCGTCTTAGTTCTTTATTTTTATTAGAAAGCTTGGCCTAACAAACTGCCAGCACCTTCTCGTTCCGAGAAGGCGCTTCCCGTAATCCGCCAAACCAGCCGCGTACAACACCACGCGTTGAGGACACGAAGGAAACGCGCCACCGCCAGAACCCAAACGACCGAAAGCGAAACTCCCCCCCTAGAATTTCAAGAACTTGCGCACGACCGCGCCGAAGTAGACCGGGCAAAACGAATCCCGCGAACGCCCGCAAACAATGCGAACGAGGCCTGACAGACATCCTGTAATACTGTATTGGGGCGACTCGTGGAGGACAAGGTACTGGTCCCGCGTACACGAACGATGCGAACACAATCAAACAAGACAAAAACACCAGAGAATTGCCGATGGGACTACTATTTCATTCTACATAAAAATGTGACTGTGCCGTGACTGCAACGCAAGCGCGCAGTAACCCATAGTGCCAAATACCTGGAGATAGCTTGATTGAAAACGCACCCAGTACAGGACGAATACAACAGCCATGCACGAATGCAAAGTCCGCAACGCCGCCGCCACGAACATTTTGGAAACCAATATACAAAATGTTCCACGGCTCAGTATACGGATGGCCGGCATATCTTGTTCCCACCAGTACAGTTGAAAGAACGACCTAAACGTGCAGCACGAAGAGCGCACCCAGGATCTTGAAGTTGAGTGACTGCGTCCGCGAACAAAGAGAACAAGATGTGACCAGTAACACATTCACCCAACTATGAGGAACTGGATGCGCGAGATACTCCTGCAGCCAAATTATCCGGCGTTCACCGGCGAAGACCGCCCCGAAGAAGGCGAGCATCGACCGGCGCTCAAGTCTGCACACGTATGGTTCAGGCCCGGGGCAACTCGCCCATGTCGCTAGCTCATTTGAGCCTGACAGGTTTGGGCCGCGAGGGGACTTGAGTCCCGTCTTCCCCCTCCTCCTCCTCCTCCTCCTCCTCCTCCTCCTCCTCCAACTCCCCCTCCTCCTCCTCCTCCTCCTCCGCCTCCTCCTCCTCCTCCTCCTCGTCCCCCTCCTCCTCCTCCTCCTCCTCCTCCTCCTCCTCCTCCTCCTCCTGCTCCTCCTCCTCCTCCTCCCCCTCCTCCTCCTCCTCCTCCTCCTCCTCCTCCTCCCTCCCTCCTCCTCCTCCTCCTCCTCCTCCTCCCCTCCTCCTCCTCCTCCTCCCCTTCTCCTCTCCTCCTCCTCCTCATCATCCGCCTCCTCCTCCTTCCTTCCTCTTCCTCTTCCTCTTCCTCCTCCTCCTCCTCCTCCTCCTCATCATCACATCATCATCATATCATCATCATCATCATCATCATCATCATCATCATCATCATCATCATCATCATCATCATCATCATCATCATCATCATCATCGTCATCATCAGCAGCAGCATCATCGTCGACATCAGCATCACCACCACCACCACCATCAACATCATGTTCAGCATCAGCATCATCATCAGCATCAGCATCGTCATCAGCATGATCAGTAGCATCATTACCAGCATCATCAGCATCAGGATCAGCATCATCAGCATCAGCATCAGCATCAGCATCAAAATCAGCAGCATAAGCAGCAGAATCAGCGTCATCACCATCGTCATCAAAATCAGCATCATCAGCATCAGCAGCAGCATTCTCATCATCAACATCAGCATCATTGTCATCATCAGCAGCCATCATCGTCGGCATCAGTATCACGAGCATCATCCTCATCAGCATCGCTTGCATCAGCATCCTCATCATCATCATCATCATCATCATCAGCATCATCATCACCAGCAGCATAAGTATCACCATCATCATAAACATCACCAACACCAGCAGCATAACTAGCATCATGTTCATGAGCGTCGTCAGCAGCAGCAGCATCATCATCATCATCAGCATCATCATCACCATCATCATCATCATCGTCGTCGGCAGCATCATCATCAGCAGCAGCATCATCAGCACCATCATCAGCATCATCATCAGCATCAACATCATCATCGTCATCATCGTCCTCGTCATCGTCATTATCACCGTCAGCATCGCCATCATCATCATCATCATCATCAGCAGCAGCAGCAGCATCATCAGCATCAGCATCAGCATCAGCATCATCCTCAGCAACATCAGCATCATCAGCAGCATCAGCAGCAGCATCATCAGCAGCATCATAAACATCATCATTACCTGTTTCTTTTCCAGTATCATCACCATCGGTTTCTTCGTACTGATCTGAATAGTGGTATCATTATTCGTCGCAGTTGTAGTATACTTAGTATTCGTAGCATGAGTGTGTGCTCTTCTTTCTTAGTGGTGCCAATATTCCTTTGTATTAAAAAGGTTGCCATTGGCATTAACGTTCGCAATATTATTATGCTTCGTGTTCGAGGTCGAAGCAGGCATAAGGACCCACTGTGCTCAAAGAGGTGTAGCATCGCTCCGTGGGCATATCATGGCTGGTCCTCCCGCTCATCCACCTCCTCCTTCCCCTTCTCCTCATCCCCCTCCTCCTCCCCCTTCCCCTCCTCCCCCTCCTCCTCCTCCTCCTCCTCCTCCTCCTCCTCCTCCTCCTCCTCCTCCTCCTCCTCCTCACCCTCCTCCTCCTCCGCCTCCTCCTCCACCTCCTCCTCCTCCTCCGACTCCTCCTCCGCCTCTCCCCCTCGCGCCGCCCCGAACGCCCCTCCCCCCCTCGCGCCCTCCCCGTGCGACGCAGCGCTCCGTGCGCATCCGCCCTCCGAGCCTCTGGTCCTCGGCGGCGCCCCGCAGCGGCGCGCCTGGCTGCGCGAGCGCCAGCCGCCACGGGCGCAGCGGCCCCACGCCGGCTGCGCCGCTGCCCGCGAGGCGACGCCGCCTGCGGGGAGGAGGAGGAGGAGGAGGAGGAGGAGGAGGAGGAGGACGAGGACGAGGACGAGGAGCAGGAGGAGCAGGAGGAGCAGGAGGAGCAGGAGGAGCAGGAGGAGCAGGGGCATCGACACCCAGACATCCAACGCATCGAAACAAAAAAAAAAAAAAAACGACGGACGTGTTGCGCGGTGTTCGGCCTCGGGGAGCCCTCCCTGGGCCCCTGGACCGTGAAGGAAGGACTCGGGGTGAAAAACCGGTCCGGGGGAATGGGTCGAGCCTTCCAGGGACCCCGCATTGTGAACAAATCACGACATCGGATCTCTGGGTACCGCCTCTCCAAGGTCCTCTCCTGGGGCGCATGCTGACCAGCATCTCGAGGAGAGTGGCTCTCCAGACGGGCATCGGTATCGGTCTCCCAGACACCCGCCGATGGGATCTTTTCACTCGGCCCCACCGGCCCCGACTTCTCGGGGGTAGCTTTTCATCCCGGATCCATGCTTGAAGATCCCAGGGCCCAACCTCCGTCCCCGAAGGCCGAGAAATCGAGGAAAGCACGCTAGGACTGAAGAAACGTGTCGTCGGAGATATGGGTTTCCCTCATCTAGAGGCCTCCAAAATAAGGTGCGAGTGGATCGGGTAAGATCACGCCGCATCGCCGATGCATCGCCATTGCATCGGCAATGTGTCTGGGGTGAATCGGCGACGTCGGCGCGGCGAAACCCAGGCTCCACATCGAGCCGCATCGCCGATGCATCGGCGATGCGGCGCGATTATCCGACCCCACCTACTCCGACCCCATCTCTGGGGTTGCTAAAGGTGCCCCTGGCCCAAAGGTGCCCCCAGCTTTTCGCTCAATGCTGGAGCCCCTGAGGCCCTCTGGGCCTCGTGAGGGTTGCTCTGGAGGCAGTGGTGGGGGGGGGCTCCTTGGAAATCCCGGGGGCACCTTCTAGCAACACCCGACCAACTTCTAGCAACACCCGACCATCCCAGAGCCCCGACGCGATGAATTTTTGACAGCGTCGACCCCAGAGGTCTCGACCCATGCATTCCCCGGGACCGGTCTCCCAACCTGAGTCGTTTCTGTTGACGTTGCCGAGGCCCGCGGTGACGGCCCCCAAAGCCAAAAATTGACAAACAACCTCCAGTGACGGGGTCTGGGATGCACGGTTCCCCCCGAGGTCGTAGGCGACCCGAGGAGGAGGAGGAGGAGGAGGAGGAGGAGGAGGAGGAGGAGGAGGAGAGGAGGAGGGAGGAGGAGGAGGAGGAGGAGGGGGAGGAGGAGGAGGGGGAGGAGAGGGAGGAGGGAAGGGGAGGGGAAGGAGGTATGAGGAAGGAGGAGAAGAGAAGGTGGAGGAGGGGGAGGTAGGAGGAAGAGGAGGAGGTAGAGGAGGAGGAGGAGGAAGGAGAGGGGAGGAGGAGGAGGAGGAGGTAGGATGGAGGAGGAGGAGGGAGGGAGGAGGGGAGGAGGAGGAGGAGGAGGAGGAGGAGGGAAGGAGGAGGAGGAGGAGGAGGAGGGAGGAGGAGGGGAGGAGGAGGAGGAGGAGGAGGAGGAGGAGGAGGGGTCGCCTAAGCCCTTCGGAGAGACCCTCCAGGTCTGGGACCATCTGTTGGGAAAACAAGAAATATCGATGCCGCTACTCCCTGGACCTCTCCATGGGGCTGTGTTCTGACCGGAATTTGAAGGCGAATCCAGCGGCGGCGGCGAGGGCCTCCCAGGAAGGGCAGCAGTATGGGTGCCACGGGCGCCCAACTTCGCGCTCCGCGCTGCGCGAAGCGCGAAGAGTGCGAAGGACTTCGCGCTCTCGCGCCGCCCCCCAGGGGGAGAAGAGGAGGAGAAGGCATCGGAACCGAGCCGCGAAGCGCGAAGCGCGAATCAACTTCGCGCCCTCGAGCGCGCCCTTCGGGTACCTCTTCCCCCTCGGACTCCGAGCCTGCGCGGTGGCTCCGCCGGGGCCGCCCCGCGCCGCGCTTCCTCGGGCGGCGCTGCGGGCGCCGCCGTGGGCGCCGCCGCGGCGGCCGGCGGCCCGGGGCGCTCCTCCGCGGGCCCGCGGCGCGCCCCGGGCGGCCCTGGGCTCTCGGTTGGTATCGCCCCCACCAGCGCGCCGTGCACCTGCCGGCGGCGCGCCGAGCCCAGACCCCCGTCGGGTCGTGCAGGAGTCAGGCCCCCTCGGGCGCGAAGCGCGGCGCCCCGAAGAAAATCGGAGCGGCAGGTTTGTGGCCGCTTTCGGCCTCTGCGCGACGCCCCGATCAAACTCGAAGCGGCAGGTTCGTGGCCGCTTTCGGCCTTTGGGGGCCCTCGCCAGGCGTCGGAACCGTCGATACACGACTCGGGACGCAAAACCGGCCCTGGGAACTGGTCCAGACCTCTGGGGCCCACGCATCAAAAAAATGGAGCAGCTGGATGTCTGGGAAGTTGGGCGCCCTTGGTACCCATACCACTACCCTTCTCTCGTTTTCGCCTTCCTGGGAGGCCCTCGTCGCCACCGCTGGATCCGCTTCGAAATTCCCGGGAAGTAGCGGCATCGATACTTTTTATGTTTTCCCCGCAGATGGTCCCAGGCCAGGAGGGTCTCTCCGAAGGGCTTGGGCGCCCCGCCCTCCTCCTCCTCCTCCTCCTCCTCCTCCACCTCCTCCTCCTCCTCCTCCTCCTCCTCCTCCTCCTCCTCCTCCTCATCCTCCTCATCCTCCTCATCCCCCTCATCCCCCTCATCCTCCCACAAATGGTCCCAGACCCCCTCGGGCCTTGCAGAGCTCACGGCGGGAGGTTGTCCGACTGCTTTCGGCCTCTGGTGGCCCTCGCCGCGGGCCGCGGGACCGTCCAAAAAAACAGCCCGGGGTGAGAAAGCGGTCCCGGGACCTGGGCTTAGGTCGGGCATGTCCCCCCACAGGCGGGTTGTGGACGAAGAACAAAGATGAAAGGATAAGAAAAAACCGCTCCGAGAATGGTCAAAAGAAGTCATCAAAACATCGTCCCAAGACTATCTTGACTGTTTTTGAATTTTCCTCCTGCAGGAGGACAGGCCCGACTCAAAGACTGGGTCGAGCCTCGAGGGGGTCCCTGGGAGGTGGGGGTCAAGCTGGGGGGCAGCAGGGGGCACGGCTGCCGTGACCCCAGACATGCCCGCGTCGTGCAAAAACAAAAAACAACACCACACACACACACACACACACACACACACACACACCCCAAAAAAAAGGCCTGGCGAAGGACCCAACCATATACAGTTGTGAGTACCGTCATTGTGAGTATCGCAATCGGTGGAGATCCGTATGGGCCACGAAAGGCTGTCCTGGGTGGGGGAGGGGAGACGCATGTGAGTGCAGCCGCTGGGGCCTTCGGTGGAGCTCCCTATAGTGGCCACGAAACGCTTCCCTGGGTGGGTGGAGGCGCATGCGAACTGCGCCACTGGGGCTTTCGGTTGAGCTCCCTGTGGGGCCACGAAACGCTGTCCTGGATGGGGGAGACGCATGCGAGTGCAGCTGGGGCGTTCGGTGGAGCTCCCTATGGGGCCACGAAACGCTGTCCTGGGTGGGGGAGACGCATGCGAACTGCGCCACTGGCGCCTTCGGTGGAGCTCCTTATGGGGCTACGAAAGGTTGGCCTGGGTGGGGGAGACGCGTGCGAACTGCGCCACTGGGGCCTTCGGTGGAGCTCCCTATGGGGCCACGAAGCCGTGTCCTGGGTGAGGGAGACGCATGCGAGAGCAGCCACTGGGGCTTTCGTTTGAGCTCCCTATGGGACCACGACACAGTGTCCTAGGCGGGGGAGACGCATGCGAGAGCAGCCACACGGGCCTTCGGTTGGGCTTCCTATGGGCCCACGAAACGCTGTCCTGGGTGAGGGAGACGCATGCGAGAGCAGCCACTGGCGCCTTCGGTGGAGCTCCCTATGAGCTCCCTATGGGGCCACGAAACGCTGTCCTGGGTGAGGGAGACGCATGCGAGAGCAGCCACTGGCGCCTTCGGTGGAGCTCCCTATGGGGCCACGAAACGCTGTCCTGGGCGGGGGAGACGCATGCGAACTGCGCCACTGGGGCTTTCGTTTGAGCTCCCTGTGGGGCCACGAAACGCTGTCCTGGGTGGGGGAGACGCATGCGAGAGTAGCCACTGGCGCCGTCGGTGGAGCTCCCTATGGGGCCACGAAACGCTGTCCTGGGTGGGGGAGACGCATGCGAACTGCGCCACTGGGGCTTTCCTTTGAGCGCCCGATGGGGCCACGAAACGCTGTCCTGGGTGGGGGAGACGCATGCGAGAGCAGCCACTGGCGCCTTCGGTGGAGCTCCCTATGAGGCCACGAAGCGCTGTCCTGGATGGGGGAGACGCATGCGAGAGCAGCCACTGGCGCCGTCGGTGGAGCTTCCTATGGGGCCACGAAGCGCTGTCCTGGGTGGGGGAGACGCACGCGACAGCAGCCATTTGGGCCTACGGTGGAGCCCCCTATGGGGCCACGAAACGCGTGAGGGGTGTGGCGATGGAGGGAGGACGGGGAGGGAGAAGGGGGAGGAGGAGGAGGAGGAGGAGGAGGAGGAGGAGGAGGAGGAGGAGGAGGAGGAGGAGGAGGAGGAGGAGGAACGCGGGGCTCCGTCTCTTCAAAACGAGGACCCAACACCACAGGATGGTTGGGAAAAACGGCGGGGGGGTGTTGGCCGCTCAAGTGGCATCCAGGGCCCTCGCCGAGCCCTGGGGCTGTCAAAGAACGGCTCGGGATGAAAAACTGGCCCGGGGAGAGGGTCAGGACCTCTGGAGACCCCGCTGTGGAAAAATCAGAACGCCAGATGTCTAGGACAGAAGCGGTGAGCTTCGAATCGGATGGCGGATCGAGTCGGATCCGGTATCCAAGAAGGCCAGATCTGCACGGAGTCGAAATCGAATTGGATCGGCTGCGGAGACACAGCAATGCCATGCCAGCATCGGGCCGCATTGGATCGGCGGAAGATCGGGAGCGGATCGGATCTGGGCACCAGGAGTCGATATCGAATCGGATCGAGATGGGCCCTGCATGAGGTGATGCTGGCCAAAAGCACCCCCCCTGTTCGCGCCACGTAGGGATTAAGACTTAAGTCCCAGCCGACAGTATGATCAAGAAGGCGATCGTGCGAGAAATATGGGCCAGCTTCCCAGAGAGTTCTTTAAACAGGCCTGGGCCAAGATCTGCTATTAACCCTGGAGGGGCGAACATGCCTAAGAAACTGGGCCAGTTTTCTGGCAAGCTGGTCAAGACACGCCAGCCCAGCTTTCCGGGAGGAGGTTTCTTGATCAGATGCTCCACTGCAGTGGCCTTCGGCCCAGGCCGCCTCCGTGCCTGGGCTGAGGGCCAGCGGCCTCGCGGATTTCTCTTGGGCGGGGCTTCTGGGGGGGGGATCGTTGGGAATCCCCCGAGACCTGGCGGGTGAGCGCCTGACTCCTGGCCTGGAGGGCGCCGGCCTGCGCGCGCAGCGCGGCCCCGGGGTGCGTCGCGGCACTCGCCGCCCCCCGCTGCAGGACTGTCTTGGATGAGGCGGGCGTAGTCCTGGCGGCATCGACGACCGAGAACCACTCCGAGCCCTCCGCCTCCACGAGGGCCACCAGCGTGGAGATCCACGCGCGGGCCTCCCTCTTGTCGTGCGGCCTCCCCAGCGTCGAGATCCTCGCGCGAGGCTGGAGCCTCAGGTAGCTGGCGCGCTTCTGCAGCTCCTTGAACAGCCGCTCCTCGTCGACGCGGCCTCCCGAGCTCTCGAGGAGCTCCTCCGCGACGCTGCAGGCCAGCTCCGCGCCACACACCGCACGTTCCGCCAGCTCGGCGACCTCCAGCTGCTGCCGGTCCGATTCGTACTTGGCAGCGCGCGGCCCCACCAGCTCCCACTGCACGGGGCTGGCGAAGCTCCACTTCTCGGAGCACGAGTACGTCCTCTTGAGCTTCCGCCTCGGGCCGGCGCCGCTGGGAGCAGCGCATGGCACTGGCACGCACGGCACCTGGCCCACCGCGAGCTCCTCCGTAATGCCGGCCATGGCGGCCTCGAAGCACCTGCACCGCGCGGCCAGCTCCGTCGTGGACGGCACCCGCTCCTCGCCACCGACGCACAGTGCCAGGACGACCTCCCCCTGCTGCGGCTCCAACACCTGGATCATGCCCCTGGCCACGGCGAGGACCTGGCCGAGCCTCTTGTCGTCCAGCTCCTCGGCGCCCGCGGTGCGAGCCAGCACCCTGGCCCGCAAGTCCTCCAGCCGCACCCGCGGTGCTGGGCCGGAATGGACGTGGTTGCCCTCGGCAGGAGAGCCCAGAATCAGATCGCTAAGTCGAATAAGCGATCGAGATGGACCAGATCGGCGGAAATCGGCAGCCAAGTCGGGAGAAGTTGAGTCGGCGGAGATCGGCAGGCTTGTAAGGCCTCCATCAACGGAAACCGAAACCCTAGTCGTAATAGGAATCCGAAGTCGAATCGCATCGGATTCGGAATCGATCGAAATCGAATCGAATCGAGTCGGAGGAGTCGAAACGAGTCCTGCCTTGGCGTCCGATCGCAGCGCCACCTCGACCAGCGCGAACAGCCGGCCGACCGAGCGCCTGGCCGCCAGCGCGCGACGGGTGCCGGGCACCGCCTCTGGCGAGAGGCACCTGGGGAAACCACAAGGTGCCGCTACCGGTACTCCCCGGACCTCTCCCGAGGGTGCGTCCTGCCTAAAATCCCGAGGCGAGTCCAGCGGTGGCGGCGAGGGCCTCCTGGGAGGCCCAACAGAGGAAAAAGCGAGGGAAGGGTAGAGGTATTGGTGCCTCCTCTCGGCGGCGGGCGAGGGGGGGAAATGAGAAGGAGAAGGCCTTCTCAGCAGGCGGCGGGACTTCTCAGAAACCCTCGCGCCTTCTGAGAAGTGTCTCTGTCTTCGGGGAAGAAGGCTTAGAAATCTTTCAGAAGGCTGTGGGACTCCCGAACATGCTGAGGAGGCCTCCTCCTTTTCACTTCCCCCCTCGCTTGTCGGGGATCTTCTGACCCGGGTCAATCCAGACCCGGGTCAGTCAGGCCCTGCAAAGTCCTGCAAGATCCTGCACCCAAACCCGGGTCAATGCAAAGAATCCTGCAAAATCCTGCGCCCGAACCCGGTTCAATGCGACCCTGGCCCTGCGGGATCCTGCAAGATCGGGCGCTCTGGCTGACACCCGTTTGCATGGACCCCCGTCTCAAGGCTCCCGACCCTCGCTTGCCGCCGATCTCCCTCCTCTGGGCACCAGCGCGCCGCGCACCTTAGGCGGCCGCAGGCCGCTTCCCGCAGGCAGGCGCTGAGCGCGAGGCAGGGACCCTCGCTCTGCAGCAGGGCCTCCGCGGGCGGTGGCCCCGCCCTCGGCGCGGCCGCGGCCATGGTGCCCGGCGCGAGGCCAGGCCTGGCGCGAGGCCAGGCCGGCGCGACCGTAGCCCAAGTGGCCCTGAGCAGGAAAAGGAGGAGGAGGAGGAGGAGGAGGAGGAGGGGGAGGAGGAGGGGGAGGAGGAGGGGAGGAGGAGGAGGAGGAGGAGGAGGAGGAGGAGGGAGGAGGAGGAGGAGGAGGAGGAGGAGGAGAGGAGGAGGAGGAGGATGAGGAGGAGGAGGAGAGGAGGAGGGAGGAGGAGGGAGGAGGACAACGACGACGACGACGACGACGACGACGACGACGACGACGACGACGACGACGACGACGGTGACAAGGACGAGAGATTGAGCATGCTGTCTCAGAGACTCCAGTGAGTGGGGTCCATGTCCCTGCATGTGTGTGTATATATATATATATATATGTGTGTACCGATGTACATACTCTTCACCCGCTGACCTGATCATACTCCCCCTCCGACGACGAAAAGCTCGGCCGCAAGGATGCGCACAGGGCCAGGCCAGAGAGAACGCAGGCAGCGGAGAGCTTCCCTCGCGCCTGGCAGCGCACCTGCACCCAGACCCGGGAACCCGATCAGGGCGACGAGCGTGGGCCCGCCAAGGGGGAGAGGCGAGGAGGAAGAGCAGCGGCGGCGGCGGCAGCGAGGCGCGCGAGAAGAGGACCGCGAGCACCACACAGCCCGGCCCAGGGGCACGAGGGCAGAGTGGTGGGAGGTCAGGCCCTCGGCCGGCGAACCTCGCACGGCGAAAGCAGCAAGAAAAGAGAGAGAGAGAGAGAGAGAGAGAGAGGGGGGGCCCGCCGACCGCCGCCGCGAGGTCACGCAGCAGAAAGCCGGGGCCGCAGCCCACGTCCAGCACGCGCTCGCCAGGCGCCGGGGCGAGCAGGGCCATCATCCTCCATGGCGGGGAGGCGGACAGGAGAGGAAACACGGGCGAGCGGCCCAGCGGGAGCAGGCAGACACCCGAAGCTTGCAGCCTGCGCGTGCTTCGGCGTCCCTGCCCCTCCCCTTTCCCATCTCCTCTCCACTCCATCCTCAGCTCCCCCTCCGTTCCTCCGCCTCCCCCGCTCGTCCCAGCAGCCCCTCCAGGCGCCAGTCGCTTGGTGTCGTAGCTCTTCGCCTTCCTGGATGGGCTTAGCTCCACCTACCTCCTCCACCTCCTCCTCCTCCTCCTCCTCCTCCTCCTCCTCCTCCTCCTCCTCCTCCTCCTCCCCCTCCCCTTGTTCCTGTTCCTGTTCCTGTTCCTCCTCCTGTTCCTGTTCCTGTTCCTGTTCCTCCTCCTCCTCCTCCTCCTTCTTCTCCTCCTCCTCCTCCTCCTCCTCCTCCGGAACCCTCAAGAATTCTGTGGGCACACTCGGCGTGCCGGCGAACTCTGCGGAGGCGTACGCCGGGGCCACCCTGTCTGGCTCTGGCCCCGGCGCTGGTCCTGGCCACAGCCTTCGCCTGCGGCCTTCCAGAACCGCACCGCCCGTTCCACCCCAGCGCTCCCGGCTCGACGATCCTCAGAACGGAAGCCGGCGCCAGCGTGTGCTCGTCCACCGAAGGCCCTGAACACGACGCAGGCAGTACAACGAGGGCCGACACCAGAGGCCTCCCAGATGGCGTCCGAGTAGGCGGCGTCGGAGGATCGCGCCGCATCGGCGATGCATCGCCGATGCATCGACGATGCATCGGCGGCGTGAGCGGTGCATCAGCGACGCCAGCGTGGAGCATCGGGTCACGCATCGAGCCGCATCGCCGATGCATCGGCGATGCGGCTCGACCCTCCGACCCCATCGGCTCCGACCACATGCGGGAGGCCTAAAGACACAGGCTGCGTGCCATCGGTGGAGCTGACCCAGGGGAAAACCACGCACTGGGGTGACTTGTCGCCTGCCCTCGTTCCGACGCCCATTCCACGTGCACCTGTCGGTTTCGAGCGAGTTGCTTTTCTCGCAGGGTGACCCAAGATGCTCCTCGGTGTTTCTCATCGAGGGGAAAATACACACGTCCGAACGATGCCAAGGTTCTGGGTCGCAGAGCCCAGGGGGGGGGTGCCTGGCGCGGTCGGGGCCACGGCGACGGCGACGGCCGCGCGGTAGCCGACTGCGCCCGCGCAGACGGCTCAGGTCGAGCGGCGGCCGCTGAGGGAGGACGCGATGATTGAAGGGGCCCAAGGACACACAAGTAAATACACATAAATAACCGGATTCCCCATATTCTCCCATCTTTTCCTGGGAATCGACGATTCATTGTGTCTGTGTGTTTTTCCCTCCTGGATGATGCACACGTCGAGATCGAATGCGTCGTCGTGGTGCTTGCGAAAATGTCGGCGAGATCACGATGCCTTCGAGATCACGACGACATGCGCACACCGCGGAGGAGGAGACCCGATCAGAGGAGGCACGCGCCCAAGGGGGGCGGCGCTGGTGGCCTCAGGCTCACGGCAGAAGCCATGCAGAGTGGCTGACGCACGTGGGGCTGCACCCATTTGAGATCGGAAAGAAAAAACATCAATTCCCATGGGCCATGGAATCCAAGTTCCGCCTGAGAAGATCGAGAATCCGGACTTGACCCTGGGCGTTGCCTTGGAGCCTCAACGTGCGTGAAAAGTTGTCCTGGATCTGGACCTGGACCACTGTGTGAGAAAAAGCCTGGAGCGAAATCCTTCCCTTAGCTCCCCGAACTCTCCAAGCAGGGGTGCCGCAGGTGTCCCGAGGAGCCCGAGGCCAGGGGCCGCCCTGCCTCAAGGAAGGCTGGGGACGGGGGGGGGGAGGAGGAGGAGAAGCAGGAGGAGGAGGAGGAGGAGGAGGAGGCGGAGGAGGAGGAGAAGGAGGAAGCCACTGGCCGAGGAGTGGGGGGGGGGCCGCCGCTCCCGCCCGCCGCCGCGCAGGGGCCGTCCGTCGTCGCCCCCTCGCCGCCGCGGCGGCCACCCCCTAACGGCCAGGGCTCAGGCGTGCCGCCCGAGCCGCAGGACTGCGGCCGCGGAGGCCGCGACCAGCTGCAGCCACGCCCAAGGATGGCGCTTGGCACAGGCGAGAGCGTGAGCGCAGGGCACGAGCTCGTGTGCTCCTCCGCTTTGCTGCCGCGCAGGACCTCCTGCAGCGGCACCACAGCGCGCAGCAGCCCCAGCAGCAGCAGCAGCGCATCCAGCAGCACAACCAGGACATCATGGCGACGGGTCCTCCAGTTGGCGGCTAGCCATGGCCATGGAGAGCAAACTCGAAAGGGAAGTCAACAGGAGGAACACCGACATGGAAAAGTACGCACTACTACGGCCACAACTACCAGAACGACTACTACCACCAGAACGAGTACAACGGCAAGAACCACCAGAAGGACAACGGCAACTGGAGAGGCGGCGCATCCAGGAACGCTTCGAGACGACGAAGGAGCAACCAAGGTGCCAGCAGATCCAACGTAGCCGACGATTTCACCAACTACATGCTCCACTTGACGAAGAAGCAGATCGCGATCATCGAACCCATCACCCCAGCGCTGAGGCAGGTGGCTAAGGAGCACGAGAGCTTCTCGTACCCCCCGATGGAGGACGACATCAAGAAGGTATAGTTCACCACGAAGGTTAACAGGCTCGGGGGGCTCGCGGACCAGGTGATGGGAGCGCAGCAGGCGCAGGTTGATCCGTCGAAGCTCTGCAACGAGATCGCCATCACCAAGGCCACCATCGCGATGCTTACTGAGCCTGCCCAGCGAATCCACCGCTACTGGCAAGAGATCGACCAGCAGACCAAGCGCAAGAACGAGATCAGCCAGCAGATGAAGGACCTCGACAACGAGAGCGACCAGATCGACCAGAACACTGGTGCCCTGAAGGCCCTGATCAACGAGTCCAAGCAAATGAGGGGAATGAAAGAACAACTGGATGACTCCAGCTGTGACGGCGACGAAGAAGGCGAGGAGACCCCGAAGGGCATGAGAGGGCGAACGCCACATCCCAAGAAGGTCACCGCCAAAGACGAACCGACCGACAGCAAAGCACAGCATACGAGCCGCCACAACGACCAGCACCACGACAAAGACGACATCAGCAAGCTCATCAGCGACATCCGCAAAAGGATCGACATGCAGGACCAGCAGCACGAGAAGGCAATGGAGCAGGAGCAGAGCAGGAATAATGCTGAGCAGCGCGACGAGATCAGGAGCATGAGTGAGAAGATGAAGACCATGAAGATCAAACTTGAGCACCACGAGCAGGAGGCAGCAGAAAAAGGTACCCAGGACCACGACGAACGCCCTCCAACGACAGGAAGAAGCGCACCAAAAGGAAGCGGAAAGCTACAAAGCACAAGTGCGAGCTGAACTGCGAGAAGCCGAAGTAAACAAGAACGAGGAGGCACAACAAACAGCTCAACGACACCTTGAGATGCAGCAGAGCAAGCACCACGAAGCCAAGATCCGCGAACAAATAGAAGGACTTCATCAAGAACGGCATCCACTGCATCTTAAATTATGCGAACTACAACAGCATCACAGAGCTGAACTTCAGGCAGAAAGGCAGAATATCCACGAAGCGAAGGCTCAACATGACGAGCGGAAGAAAGAGATGATGAAACGCCAGGAGCAGCAAGTATATAACAAAGCCGAAGAACTCCAGGCCATGTACTCCCAGAGCCGGAGCGAGATGGAGCAGCAGCATTACCAGACCATGAGATACCTGAGGGCCGAAATGCAACAAGCAGAACGAGCACACGTTCAAGAGCGAGTACTTGAAGTCCACGGTGAAATGCAAGCGCAGTTCACGGAGGCCCAGAAGAAGCAGTTCCAAAAGTTCGAGGGATGGCAGCACCAAGAGGCACCGCACAATGAGATGCACATTTACCAGCAGCAGATCGCTTACGAGGAGCATCAAGCCAAAGCCCAGCTCACAGTGGAAGAAGAACGCGCGCGGCACCTACGACAGCAGCAACAACTGGAAGGAGCTATCGCCACTGCCGAGAAGACCCGCGAGGAGATGGATCGCCAGGCGGTCATGGATCTACTGCGCGAGTTCAGCGAAGCAGAGGACGACCGACGACGCGATCAACACCTTGCAGGCGAGATGGAGAAGGAGGCCCAACGCGAGACGACACAATGCTTACAAGCCGTACTACCAGGACCCCACGACGAGATGCGCCCAGACATCGAGCCCTACGCTATGCAGCTGGCCATCATGGAGCAGAACACGCACTTGGACCACAGGGCGCAATCGACTACCGACAGCGAGTTCAGCTTGATAGAGCTGGGAGTCGCGCCAGCGCCTCCTTCCTCCACACCGACTCCACTGCAACCAATGCCCAACCCGACGACGGCACAACCTCAGGCACTACGCCCAGACATGAGCACACTTGCCGACAACACACCCACCACGTCCGATCAGAAGACCCACGACAGCGACGAGCTCGACGGCAGCGTAGCACCGACACCAATCGCCGACGACGGCTACGACGGCAGTTTCACCCCCATCCCCGATATTCACGAAGACCCTGACCTAGCCGACTCCCGAATCTTCACCCCAACGCAACGAGTCAATTCAACACCCATACCTACTGAGCAACCAACTCCACCCGGGCACCAACCACCAGCTCAAACAACGACTCCAGCTGCAGCAACCACTGTATGCCCAGAGGTTCGACCACTATCCGCCCCACCCGAGGCCAGACAGCACGAGCTTGCATCAAGAGGGTCCCAACCCACATCCGCCATACTCATCGACTTGAGCAACGACGGTGAAGATGCATCGCCGCGAACGCCGCCACGGATGCCGATCCCCTCAGCAATCACCCCGACACAGCACAGCCACATCAACCAGCCCCCCCCCCCCCGGATTCCACATAGGGACACCCGAGCGAAGCAAGTCGGACGGACAAGATCCGCACTAAAGCGCAGCGACCGACCAGCACGGCCAGCCAGGAAGGTCCGCATGCAAGATACTGGTGGCGGGTTCGTAGACCCAACAGACCGTGTTCCCGTTCGAGCCGACGATGACGAAGGCTCGGACGGCGCCGCCAGCTCAAAAAACTGAGCAGGACCAACCTCGCTGAGGAGCCACTGGCTCAGCGAGATAGTCCAGCACCAGTGCACCGAGCCCCTGGTCGGCTCCAAACGACCATGCGACTGACTACGGCGGAGACGCCAACCAACACTAGCAGCGACCTTGAATATCACGACGCAACCAGCCTTCCGACCCCTGCGGTGGCGGCGACTTGCAACGTGGTACAGCAGCCTCTCCCATCAGGGGAGGTCGCGACACTAGGACCTGCCATGCCAGCGACAGCTTCGGGGACTGCTGACGCGCATGACAACAACGACACTCACTCTAACGAAGCCACTTTGGGGGGGGGGGAAAACAAAAAAAAAAAAAAAAAAAAAAAACGACCGACGCGGGGATCAACGACGGTAGCCTTGCGCCCGTTCAGTGGGAAATCTACTCCGACGGTGAGCGCACCAGAGCGACAAACACGCTCGGACCTAGGGCTCCCAACTTCGCGCTTCGCGCTGCGCGAAGCGCGAAGCGCGAATAACTTCGCGCTCTCGCGCCGCCCTCCCAAAGGGAGAATAGGAGGACGAGGAGGAGGGGGAGAAGGAACGAGGACCGCGAAGCGCGAAGCGCGAATAACTTCGCGCCCTCGAGGGAGCCCTTGCGGACAGGAGAGATTCCCTCCAGCTGATCGCCTGGACACCGCGCATCGAGCAGGAAGCCCGCCACCACGTAGCGACCGACGCGTACGCTTTCAAACCCCGACGCCGCCCAGGGCTAGGCCAGGAGAGGCAACGGCGATCATACCGCCAAGGCCCAACCGACCCCAGCTCGACATGGCATTAGAGGCGAGCGACTGGCCATTTTGGCTCGGAGGCGCCAACCTTGCACGATGACCGAATTCATCATCGTTCCGACAAGCGGATCGACCACTATCTCAGCAGCGTGCCACCCGACTTGATCGACGGCATCGAGGAGGCATTTTGTTTCACAGCGTCAAGAATGGGAGAACGTGCGACGACACCAGCATCGACGACAATTCAGACGAACCCAACGACACGCCTCACGACAGCAGCAATCATGACGATCTCGCTAAACGTCGATTTGCACGAGTACAACGACGCCTGCGACGACTGTCTAAGCCGCACGACGGAAACATTACAACCCATAGCCGACTTGCAGCACTCACAACACCCGATGACGCCAGGCAGCAGTCGACTCCACATCCCACTCCACCGCTTACCACGAACGACCACCAACACCCACAACCCGACATTTCTACCAAACCACAGCCGGCAGCTCAGACAGCATCCCTGGGCACCGACACCGACGAAACCACCCACCCCCTCACTACTACACACATGCCACTGCAGCAACTACCACTAACCGTAGACCCACAAAAGCATCAGTACCACAAGCCCAAGCACACAGCGATGCTGCCACTTCGACATCGACCCACTACAACCAACATGCGAACCACCCACAACACAGCGACGGATGCAGCTTGCAATCCTGCGCAAGAACCCACCAATCACACACGACGACCAACCCAAGCGATGCAATCGCTCCGAGCTGAGAAGAAGACGCAGAAAACGCATATGACCAAGAAAACAACATACGTACTTCAACCCCACGCCGACCTCGACGTCTACCACGGCATGCAGCAGAAGAACGACCACGTATGCGACCTTGGAGACACCAGGAGCTTGCGAAGGCGCATCAGAGCGACGACGGCACCATTTCTCAATTACCATGTCGAGGGAGACGACCTACATCCTGCAGCACGGTACGCGCTCAACACGACACCAAAGGGAAATGGACAGCACGTCACCAAGCACATCTTCACCGATGCGCCCAACAACGTGCGACGACCAGACAGCTGCGCTTGGGCTTTCTTAGTACTGCAAGAAGGCGAGACTGGCCATCGTGCAAGCACTCATGCGGCTCACAGCGACAGCAGAGACCCAGCACGCCTACATCCACACAGACTGCGAGACGGCCATCAATATCTGCAATGGTACAGCGACATCCTCGGCAGACGAGCACTTATCACGATCCCTGAAGGTGCTTTATGGCATGGTGCGCACCGAGACCTACGTCACCCTGGTTCACGTACCAAGCCACGAAGGCATGCCTTGGAATGAACTAGCAGACGGACTCCCCAAAATGACCCGAAGACGGTACGACAAGGGCGAAGACTACGACATCATCCCGTATAACTTCAAGGACATCATTAGAGCATCCAAGTTCTACCAATGGGAAGGGCTTCTCCAGCGCGAACATCCAGATCGAGCCGCTTATCCATCGCGAGTCGAACAGCAACTCCAATTCGGAATACCGCCGAAGTTTGCTGAAATGCACCACCTAATGGCCCCGCGCGCAACAGTTGCCACCGACGCGACCGTGGAGCTGAACTTCGCCACTTACAACGCAGACAGCGCACGCGAATCCGACAGCAAGCAACAGAAGAAGCACACGAAAGCAGCACGGATCGCACAACAGTGGAGAGGGCCAGCATTACGACGACAATTTCAAAAACACAAGCTTCACATCGTCGGCATCCAGGAAGCGCGGAACGAGCGGAGGACCGCCACCAGCGACGGCTACTACACCATCAGCAGTCCCCACGACAACTACAACGCTGGACGCGAGCTCTGGATAAACCTTGAAGAGCCTTTCGCAGATGGTAAGAACGGCCTCCAGTACTTCGTGCCGAGTCAGTTCCGCGCACTCGTCAGCGAGCCCCGAGTCCGCATCGTCACGATCGAGACCAGCCCTGTCAACATAACCATTTGCGTCAGCCACGCCCCACACAACAAGAAGAACGACGACGACAAGACAAAATACTGGGAAGCTCTAAGCAGACACACGCGAAAGTACAAGCCCGACATCACCCTGACCGGCGCCAACGGCAGAGTAGGCGACATGCAGACGCAATGGGTTGGCGGCGAAGGATTTCCACAGACCGAGGACGGCAATGGCAAGAAGCTGCACGAGACGGCCGCAGGCGGAAAATACACGATCACCAACACCAAGACCTCCAGCGGCGAGGACCACCACACCTGGCGCGACGGACGCGGCAACAAGCACCGAACAGATCACATCCTGACCAACGAGTTGATCACACCTAAGATCACCGACGCCCACACACTCAACGGCACCGAGACGATGGAGAAGCAGGAGAAGCGCGACCGCAACAGGGAGGACCACGCGCCAGTCACAGCAACTGCGCATTGGACCATTCGACATACAGCACCTAAGCATTTCTCCCCGAAGATCGACGGGAATCAGCTGAAGTCCGACGAGGAGGTCCGCAGGTTCAAGGATGAGCTCAAATCTACGACCCTCCCAGCCTGGAACATGAACTACGACGAGCACGTCTACTACTACATGCTGACTATCATGGAAGCGGCTCAGAGATCCTTCGCACGACAGGACCACAAGAAGTTCCAATAATACATCTCACAAGAAACGCTGGCCTTCATTATGTGCCGCAGGAAGTTCATGAAGTGCATCAGGAAGGATTCAGACGACGGAACACAACATCCAGCAACCAAAAGACGAGCACGAAACCTACTGGAGTACATAGACGAGGACCCCACCCTTCAGATGCCCATCGAAGCCATCCAGCACGCCTACCGTGAGACCTTCCAACTCCTCTACGTCGCCCACCAAGACCGCAGCAATCTCGACCACCAATACTTCTTCGACACCGTCAAGCAGTATATCCAAACTACCAGGAAGTGCATCGTAAAAATGATCGACAGAGACTACGACTACTTCTTGGAAGAGCAGGCCCAACTTGCCATGGAAGTGAAAAACGACGGCGACTCCTTCACCGAATGGAAGTACACCAAGAAACTGCGGATCTCTGGCGGCAGGAAACGGCAGAAGAAGAGGGCGTGCCCACTAATGATCTCCTCGGACGGTAGTGCAGTCACCAGCACGGTCAGTAAAGCGGAAGAGGCGACAAAGCACTTCGGCGACAACGAAGCAGCGAAGCTCATGACGCAGCAGGAAGTCATCGACAGATACAACAACGACTTCACGCACGACACGAGCCATATCACCAGGAGCATTGACAATTTCGCCAGCATCTATGAGCTTCAGGACATCCTCGCTAAGGCTAAGCCCTACCGGGCTCCTGGCCCCGACTGTATCTCCGACGACCTGGCCAAAATTGCACCACGTGAAGTTGCAAGACACGCGCGCCCCGTCATCACCAAGGCCGCGCTTTACTGCAGGGGAAGTTTGGCGCACAAAGGATCACGAACGACTTACTTCTGGAAAGGCAAGGGCGGAGAAGAAGCACGTCCGAATCAACGTTCCATCACACTAAGCACCATTACCAATGCATCAGGCAGCGTGTCAAGGACCTCCTTCCCGATATGATGTTCTCTGCCCAGATGGGCGGCAGGCACCACTATAGTACGGACTTCAACCACATGATGATGAGGATGCTCTTCGACTCCGCCAAAGCGATCAAGCACGACATTGTGATCATCATGATCGACCTCAAGGCAGCCTTCCACAAGGTCATCCACCAGCTGGTGTACAACATGCAGCCCGATGAAGATCAAATCAGAGACGTCATCGAAAACATCGACATCCCCGAGGCCATGATCCCAGCCATCACCCAGCTGATGATCAACGACGGCATCGTTAACAAGCACGTGACCGACCAGCACATCGTCGAGATGCTCACGGAGGCCCATAAAGGGACATGGTTCTTTATCCATCGAGAAGCTAGCTGTGCTGCACCAAGACTGGGCACTCGGCCTGGCGCCCCAACAGCTGACTTCACCTTCAACGCGCTAATGGCCGACGCCACAGCAGATTACCACCAGCGTGCTACTACCGACGGCGTCGCGGTAACGATTCCCGAAGCACCACAGCACTTCCAGCATAGCGACAGCACCAAAACCATATCTTCTACCTCCTTCGTTGACGACGCCAAGGCAGCGGCAACGACCAACAACGGCAACGATATCCACCAACTTGTGAGTACCATGTGGGGGCATCTCATTCGCGCGACTCTCAGCAGGGGACTGCCGATCAACATGGCTAAGTCGAGCTACATCGTCTACCCCAACACTGCTGTTGGCAAGCGCACTGTCCGTACCATGATCCAAGAGAAGCGTTGCGTATCTGACATCGGCTTCACGGCCACTATCACAAGGAGCACGAAGCTACTCGGAGCAATGTTCAACGACAGGAACGACCTCGGACAAGAAATCGCAGCACGCACTGTTGCACTACGACAGACGACGGGACCGCTCCGCAGAACGCTACTCAAGAGGCGTGCAGTCACTACTTACGCCAAGATCCATTACCTGGAAGCGTTCGGGTATCCCAAGCTATTCTTCAACACGGGCACCTGGATCATTAAGAAGCAGCGCGACGTGAACAGGCTGACGACAGCCTGCGCATCTGCAGCACGACAGGCCATCGGGATCATGCACGACAAGATGCGCGCAGATCGAATCACCAATGACCAGATCCTCGAACGAGCGGCTTTACCAACACTGCACGAGCGGCTGCGACGGCTCCGTCTCCGCCAGGTGTTACGTATAGCACACGACAGCTCACCAGAGCTACAAGCCCTTGCAGACCACGACATCCAGCGGGGCGGCGAATGGGCCACGACCATCACCAACGACCTGCAACACTACCGCCACCATTGTGATCGCAGCCGGCACGAGCAAGCCCCTAAAGACATTACCGAGCTCATCACGATGGCGCGGTACGACACTAGCCACCTCAAAGCTATCCTCTCCCACGCGTACCGCAGCGCCATCGACCAGCACACGGAGACGACGAAACGAACCACATGGGAAAACATGACTGCCAACACCGCGGCAACCCTCGGACTCCGACCTGCACAGCCGCACGACGACGAGGAGCACGGAGCGACCAAGACTGCGCCTTTCATGTGCTACCACTGCGGCGCAACCTTCCAGACCACCGCGGCGCACAACAAGCACGTCTACACCCACCACAGAGGCGACGACAACCTCAGCAACATCGTTGTGGGAGACACCTGCCAAATCTGCATGAAGAACTTCCACTCCGCGAACAGGATCATCAAGCACGTCAAGGCCTCTACCACCTGCGCAGCTTCATGGATCGCGAGCAACTACAGAGCTACAGCCGAAGAGGTCGACGCCAATCAAACAGAGGTTCGACTTGCGAGACGCCTCAACCGACACGGTGGGCTTCCAGACGACTGCGCCGAGGCACCGCCACTACAGACATACGGACCGCCGATCGGACCGAAACTACACAACAACGACACACGAGCACCGATCCCAACCAGAATCCCCGAGGGAACAAGCTCGCTCAGTGAACAACACGGCAACCATCGACAACCACCGACAACCATCCTAATCACCACCGACAACCATCCTAATCACCACTGCCAGCGACAACACCACTAACGAGCTAACCACCGCCATCCAGCGACATGCCAACCTACGGGGCACTGCAATCGAGATCTGTACCCGACGCACCGACAGCGACGAAGGTGGTGATACGATCGACTACGCGCGAGCATGCATTGCAGAAGGGAGAGTGGTTTTGCACATCGTCGACGCCAAAATCGAGTCCTTCAAAGCCGACAGACATGCAAAAACACAGCAACACCCTTGGGGACGACCACAGCTGAGCACACGACAGCAGCGAGAGGTCACCCAAGACAACCACGCAATGTACAGAACGCTCACCGCAGCATACGACACGCTAGCAACGACCACTCCCACCATCGTGATAGACCGAGCCATCCGCCACCTCAACATCCATGAGCACCATCTGCTAAGACAACACCCGCAGACGACAACCATGGATGGATTCACTGCTATAATGTGCGAGGGCTACGCAACCAACGGAAGCGAGATCAACGACATCATAGGCATGGTCATGCGCAGTACAGCGGACGCCCTCACTGCAGCAAGATAATGGCACTACAACAGCTATTACGACGAGAACAGAAGGCTTATCGTCAGCGCCAACCACCACCAGAACGAGGATAACGATGTCGGCGACATCACTGGCGATGTCACGCCTTGCTGTGTGCCAGGACCTCCAGGCGCGGTGCTCCTCGAGCCGCGACCTGGATCATCGTCGACACACAGCTGGGAGACATACTCACATGCCCGTAACATGGGCGCATGATCGACCACGGCAGCAACTGCTACGCGATCGCCCCGAGCAATCATCAGAACGGGCCCTACACTATCATGAAGGCCCCCTCGCTAGAGCGAGGGGGGTGAGACGAAGACCCACAAGTGACGAGCCCTGCCAGCTGGTGGGGTCAATGTGGCTGTATTATGTTTTGTGGTTTTCGTGGTCGTCGGTGTCTTCTCGGTATCCTTTTGCCCTGCCAGCTGGTGGGGTCAACATGGCTGTATCACCTCGAGGCATCCTGGGGCTCGTTCCCCCCTCTCTTGGTCGGGAGTTCCCCCTCGGGCCCTGCCCCCTTGTTCTCCGCCATCCCCCGTCCGCGGGGTTTGGCGTTGCTTAGGCCACGGAGGCTGTTGCCGTGGATTTCGAGTCGAGGGATTCGAAGGCCCGAGCGCAGCAACGCCCCTTCTCCCCCCGCCGTCACCCCAAGAATCGCACCGCGCTGGCCCTGCGGTACGTGACCGTCGGTGGGGTGACGGCGGCGGGCATGGAGACGGGCTCTCGACGATCCACAAGCGATCACTTGCATGGGATCTAGGCGGATGACCCGTCGACTTCGGTCGCCCCTCTCTTCGGTCGCCCAGGAGGCCCCTCCCCCCCGTTTCGGTCCTCCGCCTGGATCGCCGCTTCTGGTTCCTGGCCCCGCCTCCCTCTTCTGGTCCAGGAGGCCCCTCGCCCTCGCTTCGTCCTCCCGCCGACCCGTCGCCCTGTCGGTCTCTTGGGCCTTCGGGTTTCCCGCGTTCCTTCGCTCAGAGACCCTTTGAGGCTGCTTCCTCTCCTGGTTGCGGGTTGCCCTGGACCCAGAGGCCATTCGAGGCCCCCTCTCGAGGAAATCCGCGGAGGGAGGTCGTGCGACGCGCCGAGCGCGGCGGCGCGCGGGGCGCGGCGTGGGCTGCGGCGGAACAGACCGCTTTGCCCGCAGTGCGGTAGAAGGAGGAGGAGGAGGAGGACGAGAACGGGGGAAGAGGACGGAGGAGGAGGAGGAGGAGGAGGAGGAGGAGGAGGAGGAGGAAAAGGGGGAGGAGGAGGAGGAGGAGGAGGACGAGAACGGGGGAAGAGGAGGGAGGAGGAGGAGAAGGGGGAGGAGGAGGAGGAGGAGGAGGAGGAGGAGGAGGAGGAGGAGGAGGAGGAGAAGGAGGAGGAGAAGGAGGAGGGCGGCCCGGCTCCCAAGGGCTCCTGCGACGCTGCTCCACAACGTCCGCCTTGGCGTACGAGACCTCGAGGTCCGCGGACTCGGACGTGGGCCGCCGCGGCGCGGCGCGGGTTGGGGACGAAGACGACGACAAAGACGACGACGACGACGACGACGACGACGACGACGACGACGACGACGGCCACGACGGCCACGACGGCCACGACGTTGGCGACGTTGGCGCCGACGACGCCGCGATGGCGCGGATCAAACGAACACAGGCTGAGGCAAGACTGTGCTGCTGGCCCTGGACGCCCGCGCTGGGGTCGCCGCGTCGACACGACCCAATTCGACCGCACCTCTCCGTACCTCAGGGCTGGACATAAACGGCGTTTTGGCGTTTTCATGGGCCGTTTTCGATTCGACTTCGTTTTGCGGTAAAGGCGGATTGAAGACAAAACGAGGGAAAACAAAAACAAAACGAAAACGAAAAACACCGTTTAGGTTCAGCCTTGCTGTACCTCCAGCTCCCATGCACAGAAAGCCTGCGCTCTGGCGGTGTGCGGCCCAGGGCCTGGACGAGAAACGTGGCTGTACGCGCACGAGCACCTCCGCGCGCGGGCGCGCGCGCGTGCAGCGCAGCCACATGTCCTTCCGCTGGCGATGCGATGCACTCGCGTATGTGTGGATTTCGGGCTGCGGACGGTGAACTGCATGAGTACGTTGACAGGCGCGCAGGCGAGCGAATGAGCTCGCGCGCGCGCGTCCAGGCGCGCGCACGGGAAACATGTCAAGCAGCGTTGCCTTGGCTACGCAGACGTGCGCAGGCAGGAGAGCCCAGAATGGAATCGATAAGTCGGATCGGTGACCGAAGTGAATCGGATCGGCGGAAATCGGCAGCCAAATCGGGAGAAGTCGAATCGGCGGGAATCGACAGGCCAGTAGGCCTCCACGGAGAAATCGGCTTCGAGATCGGAAGCCGACGCCGAATCGAATCGGAATCGGAAGCCGTCGAAATCGAATCGCACCGAATCGGAGGAATCGGATCGATGCCCTGCGCAGGCGCGCCGCAGCACCAGAAGCCCCGGGCGGCCTCCGAGAGCGTAGCGCAGCGGAGCGGTCTGCCGACCGGCCGCGGCGGGAGCGGCCCCTCGGGGCGCACGGAAGCGCGCCTGGGCAGGCCGAGTGAGCCGGGCAACGCGGACGCAGCCTCGGTCTACGACAGCGGCGACGACAGCGACGACGACGACGACGACGACGACGACGACGACGACGACGACGACGACGATGGGGACGACGACGACGACGACGATGGGGACGACGACGACGAGAGGGGGGAGCAGGGCGAGAGGGGGCGAGGCGAGGGCACGGAAAAAAGGCGCGTCCCGTGCAGCGGAGCCCGAGGGGGGCACTGCGTGTACCTGCGCTGCTGGGGCCGCCTGGAAAAGCGGGCAGGCTGGGCAGGAGGGTGGCAGGCTTGGCCGCCCCGATACGCAACACGTGACACGCGGCGTACTGACACGGGGCTCAACGCGTGGACTGAAAACGTGGGTCCGACGCGACACGTTCGCCGAAACGTGGGCCGATACGCGGAGCCAACACGCAACCTATGGACACGTGCAGGATGGTGGCAGGTCTAAGTCGGGCGTGTCCCCGTACAGGGGGATTTTTTCGACGACAAATAAAACAATGCTAAAACAAAAACTCAAAACATACTCCAAAAAATTGTCAACAGATACTCAAAAAGTAGTCCCCAGACTATGTTTTGACTATGTTTGGATATTTCTCCTGTAGAGGGACGGGCCCGACTTAATGGTAGGTCATTCTGCACCCATCGAGAGGTGGCGGGTTCAATCAGCATCGATAGGGAAATCGGGTCGAATCGGGACAGGCATCGCATCGGGCTGCCCACATCGGCACGGAATCGGAATCGAATCGATCCGGCCGCGCCAGGACGCACAGAAGCGCTATGCAAACATGGGGACGCATCGCGTCGCCAGAGTAGCGGAACCGCATTGGATCGGGCCGGCCGAAATCGGTATCGAATCGGATCGATCGGATCGAAATGGACGTTGGGTGGCGACTCCAGGCACATACGCGCGCGAGCGTTCAACCACGGGCAGCCATGCGGAAGCCGAAGTCTTGTGTACAAGAAACCCCTGCCGGAGAGAGAGAGAGAGAACAAACAAAAAGAAGAGAGAGAGAGAGAGACAGCGAGAGAACGAGAGAGAGAGAGAGAAAAAAAAAAAAAAAAAAAAAAAAAAAAAAAAAAAGTTTTTGACATATATATATATATACTTCAAAAACAAAACATACAAAAAACGCTGCCACTTGCGGAGTCAACATATTGTCCTTTCCCTGATATCCGAGGAGGGCTCCTCCTCCTCTCCTCCTCTTCCTCCTCCTCCTCGCTCTCTTCCTCCTCCTCCTGAGCCTCCTCCTCGCTCTCCTCGCTCTCCTTATGTTCCTCCTCCTCCTCCTGAGCCTCCTCCTCCCCCCGTCCCCAAAACCCTCATAACCCCACGCCTGAGTCCAAGGCTTCCGCCCTCTCTCTCCGCGCAAGAACTGCATCTGCGACGGGCGGTCAGGGGCACTTCTCGCGCGCACGCCTTCTTCAGGTTGCTCCAATCGGTCACCAGACCATCGCACCTTGGGAGAAGATCGTACCCATGAGCGTGTGGGCACAAGGCGTGAACGCGCACGAACATATCCGACACCGAGCCTGCACGATGTGGGCATGTTAGAAAACCAGGTGCTGCTCTGTATGATGTTTGTAATTTGCTCAGGGAACACCCCCCTCGTCCACCCCTGTACCACCTGACGGCTTCATGAATCACCCATGCTCCCGAGGCCACGATCACTCGTAAAAAACACAATGGGTCCGCTCTCCCAAAGCCACGGTCCTTCGTAAAATGCGTCCGCATCCCGAGCTTCCATGATGGCCCAAGCAGGCAACCGCGGCAACCAAGATGGCCCAAGATGTCTCGAAAACGGGCCAAGATGGCCCCAAGGCGGCCGAATGCGGCCTCAAGACGGCCCAAGATGCCTGAGGCAGGGCCCGAAGAAGCCAAAATAATTGGGTTCCTATTGGTTTTTGAGTGATCGTGGCATTCTCGTCTTTTCGGGCTCCGGTCAGCTCAAGACTGCCCAAGAACCCTCCACGATGGCCCTAAGACGGCCCAAGAAGCCCCCACGAGGATCTCAAGATGGCCCAAGAGGACCCCACGAGGGCCCAAAAGGCACCCAAGATGGCCCAAGATGGCCCAAGGGCCCCAACACGGCCCAAGAAGCCCCAAGGGCCCCCCAAGACTGCCTCACTGGAGGCCAAGACAGCCACAAGACGGCCCAAACGAGTTCCATGAGAGCTCCTCAAATCGTGAAGATGAAAGGTGTCACATGTGACGGCTTCCTCTTTCTCCTCCTCCTCCTCCTGCTCCTCCTGCTTCTCCTCCTCCTCCTCCTCCTCCTCCTCCTTCTCCTCCTCATCATCATCAGCATCAGCATCAGCATCAGCATCAGCATCATCAGCATCATCATCAGAACTACCACCACCACCACCACCACCACCATCATCATCATCATCATCATCATCATCATCATCATCATCGTCATCATCATCAGCATCATCATCATCACCATCACCATCATCATAATCATCATCATCACCATCATCATCATCATCATCATCATCCTCATCCTCATCCTCATCCTCATCCTCATCCTCATCCTCATCATCATCATCATCATCATCATCATCATCATCATCATCATCATCATCATCATCATCATCATCATCATCATCATCATCATCATCATCATCATCTTCATCAGCAGCAGCATCATCACGGCTCTCCCAAGCCTGGAGACAGGAGGTGTCACACGTGACGGCCCCCCGTTCCCCCCTCGAACAGTCGCCACCCAGAATGCTGGGCTTGCATGGCGGAGGCAGCTGGACAACTTGCGAGGACACGACAGCGCGCGCTCAAGCACCCGCACGTACGCGTGCACGAACGCACGCGAATTGGAGGGTCAAGTGCAAGCAAATCCGCCGACCCTCGCTTGCCGGGGGTGCAAACGCGTGTGAGATGATTGGCTGTATCCCCCCCCTTTCCCCCTCCCCTGGGGCCTGAAATCCAATGAAAGTAGAGGGGGTCGAGCTCAGAAACGCATCCCTGGGGCCTCCAGGGCCTCCAAATCTAGAGTCCGTGGCCTCCAGGATACCCAAGATGCCATCTAAGCTTGTCCAAGCTGGGCTCCAATACGCCGAGGAGTCCGCACAGACTTCCAAGACGGCCTCAAGACTGCCCAAGATGCTTCAAAGACGCCCCAAGAGGTCTGCAATACGACCCCCGAGAGAGCCCCAAGAAGCATGAATCGTCCAAAGCAGGGGGAACGCCTGTTTTGAGCATCTTCGCTTTTTTGGTTTTGACAGCGTCAAGCACGGCTCAAGATGCCCCCAAGATCGCTACAAGACGAGCCACGAAGCCCCCAAGAGGGCCCCAAGACGGCCGAAGAGGGTCCCAAGACGGCCCAAGAGGCGACCAAGATGGCCCAAGGGGGCCCGACAGGGCCCAAGAGGGGCCAAAGAGAGGCAACTCGAACTGACATTGCTAGCTCTCCCCCACAAGAGGACCCCCGAGACCGCCCGCAGGCGCCTAAGAAACTCACAGGAGGTTCGGAGAGGCCCCCAAGAGGCCCAATAGAGACCCTCAGAGGGTCCCCAAGAGGCCCCCAAAAACCTCACCCTTGGACTTCATTCCTTTTCTGGGGGTCGGTGGAATGGCGCAAGCCTCTTACACATGTGCATGTTGTTCCTGCATTTGCTTTGTCTATAAATATATGTGTATATGTATATATATATACACAAATAGAAAGAGAGAGAGAGAGAGAGAGAGAGAGATCACTGCTTCACATTGCGATGCAGCGCTCACCCGCACATGGTTTGAAACGAAGGAATCCGTAGATCCACAAGTGGACTTCGCACGCAAAACCACGGGCGACGGGACAGACAGACCGACAGACAGACAGACAGACAGGCAGGCAGACAGACAGACAGACAGAGGGAAAAGAGAGAGAGAGAGACAGACATACAGGCAGACAGACAGGCAGGCAGGCAGGCAGGCAGACAGACCGACAGACAGACAGACAGACAGGCAGACAGCGACAGAGAGCCAGAGAAAGAACCCCCAGAACGCGCAGAGACAGAACGGAATTCACTGGGGCGAGAGCGCGGAACCGAGCTGGCTCGATGAGGATGGGGGCGTGAATTCGCCACCTGAGGAAGATGAGCAGGAGGAGGAGGAGGAGAAGTGCCCCGACGCATGACATGGAGCGTCCCTGGGTCCCTCTGGGCCACCTGTGTGGAAGGTTCCGATACTCCTGGGGGGGCCCACTATCCCGAGTTCCAGGCGATCGGGGGCGCGCCCTCGGGTGCTCTCGGGCGCTCTTGGAAGTTCCCGCGTGTCCCCGCGCGACTCTTCCAGGGGGAAATAGTGAGGCCCAAGACAGGCCAAGAGGGTCCCACGACGCTCCCAAGATACCAAGACGGCCTCAAGGCGACCAAAGAGGCCCCCAAGACGCCCCAGGAAGGCTCCTGAGAGGGCTCCAATATGCCGAATTCGTTGATTCCCCAAGAAACTTGTTGTCAAAGATTAGACAATTCTCGGCTTGTCGGGCTTGCGACTTAGGCTCCAAAGACCGCCCCAAGACGGCCTAAGAGGCCCCCAAGAGGCTCGCAAGACGGCCCAAGAGGGCCTCAAGACGGCCCAAGGGGCCCCAAAGACGGCCCCAAGAGGACCCCAAGAGGGGGAGCACGAACTGAAATGTCGTGCCCTCCGCCCCCAAGACCGCTAGCAGACTTCCAACAGGCCCCCGAGTAGAGGACCCCGAAAGAACACACCCCAAAAACGCCTCCAGGAGGTTTCTGAGAAGCCTCCCAAGAAACCCCTCGCAGGCATCCAAGCGGCATCTGACCTACAACCCATGGACGGTGGCTTGCGAGTCAGACAAGGACAACGCGAGAGAGATAGAAGAACAAGGAAGGGCGAAGCAGGAGCGGGAGGTGCGGGCAAATGAAAGGAGCAAGCAGAAAAAGCATAAACAACACACACAATCACACACACACACACACACACACGCTCGATCATGCGAAGCCTCAGGCACACTTGAGAACTGATGGAAAACCATGCCACAGAACTCGAAGCCGACGAGATTCCCGCCTCCTTCCCCCACACTCTCTTCCTACTCCACCCGACGAGACCTCCTGGGGACGCCCACCTCCCTTGCACGCACCCGGCATCGCCGCAGGCCCCAGCCGGGCAGAAGACGCCGCCTGCAGGTGGCCGGGAGTTTCTGCTTCCGGCCGGGCGTGCCTCGCTTCTCCCCTCCCCTCCTCCTCCTCCTCCTCCTCCTCCTCCCTCCTCCTCCTCCTCCTCCTCCTCTTCCTCCTCCTCCTCCTCCTCCCCCTCCTCCTCCTCCTCCTCCTCCTCCTCCTCCTCCTCCTCCTCCATATGCCTCCGCCCGTAACCTTCCCTTCTCAAGCCCAGGCCCTGTTCCAGGCTTCCTCTAGCCGAATCATCCCGCGCGTACCCCCTGATGTCGACCAGGCAGAAGTACATAAAGAAAGCCGGTGGAGAGCAGACTGAGTTTCCCACCTCGTCGCCAGAAGTCGACGGCCCTCGCTAGATGTGATAAGCTCGAAGTAACGATTTGAGATAGGAAAATATCACTGATATTTCACTGCGACTGCACTCCTCGACCCCAGTTCCTTTCTTCTTTCGGCCCCCCATCCTTCCCAGCCCCCAGGCACGGACTCGGCGGCAAGGACGAAGTGGTCAGAAAGGTATGATATTCTCCAGACAGACTTGCCCTATAGGAGTTCTAACTCAACTCCTACTAATTGGTCCGTTGCCCCCCCCTAACTCCTATGCCCCACCTAATTCCTATGGCTATGGCTATGCATATGCCTATGCCTCCCCCCTGACTCCTATGCCTACGCCTACGCCTATGCCTATGCCTATGCCCATGCCTATGCCTATGCCTATGCCTATGCCTCCCCCTAACTCCCATGCCTACTCCTATACTTGCTTGCTTGCTTGCTTGCTTGCTTGCTTGCGCCCTTGCTTGCACGCTTGCTTGCTTGCTGAGTTGCGGATTCCAAGCATGCTCGATTCCTTTGATTCCTTGATTTGAGTCGTCTACTCTAGTTGGAGTCAACGGTGGCTGATATTATGTGGTGAAGACACTTTTTACTTCCTGCTGCGCCGCGGAAACGACGACGTCACACGAATGACTCGGTGCGTATTCTGGAGCCGCGCTTCTCCCCTCCGCCTCCGTCCCGACATCATCTTGCGCGAATGCTTTTCGAACCCACCCCGGCCACTGCCGTGAGCGCTCTCGACTCCCTCCTCCCGATCCTCCGTCACCGCCTTCCCTCCCCGCATGACTGCCCACCTTTCTGGCGTACAACCAAACATGTGATCAAGAACGGTATCATTTAAGACATCCGGGCCAGCGTCCCGGAGGCTTCTTGAAACGAACCTGAGCAAAGTTCTGTTGTTAACGCTGGAAGGACTGCACGTGTTCAAGAAACTGGGCCAGATGTTCCGACAACTTGGTCAAGAAATGCTGGCCCCGCTATTCGGAAGGAGGTTTCTTAATAAGATGCTCGACTGTAGATGAGGTGACAACAGAAGGCTTTTGAAAGAAAGAGTATGCAGAAGATCGGGGAAAGCGGTCGCTTGCGGCGGTTCTTGGGCATTCGCGGGCCTTGCGGCATGAAGGCGGACGAGGGGGCACGCACACACAAACACACACACACACACACACACACACTTGAGAATCGATTGGGCTCAATGCCGAGGAGCTCGATGTGGAGGAGATATCGCCTCTTTCCCCGATCCTTTCCCTGCTCCACCCGACGAAGCCTCCAGGAACGGCATTATTCGGCCGCAGGACCTACTGTCTGTACATGGAGGTACGTTTGCACGCCAGCGTATGGGTTTTTGTGTTGGCCTGTGCCCCATCTGCTGACAACTGCCCCCCTCCAATGCATGTAAAAGCCTTACAGCCAAAAATGTGATCAAGAAAGGTATCATTTCAGAAATCTGGGCCAGTTTCCCAAAGGTTTCTCGAAACAAACTTAGGCACATGTCGACCATTAACGCTTGAGAGGCGAACGTGCTCAAGAATCTGGGCCAGCTTACTGGCAAGTTGGCCGAGAAACGCTGGCCTAGCTGTCCCTGAGGAAGCTCCTGAATCGGATGCTCGACTGTATCCTGCCTGAGCCGGCCGCCCCTTGGACACAGGGGGTCCACAGGACACACACACACACACACACTCTCACGCGTACGCACACGCGCGCACAGAGCGTAAAAGCACGAACGATCCACAGCGTGCGTGAAACAACCGGAGCAGTTCTGGCCCCGCGCACCACACCCCTGCTGGCGCCTGCCTGCGCCCGTCGAGCCAGCCATGCCCAGGCGACCTGGCGAGGTCCAGAAGGGGAGGAGGGGAAGGAGAGGAAGGAGGGGAGGAGAGGAGAGGAAGGAGGGGGGGAGGTCCAGAAGGGGAAGAAGGGGAGGAGAGGAAGGAGGGGGGA
>CAUYUJ010014182.1:238341-273341 GCA_963575745.1 Prorocentrum cordatum | reverse complement strand
GAAGGACCCACCTCCCTTAGTCGAAGCCAGAATCGTGTAAGGCCAGTGGTTGTTCAAAGATGTTGGGGCCTCTCGGGACATCCTTGGGATGCTTATACAGAGGCCTCCTCGATAGGGGCACTGGCGACATCGGCGGTGCATCGGCGACGTCGGCGTGGAGAAAATCGGGCTCCGCGTCGAGCCGCATCGCCGATGCATTGCCGATGCATCGCCGATGCGGCGCGGGCCCCCGACCCCGTCCACTCGGACCCTGTCTGGGAGGTCTAGATTTTGGGAGAGCGCGGCTCCGCGCGAGGCGCGAGCAGTCCTCCTGCTCTCGCGCTGCCCCCCCTCCTGGGAGGAAGCTCCGCTCTTCGGACCCCGGCTCGGCGGCGAGCCCGGCGGGGAGGCCCGCGTGGGCGGGCCCTCGCAGCAGGCTCGGAAGGCCCTGGGCCTCCTGAGAAGCTTTCCCAGACCCCCTACCGGGTCATGAAGAAAACACGGCGAGAGGTTTTTCATGATTGTCTCTCTCTCTCTCTCTCTTTCTGCGGGGATCTTTACTGGGTCTCGGGGCTGTCAAAAAAAACGCTCAGGACGAAAAACGATTCCCGGGGAATGGGTCGAGACCACTGGGGGCTGACGTCGTGAAACAATCAATGCGTCGGAGGTCCGGGTTTCTACGCCCCCTCCGAAGACACAGAAAACCTCTCGGAAGGCGCAAGAGCTTCTGAGAAGCCCCGCCGCGTTCTGAGAAGACCTGCCCCCTCCAGCTTCCCCTTGGGCTCGCCGTCGACTGGTGTGAGCGCGAGTCCCCCCCCCCCCTTCGCGCCCGCAGGGGTGAGCCAGGAAGCCGGGGGGGACGAACGGGTAGGATGGCAAAGGGTAGGGTCGAGAATCGCCTTACTGAGCTGGTTCTCCTGGCGCCTTCTGGCGCCGGGAGGCGCCCATGCTTCGAGGAATGGGCCCGGCGGCGGGGCCGAAATCAGCTGCGTGCAGCGGATATTTCGTCACCCCCCCCTTGTCCCTGCCCTACCCTTTCGTCTGGCCCGGCCCTCGGGACACATTGTCCGTTCTGGCCGGGCCGGCCAGCTGGCACCACCCTGCCCCCGAATTCCTTGGCTCAGGCTCCCGCCTGAGCTCTACGAGTTATGACTCCAGCAGTGGCTGCTTCGCGCTTTGGGAAGCTCTACGAATCATTGCCCCCGTCCTCGAGCAGCGCGCGGGACAGCCAGCTCTACGAGTTATTACTCCAGCTTTGGCTGCTTCGCGCTTTGGGAAGCTCTACGAAGCATTGCCCCCGTCCTCGAGCAGCGCGCGGGACAGCCTCGGGGCGGGCGGTGAGCCAGGAAGGCCTGGCCGGCAAATGGTGCAGGAGAGCCCAGAATCGAATCGACAAGCCGGATCGGCAATCGACACGGATCGGATCGGCGGAAATCGGCAGCCGAGTCGGGAGCAGTCGAATTGGCGGACACCGGCAGGCTAGCATGCCTACACTGAGAAATCGGAGCCCCAATCGGAATCCCGGGCCGAATCGGATCGAAATCGGAGGCCATCGAAAACGAGTCGATCGAATCGACTCGGAGGCATCGAAGCAAGCCCTGGGGGCGGCAGAGGTCGGCCGGGGCAGCGGTCGGCCAGAGGCCTCTCCTGCGGCCCGCCAGGGCGCCGCGCCAGCTGCACCAGCCGCCGAACATGCGCCGGCGTGCACGAGAGGAGGCCAGCTCCGAGAGGCAGGGGGAGAAGGGGGAGGAGGAGGCGGAAGAGTCGGGGGTGGACAGACCCCCCTTCAGCAAAGCGTGGTTTAGTGGAAACGACCTGAGGTCCAGACCTGGCGGGCGCAAGCCTGGAAAAGAACGGCCGCGGCGCCCGCTCGAAAACCGAAAACGGACAATTCACTAATCGACGTGTCACTGTTGGGGGTTCTGTCCACCCCCGAAAGAGGCGGAGGCGGAGGAGGAGGGTTTCGCTCCAGGCATCGGCCCGAAGTTCGCGCAGCGTCAAAAAGGAGGAGGAGGACCAGCGTAAATCCAAGACCCATCAACGGAGGAACAGCACGATGTGACAGGGGGGTTAGAGGAGACAGAAAAGGGGGAGGATGAGGAGGATGAGGAGGAGGAGGACCAGCGTAAATCCAAGACCCATCAACGGCGTCGCAATAGACCCGCACTCCGAGTTTCTCTCCAGGAGTCCCTGCAAGGATGCGTTCTCACTGCGGGGAGTGTCTCATTTGAAGACAGCCTTCTGACATTCTGCAATCATGCCAAGGCACCATTCCTGGAGCTTCGACGCCGCAAATCAACGACACTGTTTTTTTCCTGGCTCAGAATTGTGGCCGCCACCAAAGCGACCCTAAGAATCCAAACTACCTCAACTACTTGCCTGCAGAGGCTTCCTTCGAACGAAACCACAAAAGTGTGGTCGCCGAAAATCAACGATACTGTTGCGTCCGGACGATGCTGAATTGCGCCAGAGCGCCATTCCTGGGACTTCAACATCTCAGGTCAACGTGACTGCCGCGCCCTGGCAAGCCTAAGTCGCGCAAGGAGCACAGCTGCTGGAACGTCGACCATAAGAATCCTAGAAACTGCTGTAAAATAGTACGACGACTGCACGCGGCGCGAAGGGTAGCCACATTTTGAAAACAGGCCGCCGTCCACACACACACACACACACACACACTGGTAAGACAAAATTTCGCGGCTTTGAGATTGTGAAAACGGCCCGCGCTCCATCCGTGAAACTCTTCCAAACCTCTAAGACGAATGAGCGCGGCGCTCGGGCGCAAACCACATTTTGCAAACGACGCGCCCTCCATCCGTCAAAATGATGCAAGTTGCAAGCTTCAGGAACACTCTGGGTGCGGAACTCCCAAGCGCAATGCACGGCCCGCCATACCGACCCGTCTCGGGGTGCGACAATGAGGAGTTGCGTTCAAGGGAGAGGGATGGAGGGGGAGGAGGAGGAGGAGGAGGAGGAGGAGGAGGAGGAGGAGGAGGAGGAGGAGGAGGAGGAGGAGGAGGAGGAGGAGGAGGAGGAGGAGGAGGAGGAGGAGGAGGAGGGAGGAGGAGGAGGAGGAGGAGGAGGAGAGAGGAGGAGGAGGAGCGAGAGGAGGAGGAGGAGGAGGAGGAGGAGGAGGAGGAGGAGGAGGAGGCAGGAGGGGAGGAAGAGGAGGAAGTGGAGGAGGAGGAGGAGCAGCAGCAGGGAGGAGGAAGGGAAGGGAAGGAGAAGGAGAAAGGAGAAGGAGGAGGAGGAGGAGGAGGAGGGAGGAGGAGGGGGGAGGCGGAGAAGGTGGAGCGCCAGTACCCTCAGAAGGTCTGGTCGGCGGCGGAGAAAGGGGACGGGGGGAAAGGAGAAGAGGAGGAGGAGAGGAGGAGAGGAGGGAGGAGGAGGAGGAGGAGGAGGAGGAGAGGATGATGTGATGATGATGAGGGAGGGGGGAGAGGGAGGCAGGGCGGGGAGGAAACGGGGGGGGGAGGGAGGCAGGTCAAGGCAATCTCAACGCGCAACGAGAGCAGAGACGAGCACGAAACGGACGGGGAGGAACGGCAGACACGGAGGGGAGAGGAGGAGGAGGAGGAGGAGAGGAGGAGGAGGAGGAGGAGGAGGAGGAGGAGGGAGGAGGAGGAGAAGGAGAGGGAGGAGAACAGGAGAACCGGAGATCAGGAGAACAGGAGAACAGGAGAACAGGAGAACAGGAGCCTGAGGGTGCCGTCTGACTAGCAAACAGCGCCTCGGGGGACCTCTGATGAGGTCGAAGGCCAGACCGAAAGACACGACGACCGCGTCACCGCCTGCGCCGCGGCGCCGCACGACCTGCGCGAGGTGGACCGCGCCGCTGACATGGCGGCCGCCGCCTAGCCACCCTCGCCGCCGCGGCTGGGGGATGCGGCCGGCGGCCAGCGCAACGCGCCGCCGCCGCCGCTGGGCGCGCAGAGGGACAGCGACAGGGCGCGCTCAGGCAACGCCCTCGCCCGTGTCGCTGCCCTCGCCGCCGCTGTGCCCCTGCGGCGCCGCCTGAACGCTGAGGCGGCCCTGGCCCTCGCAAGGCGCCGCCGCCCCAGGCCGCGGCCTGCGGCGCACCGCCCGAGCCCAGCCCAACGCGGGCGGCAGGCCCGCAGGCGCCGCCAGCCAGCTGCGGAGGCAGTACACCTCGTACCTCCGCGTGCTGTCAGTGACGCACCGCTGGCTCAGCGTGAGGCCCGAGCGATCCCTGGTGTAGGCACCGCGCAGCCTCGCTCCGCGGCGCCATGCGCGGCGGCACCACGCCTCCGCCAGCTGCTGGGCCGTGCTGTCCAGCACCCTGAGGAAGCGCCGCCACCTGGGCTGGGCGAGGACCGCCTCTGCGTACGGGACGCAGTGGTCGAGCCAATCGCTGGCCGCACCGTCGGCGTCGAGCAGCGGCTCGATCCACCACCGCCCCCAGCGGTCCAGCCTGCGCTCCAAGGCCAGCGGCCGCGGCGGCCGTTGCGGCAGGGCCTCCCTGGGCGGCGGTCGCGCCACGGGGATGCCGCGCCGCCGCAGCCGCGCGGCAAAGCCCGCAGGCGCCTCCCTGGGGGCCGCCCCAGCGCCGCCACAGAGCCGCTCGGCCTGCGCCTGGAGCCGCCGCAGCAGTGCCTGCCTCCGCACTGCCCATGAGTCGGCGCGGTCACCAACAGCGCACCCCGTGTCGGTCAACGCCTCCACGCCCTGCGCCGTGGGAGCGCTGCCAGCCCCAGCAACGGCAACGCCCGCCAGGCCAGCCTCGCGAGTCGCAACGCGCCGCCGCAGCACCTCCAACCGTTCCTGCCAGGACGGCGCTGGCGTCGCGCAAACGCGCGGTGCGCCGCAACCTCCGCAAGCAGGCGGGTGGCCTCCGTGCGCCCGCCTCTCGGCGGTACAGGAGCCCCGCGTGTCGCGGTCCCCTGCACGTCCGCCAGCGGGGCCTCCTTCGTGCGCCCGCCTCGCAGCTCTGCGGGAGCCCCGCGTGTCGCGGTCTCCTGCGCACCCGCCTTCTGGGCCTCATCCGTGCGCCCGCCACACGGCGCTGCGGGAGACCCGCGTGTCGCGGTCCCCTGCACGTCCGCCAGCGGGGCCTCCACATAGCCATGGGCCACGACTGTCTCGGTGCCCTCCTCGGAGCTGTCGTCGACCGAACTGCGCTCGTCGTGCACCAGCGTACCCGTAGCCCATGACCTGCCCGTCTTGGGGTCCAGATCACGCAGCAGCCTGTCCCTCCTGGCCGCCAGGTTGCTGACGTAGGTGCGCTGGTGGTGTCCCTTGCCGGTGGGCGGCCCGCAGCACGCCTTCTGCAGCCCCCTCGCCGCTCGGGTCTGCATCCATGCGTCGCAGACCTCGCAGAAGATGGCGGGCCCCGCGCGCCGCAGCCGCTGCCCGAGGTGCAGCACCGCGCCACCGCCGTCCCCCTCGCGAAACCAAGGGTTCGGCCTCTGCACCGGAAGGAGGACCAGTGTAGACCCAAGGGCCATCAACGATGTTGGAGCACACCCTCCCTCCAAGCTCCCTCGTCGCAGGCCCCTGCAACGGTTCAGCTCCATTGAGGGATCTGCCGCGTTGGAAAACAACCGTTTGAAAACCAGGAAGCATACCAAAACATTGTTCTCGGGATTCCAACGCCACGGATCAACCTGACTGTTGCGTCTTGACGATCCTGGGTCGTGCCAGAACGCGATTCTTGGGATTTCATCACCGTCAACGAACGGAACTGCTGCACCCGCAAAATCCTGAATCCTTCCACAACAACATTTCTGGTACGTTGATCGTGGGAACCCGTGAACCCTTGCAAATTGTATGAACGAATGTGCGCGGCGCGAAGGCGAGAGCCACATGTTGAAAAGGAGCCGTCCTCAATCCGTGAAACTCTTGCACATATTTAAAACGAATGTGCGCGGCGCTAAGCCGAGAACCACATATTGAAAACGGGTTTTCCTAAACTGTTGCCAATTATTCCCTACCTAGGCTCTGCCTAGAAGGGTTCTTACTCTATGTGCTTAAAGGGCCCCGCGGTTCCGCGGTATCCGGTATCCGCCCCGCGGTTCCCCTCAGTTACGTCCCCTTAGCTTAGCGTTGCTTATCTCATCTTGGCTTAGTTTATGTCATATTAGCTTAGCTTAGCTTCATATTAGCTCAGGTTTGTCTTAGCTTAGTTTAGCTTCATCTTAGCTTCGCTGAGTTTTTGCATAACAGACCACAGCATAGCATAGCATTACATGGCGCAGCACAGCAGATCATAGCATAGCCCAGCACAGCATAGCATAGCGCAGCATAGCATAGCATAGCATAGCACAGCGCAGCACAGCACAGCACAGCATAGCACCGCGAAGCATAGCATAGCATAGCATAGCATAGCATAGCATAGCGCAGCACAGCAGATCATAGCATAGCCCAGTATAGCATAGAATAGCGCAGCATAGCATTGCATAGCTTAGCACAGCGCAGCATGACATCGCATAGCTTAGCATAACATAGCATAGCATAGCGCAGCATAGCATAGCATACCATAGCATAGCATAGCGCAGCGTAGCATGGTATAGCATAGCATAGCATAGCATAGCAACTAATGCTGCTTTCCTAGGGGCTCCAACTGCTAGGTAGGGTCGCACTGGGGTAATTTTAAATTTCAGAATCATAAATGGTGAGGAAGTCTCAAGCGAAACGCCCGGCCCGCCCAAAAAACTGGCCTCGGGGTGCGACAGGGACAGGTTATTTATAAGGAAAAAGAATGGAGGAGGAGGAGGAGGAGGAGGAGGAGGAGGAGGAGGAGGAGGAGGAGAAGGAGGAGGAGGGGGAGGGGGAGAAGGAGGAGAGGCCGATGTGCTGAAGCACTGGAGCAGCGGGACGGAGGAGACGGAGAGACGGAGAGACTCAGACATGGAGGGGCACAGGGAGGCGGAGGGACAGGAGGTCGAGAGGCAGAGAGGGGCAGATCGGCAGAAGCGGAGACGAGGACGGCGAGGGCGGCAAAGGCACGGGGGGAGGCTCGGGCGGGATGGCGGGGGGGGATTGGGCCCAAGCTGCGCGGCGGTTCGAGGTCGCAGCGGCACTGCCAGACAGGGGAAGACGAGCAGATGCCGTGCACTCGGGGCCAGAGGCGCGCCTCGCCACGCACGCACCTGCCGCTTCGGTTGTCTTTGCTCCTTCCAGTGCGATGCCGGGCATGCCATGCCGAAGAGCAGCTTGAGAAGCGATCGCCGCAGAGGACAGCAGCGCTCACCGTCTTCTACAGAATCGGCACCCAAGAACTGCAGCGAAATAGCATGCTGGCTGCCATGAGTGGTTGCACGTGAGAAAGATCAACGTTAAGAGGCGCATCCACACTGACCTGTGTACGTATGTTGGCTTAGCTCAGCATTCGAATCACGTGAACTCGATCGTATGTAGCGGCAGCTGTTTGGAAAAAGGTGGCTACACCGTGCATGTGCTGCCCACAAATGAGGGAGCAGGTAGCCTTGATTGACTACCACGGGTTAACTACCAATGACTGCACGCACTCAAGACACACCCGATCTCTATAGACAGCTCGTGATGAACGCGTGCAGTCAGTACAGCTGGACATCATGATTGATACGCGCGTCGGCCACAGCAGACTTGAGACCTCCACGCCGTGGGCAGGAGAACGAAGACTGCACCATGATCCGTCGAGCGAGACGGCACCCACGAAGCCCATGGGCGAATCTTCGAAACCTGGCTCCTGGGCGCGGGGTCTGCACATCGCGAAGATAGAGTACGCTCTCCCCCCATGAGGGGGGAACGTCAGGGGGGGACCAGCCCGGGGGGGGAAACATCGACCTGCAATCGGCGATACATCGCCGACTGATCCGCGACAGGCCCCCGATTGTAGCAATGCGCGTGGTCGCGGGCGGGGTGGGCTGTGGGGGCCCTGTCGGCGATGAATGGGCGAGTCGGGGTCGATGCGCCCCCCCCTACGGTCGGGAACTCTTGCTCAGCGTGTCGCGGCGGCGGCCCCGGCGAAACGCTATGCCTCGCAAGCGGATGGCGCGTCGCTCGGCTCCGCGGGGCGGGAGGTCGGTAGAAGCTTGAGCGTTGACGCTTCGGGACAGGGACGTGGATAGCGCGTCGCGCCGAAGCGTGGTGGGCCAGAACGGGCGTAGTGGCACGCTGTCCGAAAGCTCCCGACTGTAAGCCTGTCCCCCCCGAACGTTGCCTCTGAACCCCGTGCGGTGGCGTGCGCGGCGCGGGTCGGCGGTCTTAAAGGTCTTCTCCCACCTCTTGCACAGGCACGAGTGGAACGGGTCCGACCTGGGCGCAGCAGCTCCCTGCCTCCGCTCGCCCCCCCAGCAGGCAGGGGGCAGGAGCGCGGGCAGAAAGAACAGGGGGAGGGGGGCGAGGACGAAGGAGGAGTAGAGTGGAGCGGGCGCCATCACAACGTTATCTTGAAACAAAGTACCTCCTCATCGCCGCCTTTGTTGTCTGTTGGCGGCGAGTCCGAGCTGACCCCTGGCCAATTATCCGAAGGTGTGCCTTCCGATTGGCAGAAGATTGCCGTGAACAAGGCTCCTTCAACTCATGAGTCGACGACTCATTACTATACTACCCGCAACCACTGCTGAACCATCAACTGAGGGAGTCATCATAAACTACGACATGAGAAACGTGCACCCAACCCCACACATGTATAAGTGCCGACCCCTGGGACATTCCCACGAGTGAGTTGGAAGGAAGGGGACGAGGGGGAGAAGGGGGAGGGAGAAGGCGAGGAGTCCAGAAATTATGAGGCGGACCTGCAGGCTCAGAGAACCTTCGCCATGTCTGCAGTACCGGAAACTGGTACACAAGAGATCCGGCGCTCCTGCCAATCGCTTCGGCACCACCCTCGACTGAATGAGGAGGAAGGAAGAGCGAGGAGGGGGAGGAGGAGGAGGAGGAGGAGGGGGAGGAGGGGGAGGAGAATCAGGAGGAGCGAGGAGAAGATGGAGGAGGAGGAGGAGGAGGAGGCCAGGACAGGAGGAGGAGCAACATCAGCCGCAGCAGCAGGGCCAGAGTCGGCTCGTTGAGCTGGCGGCGCCGAGCTGGGCGGGGGCGCTGAAGCCTAATGCGGGCTGGCAGGCTGGACGGCACGGCACTGCGAGCAGAAGGACCCGAGGCTGGCGGGCACTCGGGAATGCTCGCGGCGGACGGCATTGTCGACCTGGTCTCCGCGGTGCTCCCCTGTATGCCTAGTCTAGACGCCCTGGCTGGCAGACCCCTCCCCCCTGAGAGTGGCCGCTGCCCAAGACAACAAGCCACCCTCGAGGGAGCCGCCCTGTTTCAGGGGCGACGCAAGTGTCTGCTGGCTCCCGTTCAACGAGCTCCGGCCGCCAGAGAGACTCGCACGCGCCGCTGGAGGAGAGGGAGGAGGAGCAGGAGGGAGCGAACGATGTGCTCCTCATCCTTCCCGCGCTGACGCAAGTGGCCCCAGAGCCGCCGCCGCTGATGCTGCGACAGCTGCAGCTCCTCTTCTCAGCAGCATCATCCTCACCATCCGAATCATCCTCTTCCTCCTCCTCCTCATCATCATCATCATCATCATCATCATCATCATCATCATCATCATCATCATCATCATCATCATCATCATCATCATCATCATCATCATCATCATCAGCATCATCATCATCATCAGCCTCATCATCATGATCATCATCATCATCATCATCATCATCATCATCATCATCATCATCATCATCATCATGATCCTCATCATCACCACCATCATCATCATCAGCATCATCATCGTCATCATCAGCAGCAGCTCCATCATCATCGTCATCATCATCATCACCATCATCAGCATCAACATTATCAACATCATCACCACCAATACCATCATCATGATCATCATCATCACCATCCGCATCATCATCACCATCATCATCAGCAGCATCATCACCATCATCATCATCATCATCATCATCATCATCATCACCATCATCATCAGCATCATCATAATCAGCATCATCATCGTCACCAATACGACCTCCACCACCACCGCCATCATCATCATCATCATCATCATCATCATCATCATCATCAGCCTCATCGTCATGATCATCATCATCATCATCAGCACCATCATCATCAGCATCCCCATCAGCATCACCATCATCATCATCATCATCATCATAATCATCATCATCATCATCGTCATCGTCATCATCATCGTCATCGTCATCAGCATCATCACCATCAGCATACTCATCATAATGATCATCATCACCATCACCATCGCCATCACCATCACCATCACCATCATCAGCAGCAGCACTATTATCAGCAGCATCCGCATCATCATGAGCATCACAGCCACCATCATCATCATCATCATCAGCAGCATCATCATAATCATCAGCAGCATCATGATAATCATCATCAGCATCATCACAATTATCAGCATCAGCAGCATCATCACCATCCGTATGATCATCATCACCAGTGTCATCAGTGTCACCCTCATCATCATCATCATCAGCATTGCCATCATCAGCATCATGACTAACAGCATCATCCTCATCATCATCGTCATCGTCATCGACATCGTCATCATCATGATCATCATCATCATAATCATCATCATCAGCATCAGCATCATCATCATCATCATCATCATTAGCATCAGCATCAGCATGATCGTCCTCATCATCACCACCACCATCATCATCACCACCAGAATCAGCATCATCATCAGGAGCAGCATCGTCCTCAGCAGCAGCATCATCACAACCACCGCAGCAATCAGCATCATCTTCAATAATACCAGCAACAGCCTCAATAACACCATCATCAGATCATCGTCTTCACCATCATCACAGTCGTAATCCTCATCATGATCATCATCATCAGCAGAAGCATCACAAGCATCAGCATCAGCATCGATATCACCACCATCAGTACGATCATCACACCAGTACCATCATCATCATCATCATCATCATCATCATCATCAGCATCACCATCATCATCATCATCATCATCATCATAATCATCATCATCATCATCATCATCACCAGTGTCATCATCCGCATCGCCATCATCATAAGCAGTGTCATCATCAGCATCATCATTAACAGCATCATCGTCATCATCATCATCATCATCATCATCATCATCATCATCATCATAATCGTCATCGTCGACATCGTCATCATCAGCATCACCATCAGCATCATCATCAATAATACCAGCAACAGCATCAATAAAACCATCATCATATCATCGTCTTCACCATCATCACAGTCGTCAGCATCGCCATGATCATCATCAGCATTATTACTATCATCATCGACATCATCATCATCATCATCATCAGCAGCAGTATCAGCATGGTCATCCACATCATTGCCTTTGCAATCAGCATCAAGGTCATCGTCACCATCATCATCATCATCATCATCAGCAGCAGCAGCAGCAGCATCATCCGCATCACCATCAACATTACCATCACAATCATCATCACCAGCATCACCGCATCAACATCGTCATCATCATCAGCATCATCACCGTCATCATCATCCTGACGTCTCATCCCAATCTTCATCTTCATCCTGAAATCTCAACCTCATCCTGAACCTGAACCTCCTCCTCCCCGTCCTCCTCCTCCTCTTCTTGATCCTCCTCCGCCTCCACCTCCTTTCCCTCCCCCTGTCCGACCCGTACGTCCATCCCCCCTTCCTTCTTGAGAACTCACCCCGTCGCACCACCACAAGCCGTGTCGGCAAGGCGGCAGGGCGTTTCGCCCGAGAATTCCGCACCGCTTTCTCCCATCAGCGCCTGTACCGAGGGGGTCCTACTGATTGCCCTGAAGTACTTGGATTCGTGTGCCGAGGTTTCGTGCCGGCCGAGGCTTCGCCTGGTAGGCGACCGTGGGCGCCTCGTGGGCGCCCTGTGAGCTGGGCGGGTGCGCGGAAGTGCCGCCTGGTGGGCGGCCGTGGGCGCCTCGCAGGCGCCCACGTGCGCTGGCCTGCACCGGCCGAGGGTTCGCCTGGCGGGCGGCCGTGGTCGCCTCGCGCTGCATGCACCATATTGGTTGCAGCACCTTGCTTACACGACTGTGTCTACGCCTCACTACTTTACTGACACCGCGCAGCGTGCACCACTTGGTCTCCACCACTCAGCTTAGACTCATGCACTTTGCAGCACTGCCTCAGCATGTACGGCCCGACGTGCAAGACTGAGGTGTGCTGCAAGACTGAGGTGTGCTGCTGTATTAAAAAATGCACGAGCATGAACGCGACACCCTGGGGCGTCCCCGAGAAGTGCGCGCGGGCGGCCCTGAAACGCTGACCACATGGCTGCAAACGGTCGGGTCGGGACCACGGCAGCAGGCCGCGTCGGCGGCATCATCGCTGCGGACAGGAGGGGTGGGGGGGCGGGGCGCCGCCGGCTTTGCGCGGAGCCGTGCGCTCGAAAACTGCAGCGCGTTGCAAGGGCCAAACCATCCAGTGCGTTCGCCGACTCGAAGTGGCTCTCACATGTGCAACGGCGGGGATCTGAGTTCGAGGCTGAATACAATACGAGATGGTGGTCTGCAACGCGCGCCCTGGCACGGCGCAGCACCTACACATATGGAGGGCGGTGACTTTTCAAACCGAGGCTCTCGCTGGTTCAAGGGTGTGACCCCCGTAGCGGGAAAAAGAAACAACACGGACTCATGAGGACGGAACTTGGGACGGGAGGGCGTATTGCAGCATCGCTGGCGCAACCTGGGTTCACTTTGCTCCTTCTCCTCGTCTTCCTCCAGGATTGTCAGGGCACAGCAGTTACGTTGGTTCGCGGTGTTGGAGCCCCAAGAACTGTGATCTGGCACGACGAAGGATCGTCAAGACGCAACGGTAAGGCTGATTCGTGGAGTTAAAGTTCCGACAAACAGTTGTCTCCCACAGGGTACTTCTCCCACTGGATATGAACCCTTGTAAGGTCATTTGGAGAGGGAGCTTTGCGGGAACATGGATTCCAACTTCGTTGATGGATCTCGGGTTTGCACTGGTCCTCGTCACCCCCTCCTCCTTCTCCTCATCCTCCTCCTCCTCATCATCATCATGAACCATCATGAATCACCATGAGTCATCATCATCATCATCATCATCATCATCATCATCATCATCATCATCATCATCATCAGCATCAGCCTCAGCCTCAGCAGCAGCAGCATCATCAGCATCATCAGCAGCATCAGCATCATCATCACCGTCATCATCAGCATCATCATGATCATCATCATCATCATCATCATCATCATCATCATCATCCTCTCCCTCCTCCCCCTCCACTTCCTCATCCTCCTCCTCTTGCTATTCCTCCTCCTTGTCCTCCTGCTCATCCTCCAACTCATCCTCTGTCTCCTCCTCTGCCTCCTCCTCTGTCTCCTCCTCTGCCTCCTCCTCTGCCTCCTCCTCTGCCTCCTCCTCCTCCTCCTCCTCCTCCTCCTCCTCCTCTTCCTCCTCATCCTCCTCCTCCTCCTCCTCCTCCCTCCTCCTCCTCCTCCTCCTCCTCCTCCTTCCTTCCTCCTCCTTCCTCCTCCTGCCCTCCTCCTCCTCTCCTCCTCCCTCCTCCTCCCTCTCCCTCTTCCTCCTCCTCCTCTCCTCCTCCTCCTCCTCCTCCTCCTCCTACTCCTCCTCCCTCCTCCTCCTCCTCCTCCTCCTCCCCCTCCTCCTCCTCCTCCTCTTCCTCCCTCCTCCTCCCTCTCCCGCTCCTCACCTTCCTCCCCCTTCTCCCTTGCCCTCCTCCTCCCCCTTTCTCATGATCCTCTTCCACTCCTCCCCCTCCTCCACCTCCTCCTCCTCCTCCTCACCCTCCTCCTCCTCCTCCTCTTCCTCCTCCTGCTCCTCCTTCGCCATCGTCATCATTGCAATCGGCATCAACATCATCATCATCATCATCATCATCATCATCATCATCATCATCATCATCATCATCATCATCGTCATCATCATCATCACCAGCAGCATCATCATCACCAGCATCGTCAGCATCGTAATCACCATGCTAATCCTCATCCTCATCATAATCAGCATCATCATCATCAGCATCATCATCATTCAACAACAACAACAACAACAACAACAACAACAACAACAACAACAACCATTACTAGCACGTGGGGACACTCCGTTCTCACCAGTGCCAGGGTTTTCATAGGAGGCGGGCAATACCCCCACTTTGTGGGGGGGCCGGTTCAAGCTCTACCAAATTTCCAAACGACTCTTCGCCACCACCCACACCCAGCTTCCCGCCCTATGACGTTCGGACACTTCACTTCGTGGCATGCGGACGACCGTGGCTACTATTCAGGGCCCCGCGGCCGACGACGACGGCGTGCGCGCGCGAAGAAAAAACAAATGTGTCCCGCATGGTATTATTTGACAGGGATGATGGCCCTGGCAGGTGCGCAACCGTTGTTGCAGAAGTTCGAAAAAGTTGTTCGCAAAAGCCCGTTTGACAGAAATGTTTAAAAAGTGTTGGGTTTCCTACGAATCCGCAAGAGCGCGCGGGATGAGATTTTGACAGTTTTTGTTGAAAAACCATTGGTTTTTTGATGTTTTTATGTTAAAATCGCTACGAACACTAAGGTTTTGGAAGGATTTCGTCTTGCGCGCGCGAATGTCCACTTTACCTTATTTTTTGCAAGGGATTCTTGAAGTTTGGATATGTTAGAACAAGAAATTCATTTTATAGTGTTTTTTTGCAAGGGAAAGCTACAACAAAACAGCCGGATCTGGATCACACCGTTTTACCTGAGGCTTCCTCACGAAAATGATGAAAATGTAGCTGCGGCCTAGGCGCGGCGGGGGGGGCGTGCACCAGGGGGCCCAACAATAATTATTCTTTAGAATTAATAATGTTCAACAACAACAACAACAACAACAATCACTTTACCCGAACGCTCAGTGTTCTCACCAGTGCCAGGGTTTTCATGCGACGCCAGCCAATACCCCCACTTTGTGGGGGGGCAGTGCAAGCTCTACCAAATATCCACACGACTCTTCGCCACCACCCACACCCAGCTTCCCGCCCTATGACGTTCGGACACTTCACTTCGTGGCCTGCGGACGACCGTGGCTACTACACTGGCGTGGAGTACACACCCACAGAAGTTGTTAAGCCTACGTTCGTACACCCACAGAAGTTGTTAAGCCTTGTTAACCCACAGAAGTTGTTAAGCCTTCCACAGAACATCTGTTGCATATGATGCATATGGTACATGATACACATGATACACATGATACGTACTCACAAGATAGTTGATCACATCTTTAGGGCAAATTCCTGAGGGATGTGGGAATACACAAGAGAGAGAGGATATGGTTGTCCCGATGGTTGTCTCGATGGTTGTCCCGATGGTTGTCCTGATGGTTGTGGTTGTCCCGATCGTTGTCCCGATGATTGTCCCGATGGTTGTCCTGATGGTTGTGCTTGTCCCGATCGTTGTCCCGATGACTGTCCCGATGATTGTCCCGATGGTTGTCCCGATGGTTGTTCCGATGGTTGTCCCGATGGTTGTCCCGATGGTTGTCCCGATGGGTTAGAGATTTCGGCGTGCGCGCGCGAAGAAAAAACGAATGTGTCCCGCATGGTATTATTTGACAGGGATGATGGCCCTGGCAGGTGCGCAACCGTTGTCGCAGAAGTTCGAAAAAGTTGCTCGCAAAAGCCCGTTTGACAGAAATGTTTAAAAAGTGTTGGGTTTCCTACGAATCCGCAAGAGCGCGCGGGATGAGATTTTGACATTTTTTTGTTGAAAAACCATTGGTTTTTTGATGTTTTTATGTTAAAATCGCTCCGAACACTAAGCTTTTGGAAGGATTTCGTCTTGCGCGCGCGAATGTCCACTTTACCTTATTTTTTGCAAGGGATTCTTGAAATTTGATTATATTAGAACAAGAAATGTCATTTTATAGTGTTTTTTGCAAGGGAAAACGGATTACAACAAAACAACCGGATCTTGATGACATCGTATTACCTGAGGCTTCCTCACGAAAATGATGAAAATGTAGCTGCGGCCTAGGCGGCGCAGGGGGGGCGCGCACCAGGGGGCCCAACAATAATTATTCTTTAGAATTAATAATGTTCAACAACAACCACAACAACAACAACAACAACAACAACAACAACAACAACAACAACACAGCAGCAGCAACAGCAGCAACAGCAACAGCAACAGCAACAGCAACAGCAAAAGCAGCAACAACAACAACAATCATTTGAAGACTGTTCACCCTTATATGCTCGAGTGTCCAAAAACGCGAATTTCCCACACCCTCGATATCCGCCCTCTTCGTCTTCGATCGAACCCCTTTTGGGGGGTATACCTTTCTTCCCTGCAGGCCGGGCCCCGGCAAGCGGCGGGGCGGCCGCGGACCGTCGGCCTGGCCAGCGGCAGCGTCGGCGGGGCGGCCGCGGACCGTCGACCCGACCCCAAGAGGGACGGACAGGGGACCAACCACGACGACGACGACGACGACGACGACGACGACGACGACGACGACCACGCCTCTCGCCTTTCCCGCTCCTCCTCCGCCGCCGGCCTCCTCCTCCCCTCGGGGGGCTATTCCTTGCGGTGGGTTGGTGAACGGTGCGCGCCCTGCTCCCGCTTGCGGAAGCTGGGGCGTGCGCCGTTCGCCTCTCGCTGCTTTGCGTGGCCCCCTGCTCGCCCTTGTGCCCCTCGGGGCCTCCCCCGTCGTTGCTGCTTGCTGATGGATCGACGCTAGGAGAATCAGCTCCCTCCTGCGCCTGTTCTCGTTGCAGACTTCATGCAGTGGTTACCCTTTTCTGCTCGTGGGCAATCCGCTCGCTGAGCGCAGTCATGACAGCCCGGAGGCCGACGATTCGCTGCCTGGGCCATTGATTCTTCTCGGGGCAATATTTGATAGCGCCCACCAGCCCCAGGGGTCCACAGAGAGGCAGCGACGACCACGACGACGACGACGACGACGACGACGACGACGACGACGTCGAAGACGACGGCGACGGCGACGACGAGCGAAAGCGAGAGCGAGAGAGAACGACAGCAGGGCCACAAGGACACGAAATAGGGCACGAAGGGCGACAGCGGGGACACGAAGGGAATGCGTATGGGCCCACGAAGAGCGCGAACGACAGGGGGCCACGAAGTGCACATAATGCGGGGCCACAGAAGACAACTATGGGGCCACTGAGGATAGCAACTGGGCCACGTAGGACAGTGAGGGGGACACAAATGGCGACAGCGGGGCCACGAAGGGCACGCACATGGGGCCACAACGGGCGCGACTCCTGGATGCCTGGGTGTCGGGAGCGCGGCGCTTGGGCAAATTGCTAGAAATTCCAACGCAAGGCCATTCTTCAGTAAGTTGCAAGCAAGTCTCCAGCGAGAGCGCGACTCCAGAGCGCCGGGAGAGCGATTCCTGCATAAATTGCGAGGAAGTCCCAAGCGAGAGCGCGATTCCTGAATAGAATGCGAGCTCGGGCGGGAGCGGGGGTCCTGGCTAAATTGTAAGGAAGTCTCAGGCGGGAGCCGTTGTTGTTGTAACCCAGGGGCCAGGGGGCCAGTTTGAGCAGGAAGACTTTCCCTGTCAAAGAACAGGGTGCGAGCGTCGAGGGGCACACTTTGATTGAGAAAAACAATAAGCACCGGTGTGGGGGGATCAACAATAATTATTCTTCAGAAATGAGATTCAATAATAACAACAACAACAACAACAACAACAACAACAACAGCAGCAACAACAACAATAATAACAACAAGAGCAACAACAGCAGCAGCAACAGCAGCAACCATAATATCAGCATGATCATCATCAGCAGCATCATCAGCATCATGAGCAGCAGCAGCAGCATCACCAGCAGCATCATCAGCAGCACCATCAGTTTCAGCATCAGCATCAGCATCAGCATAATCATCATCATCATCATCATCATAATCATCATCAGCAGCAGCATCAGCATCAGCAACAGCATCAGCATCAGCATCAGCATCAGCATCATCATCATCAGCATCAGCATCAGCATCATCATCATCCTTATCATGATCACCCCTCTTCTCATCTTCCTTATCATCATCATCCTCTCACCTTCCGCCCTCCCTTTTCCTGCTCCTCCTCTTCCTCCTCCTCCTCCTTCTCCTCCTCCTGTCCCTCCTCCCCTTCCTCCTGCTCGTTCTCCTTGTCGTGACCATCCTGGTCGTAGCAGGTCCTCTGGTGAAGTCCGCGCAGATTTCTCGGACCGGCGCTGGCGGAGCGCGTCAGGGGGCGGCGCCAGAGACGCCGCTTCCAGGGAGCTTGCATCTCATAGGTACTCTCTGTCTAAAAATGTCCCCCCCCCTCCCCGAGGCCAGACTTAACGCTCCTCCTGGGGCACTGTCTGTCCAGGATGGTATAGACCCTCCCCCCGCCATGCCATGCCAAAGATACCATGCAGCACACATGCGTTTTGTAAGAAGAGTAATATTTGGTCGAAGAACCCCTTGCAAACAAGTACGCTGCTGGGCACGAGTACGCGGCTCCGCGCAATGCAACAGTCATCACGGAGAAATCGAAGTTCAAATCATCTTCACACACCGGTTTCAAAAACTATCACTTCCAACAACCACCACGCGCCCGCCCACTGTCAGACAATACCATGCGGGCCGCATGCGCGCATCTCCGAGCGCTTTCGGTATTCTGAGCAGTTCAGCACAAACCCGTGCTCAAACACATACGAAAATCCATGCTGTCCCCCCCAACTCGGGTTGCCTGAGGGACTCTTTCTTGCTTCGAAAAACCTGGGGAGACCAAAAGGTACTGCTACCACTGCTTCCCGGACCTCTCCCGGGGCGCGTCCCCGCTGGACTTTCGAGGCGAATCCAGCGGTTGCGACGAGGGCCGTGGCCTCCCAGGAGGCCCCCAAAAAGTTGCAAACGAGGGAAATGTAACGGTATAGGTACCTCTTCCTTCAGCTCCTTCTCCGCCCATCTAGTTGCCTGCATCGTTGATCGGCAAGGGTAGCGCCTGCGCCAGCCCCTGGTTGCCGGGTTGCCCGCGGTTGCCCGGTCTCCCTCGGGCTGCCCGACTGCCCAACTGCCCATGCAATCGCCCGGTTGCACGGTTGACTGGCTGTCCGGTTGCTGGTTTGCCCGGCTCGCCCAATTTGCCCAAGACACTGGGTTGCCCAGGCTGCCCAAGTTGCCCGGCTGCCCCATTGCCCAGTTGCCCGTGTTGCCAGGGTTGCCCGCTGTCTGGTTGCCAAAACCCGCCAAGCACCGCCACAGATGGCAAGCAATGCAAAGCCACGCAAATCAATGCCAATGAACACAAAGCAATGCCAAGCAATGTCAAGCAATGCCAGCCATTGCCAATCCCTGCCAAGCAATGCCAAGCAATGCCAAGCAATGCCAAGCAGTGCCAAGCATGCAAAGCCATGCTAAGCAAGCACATCGAAATAATGCAAAGCAATGTCTTATTTGCTTTCGTACGTCCTTAGCAAGGTTTCCCTAAATGGGATCACGCCAGGTCCATCAATGGCAACTTCGATAACCCGACATTTCTGCGAGCGCGCACTTCCTCATCATCCTCATCTGCACACTCGATCAATGATCGTCGCCAGCGTCATCATTGCAATCGGCATCATCATCAACATCATCATCATCATCATCATCATCATCATCATCATCATCATCATCATCATCATCATCATCATCATCATGCTCATCATCATCATCGTCATCGTCATCGTCATCGTCGTCGTCATCATCATCATCATCAGCATCATCATCATCATAACATCATCGCCGTCGTCAATATCACCACCGCCATCTTCGTCGTCATCTATGTCACCGCCTTCCTCGCAATTCTGTGCGCCCACACATCATCATCACCAGCGTCCTCAGCGCCGGGTCATTATCATCACCACCAGCTTCATCATCATCATCACCACCACCGTCACCAACATCATCGTCATCGTCCCCATCGTTGTCGCTGCCCAGGTGAGCTCTGCCCACAAGCTGCGGGCGGGCGGGCGGCATGTCTGCACGAGCTGTGGCCTTGGCCGGAGGATTGACAGGCGAGCTGCGCCACAGAGACTGCACCGCAGAGCCCGCGCGTCCAGGGCGCAGTCGTGCACTGACTGGGGCCCACGCTGGCAGACGTTGCTCCCCCTTCTTCGGAGAGCCCCAGGGGGGGGGGGGAGAGGCAGGACAGGAGGCGCGGAGCAGCAGAGGCGGGGAGGGGGAGCGGCAGAAGGCACGGGGCTTCCGGGGCGCCCGCTTGTTGAGCTCCTCGTCGCAGTCCTGCACGTCCTCGTTGACCTCGCTGCTGACCTGCTCCTGGTCCGACGTCGCCCACCCCTCCTGGGGCATGAGGGACAGGCTCCTGACGATCCCGGGGGAGCGCGCAGGCCGAGAGGAGAGGAGCCCGCGGGCACCCGTCCTGAGGCCCGACCGAGACGCTTCCCGCAGGGAGAGCCCGGCTGGGGCGGGATGCCGCCCTCATGCCGGCATGCCTCGGGCCTGGCTCCCGGGGGGCCGCGGGCGCGAGCCATGGCCCCGGGAGCCGCCACGAACCCGCGGCGGTGGCCCTGGGGAGGACGACGACAATGACGATAACGCTGACGAGGGCGATGGAGTTGACGATGAAGTTGACGATGGAGATGGCGTTGGGTGATGACGCTGACGATGGCGACAACGCTGACGATGGAGGTGACGAAAGCGTTGACGATGACGCTGATGTCGGCATCCAGGGGGCCCAGGCAGCCCCCGCAGGCTCTCGCAGGGGCGGGGCCCGGGGCCCATCCCACGCTTTCCTGTGTGCGTCCCTCTCGCTGGTCCTCGTCCTGCTCGTTCGCCCCCTCCTCCTCCTCCTCCTTCTCCTCCTTCTCCTGCCCCTCCTCCTCCTCCTCCTCCTGCTCCTCCTCCTCCTCGCCTCCTCGCCTCCTCCTCCTCCTCCTTCTCCTGCCCCCACCCTCCACACGTTTCCTTACCAACAACTCTTCCCTGCCGCACCCCCACACGTGTCGGTAGGGCGGGCCAGGCGTTTCGCCTGAGGCTTCCTCTGATTCCTCACCGTTTACGATCCAGAAGACTGACATCCGCAACAGCTTGACAACAGGAGGCGGGCAACTTCCAAAGCGTGGCTCTCGCCTGAGCGCCGCGAACCTTCGTCTTAAAAATTCACGACAGCTTCACGGATGGAGGGCGGGTGATTTTCAATTTGTGGATCTCGCCTTGGCGCCGCGCGCATGCGTCTTAAAAGTTCACAGCAGCTTTCAGGATGGAGGGCGGGCCGCTGTCAAAATGTGACTCTCGCCGCAGCGCCGCACACATTCGCCGCAAAAGTCGCAAAAGCTTCACGGATGGAGGGCGGTTCATTTTCAACATGGGGCGTTCGCCTTACCACCGCGCACATGCGATACACAAAAGTCTGCAACAGTTTGAAGGGCTCGTATGGCTGAAGTTCCAGAAATGGTGTTCTGGTACGATTTAGAGTTGCCAGGACGCGACGCAACAGAAACATTCAATCGCGGTGTTTCGTGGCACTGGAACAAAAACACATCCTGCATGGGAATCCAAGGCAGAGGGCTGCATAGACCACAATGCACAGATTCGGCGATGCGACCAAACACACAAGGCGAATACGCGGCCCACTCCAAGCCTACGGCCCGAAAGCGCTGGTGGGTCCCAGCAACCGCGCTGTGGAAAATGAGCCCAACACGACCCAACAACTGCTTGCGGGTTGAACAGAAAATGCCAGCCGACGGACAAGCTGAACCTTAGAGCAAACTCCTCAAGCCTAACTAAGTCACATGTCCTGGCGTTGTTTTGACTTGGACTGCTGCGATTTACAACGCAGAACTGTTCAGAAGAGCGCGGTGCTGCGCAGGTCGATCAATCAACATGCTCTGCATCGCACCGATGTGGTTCGCACTGCTTCACTTTCATTCGCAGTGTGTGGCATGTCGTTGCCCCGAATTGCCTGAGCCTGCCGCATGTTGCTCAATGGCGCTGTGTTGCCAATGCTCGTATTGCGTTGCGTTGCCTTAGAGTGTACCTTACGTTGCGTCGCTTAGCACTGCTGCGCTTTGCTTCCCACTGCACTGCCCCATGCCACCTGTCGCAGCAGCAAGAGACGATGCCCCCTCCCCCCGCCACCCACGAATGCGTAGTCCCGTTTCCTGCTCTGTCCGCTCTTCTGGGGGGAGCGGGGGAGAGAAGAGGGGAGAGGGGGGGAGAGAAGAGGAGAGGAGAGAGGAAAGGGGAGAGGAGACAAGCTAGGGGCGCTCGTGCCATATCTGACAACCGATCCCTCCCGTCCATCCCTTCCCTTTGCGCTGATTTAAATATGTATATTTACATATGGATATGCCGACTGGTGTCGCAGCTGACGTGGAGCCCCCCCCCAGGACGCTATCGTGCTGCGCGCAATCAGAGATCAGGAAGCTGCGTTGATTGGGCGACGTGGCGGATGATCAGGAAGACGAAGAGGAGGATGGGGAAGGAGAAGGACGAGGAGGAACAGCAGCAGCAGGAGCAGGAGTGGGATGAGCGGGAGAAGCAGGATGGCCAGGGGAAGGGGGGGAGGGGAAAGGAGCGGGGCGAAAACGGTGAGAAAGGATTCGGATCCGGAAAAATATCCCGCGCTGGGGCGAGACCACCATTCTGAACGACGAGAGCAAAGCGCCGATCCTGAAATGAGGTCACGCTGCAGCGGGAGCACCGTTTTGAGACACAGAAGACGGCACGTGTGAATGTTTGAGATCCTGCGTAAAAGAAACCATGCGCGGAGAGGGCGGGATACCGTTTGGACAGGTTCGGGGGAGAGACCAAAGTAGTATTCATGTGCAGTAATAACTGTGACGAAGAGAGGAGAAAAATTAATAAGACATGAGAGAATAAGAAAAGAGACGAGATAGGAGAGGAGAGGAGAGGAGAGGAGAGGACAGGAGAGGAGGGACAGGAGAGAGGATAGGAAAGAGGAGACAAGGGAGGAGAGGAGAGAATGTGAGAGAAGAGAGGAGGAGAGATGAGGAACGAGACGAGAGAAGAAAGGCAACGAGGGGGAGGAGAGCAAGACAGCGGCGGAGCCGCTGGGTCACAAGCTGAGAGTGGCGAGGCAGAGCTGTGCGGACGCCGTTGATCCACCAGCCGCCCCGTGGGCGCGGTCTGGTCGTTCTGGCCACTCTGGCAATGAAAGACCAGCCGAGCGCACGCCCTCCGACCGCTCTTGATGATGCTGCTCCACTTTCCTCCTCCTGCTCCTCTTACCCTTCTGCCCCCCTCGTCCGTTTCCTGCTGCTCCTCCTCCTCCTCCTCCTCCTCGCCCCCTCATCCCCCTCCTCCTCCTCCTCCTGCTCCTCCTCCTCATCCTCCTCATCCTACCCCTCCTTCATCATCAGCAGCATCATCGCCATCATCACCACCACCACAACCACCACCACCACCATGAACATCATCATCACCACCACCATCATCCTCATCATCATCTGCATCACCACCACCACCACCATCATCATCATCATCATCATCAGCAGCATCACCACCACCACCATCATCACAACCGTCATCATCATCAGCATCATCAGCATCATCAGCATCATCAGCACCACCACCACTACCATCATCATCACCAGCATCATCAGCAGCAGCAGCATCACCAGCATCATCATCAGCATCATCATCATCGGCAACAACATCATCCTGGTTTCCCTCCCCCTCATCCGCCTCATGCTCCGCCTCAGCCTCCGCCTCTGCCTCCTCCTCCTCCTTCTCATCTTCCTCCTCCTCCTCCTCTTCCTCCTCCTCCTCTTCCTCCTCCTCCTGCTCCTCCTGCTCCTCCTCCCCATCCTGCTCCTGCTGATACACCTCCTCCACCCCCACACCCGCACCCCAGCTCCACGCCACGTCCCAACTCAATCTTACCTATGCTCCATGTTGGACCCCCGTCTCTGGTTCCCCTCCCCCCTCTCCTCCCGTCTCCCTCAATCAGGCGTCAGCCGTGCAATGCAATGCCGCCCCTGCTGCGCGAGCTCCAGAGCAGCACAGCGCCGCATCGGAGGGCCCTGGAAGCAGTTTGTTCAGGCCTCCTCTCCAATCTGCCCTCTGCGCCAGTCGCGACATGGCACAAAAACCTCCTGGCCCCTTCAGAGCAGAAGGATGATTAAAGAAAGGGAAACGGAGGGGGAATCGCGAGCCAATGAGAGTAGCAGCTGAACAGGTCGCTAAGATCGACACGCTAAACGCAGTGGATGGCGGGCATCGGCTTTGATTGTGCATTCGCTATTCGATTCGGTCAGATCGTGTCCCAAGAGACTGGAACAGCTGTCGCTGCAGGTATGACGTGCGAATTGTGGAGGTCGGGAAATCGCATGCTGCGTCTCGAAGTGCCAGTGCGCACGACTCGATACAAATGCGTGGCTCTGTATGGGAGAGACGCCTGGCTTCCTCTCCGCGCTCCGCTGCCGTGCATATCCTGCCGCCAGTGATGCTGGCCACAGGTTCTGAAATGTTGCGCCGCTCGGATCAGACACGATGCTGTTGTGCGTGCGACCCCCCCCCCCCCCCGCATACAGCAAACACGTGTCGACCTGCGCCGAGCATGTTCCTGAGCGCCCCCCTACAATAAGATCCCCTGACACTCGCAACCGAAGCTTGCAGAGCGTGTCGACGAAGGAGTACTGCTCTTTGCAAGCGCAGACTGCCGAGCCCCCACAGAATTGCGCAAGTGAAGGCCCCGCTCGGCAGCTTCAAATAGATGAGAGGCCCTTTTTGCGAGCCTCGCCTTACGAGCACCCTTGGATGGCACTCACACGAAGTACGTGGCGCCCTATGCCACGCCATACTCACACCACACGAACTTAGCCGAGGGAGACACAAACAACGACGATCACTCCGCTGCAAGCAGACAAGCTTGGAGGTGGTACGGAAACACCCAGGAGGGCCTCGCGCCATGTGCTTCATATCTCTCCCTTTCCTCCTCCTCCTCCTTCTCCTCCTCGTCCTCCCCCTCCTCCTCCTTCTCCTCCTCGTCCTCCTCCTGACATTTCCTGGCTCCTGCCTCCCAGCCACTGGTCCTGCGCCTGCTCCTGCTTCTGCAGCCGCTGCTGCTCCTGCTCCCCCATCGATCTCCCCGTCTTCCCATAACAGTGATAACATACAGCTAGTAATGCGACGAAGACGACTCATAATACTACGTACATGCTTACACACATACATACATGCATGCACATACATACATGAGGCCTCCTTTGTTCTGATATATGAGGCCGCGGATCACGAGCGAGGCGACGGCGATGGCAACACGGCGGTGCCCTGCGCTGGAGCACGGCTCATGAGGAGGCGGGGAAGCAGGGGGGAGGACGGAGAGGCCGGGGGATTGTGGCGCCCCTCGCTGTTGTGAGCGGACGCTTGCCATGCGTTCGTGCTTGTTCAAAGTGTGTTCGAGCTTTTTTCGTTCTCCTTATCGTGATCCTCAACTGTTCCTTTCTATTATGATATCATTTTCTCTCTGTCTCTCTCTGTCTCTCTCTGTCTCTCTCTTTCTCTCTCTCTCTCTCTCTCTCTCTCTCTCTCTCTCTCTCTCTCTCTCTCTCTCTCTTTCTATATGTATATATATATGTGTATGTATATCCCTCTTTCTCTCTATCACTATTTCTGTCTACCCCTCTCTCTCTCTCTCTTCGCCAACCTCTTCGCAAGCAGCGCCCCCCCGAGCATGGTCCTCGAAATCTCCGCCCTGTGCCAGACGGCATGGGGTTAGAATTCCGAGGACGATGTTCGAGGGATCTCGATGCGAAAGCCCCCACCGAGAAGGCAGAGGTGAAGGGAGGGAGACAAGGAATAGGAATGTGGAAAAGGTTTATGAGCATGGGGGAGGGCGAGGGGGAGGAAAATGTCAGTCCATCATCGTTCGTCCCACTCCTCATTGAGGGATATTGGCCCCGTATCTTCACGCGAATGCCATGCGAACGTGGTCGAAGCATCCCAGCCTTATGCCAAAACAAACAGCAGCCGGAACCCATCGAGCATGAGGAGGGGGAGAACGATAAGGAGGGACCTGGTGATGGTTTGATATCGGCGGCTTTGCATTGCAATCGCACATCGCGTTGCACCGCATTGCATTGCATCGCATCACATTGCATCGCATTGCATCGCATTGCATGCGCATTGTATTCGCATTGCATTCGCACTGCATTGCAACAACAACGCATTGCAATCGCAGCGAATTGCAATCGGATGGCATTGCAATCACCTTGCTTTACATCCGCGCAAGCCCTGACGTGGGCCCTCAAGAAGCGCCCCAACGTGAACACGCTCGTGCACGACAGGTGCTGCTCGTAGGCTGCGTGCAAGAAGATCAAATACTGGTCCGTCGACTGGCTGCACGCGAAAAGGCACGCTAGCAGCTGTTCCGCAACCCCTACCGCATCAAACGGTGTGCTAGCGCGAAGCCTACGCGTGTTCTCTTGAATTCGGCATTGCTGAGGTCATGGCTCACTCCATAAAATGCATGAATGTTCAGCTGCTGCGTCCTGCTGCATAACTTCGCGCCCGCGCTGGCATAGAGCTGACTACTACATTGGCACACCAGATGTGCACCCAGGAAGCCGAGGCAGAGTAGTTATGTTCGCTGCTACTTGGGGACCATGGAATGCGCCATGACTGATTGCATTTGCAGCTGCGGGTGTTGCGTTGCTGGCAAATCTTAGAGACGTCTATAGAATGCGGCGCAACAGGAGCCATTGCTCGCGCCAGCTGACATTGGATGTGCAGGTCGCGCGAATTTCGACGAGGGGCGCGCTTCGAGTGGCCATGTGGTAAGTATAAAAAGGTTGCCCTTCTCCCAGACACGAGGTGAGCAAAAGAGTATGAAAACTGTGGAGGACCAATGAATCGTAACATGTACCCACTCCCTTATCATCCTCCTCCAGCTCCTGCTCCTCATTGTATTCCTACTCCTCCCCCCCCCCCCCCATCCAGCTGATCCTCCTCGGCCCGCTCATCCTCCTCGCCCCCTCAGATCATCCTTCCACTTATTCCCCCCCCCCCCCGAACAAAAAAGCTCAATTGAGTTTCGTGCTGCTTGGGTGGGCGGAGGAACATTTTTTTGGCCTTGTCGCCATGTCGTCTCCGCTCCAATGCGACACTAGCCACGGGGCCTCAACCGCCGCCCCCGCAGCTCCGGAACCGGGCACTGCGAGGGCTTTGGCTTTGGCCGCACAGCGTCCGCGGGCCACGATCAGAGGATGAATGCCGCGCCACCTCCCCAGTGGCACAGCGGCCAGAGCCAAAGGCCAGCGTTCAGAGACGACACCGCCCCTGAAGTTCATTGCATACCCTGAGACGGAGCTCTTTCGGCCCCCAAAAGACGCACCAGCGGGGACAAGCCACCCGGGCCCTGCACGGAGGTCAACCCACGCCTCGGCAACAGCCACATGCCTCCGAGTCAAAAGACGGAGGCGAGCTTCAAAGTTTTGCCGGGCCGTGCCAGGCAGGCCCAGCCTCACACAGTGGTGAGCACGCAGGAAAGCATCACACATGCAGGCACACAGCAGCGACACATTCGGGGGAAGAGGATAGAGCTGAATCAGCGCGGCAACCCATGGAATCATCACAGGGGCAATTGGAAACGCAGCGCCCATCCATTGGACGCATAACTCGCGGAAGCGATGGCAGAATTTGCAATGACGTCGATCATCATAGTCCCGATACATATCAAACCCATATTCCCGATGAGCACACCCAAAGATACAGCCACGATGATGAGTGTGGAAGCGAGCACTCGCGCACACAGCACGCGCGCAGAAACGAAGAACACACGCGGCATGGTAAGGGGAAGGACAAGATGGGAGAGATTACTGCAATCCACTTCAGGCAGCCACTTTCTCAGTCGATACTGAAGGCCTTCAAACGCCCTAGGTCCAGGAAGAGGAAGGGCGCGAGGACGGGGCTAGAGCTTCCGTTAGAGAGTAACAGGGGGAAGACTGGAGAGCTGCACAATATTCAGGACACTCTGCACCACCTCAAACATCTTAAGTAAAAACGACCTGCGATACCATCCCCGTGGGTCGACAACTCTGGCATGACAGATTGCGTTGCTCTCAGCGAGCTTCAGCAGCTCGCCCCAGCACTCGCGAATGCCAGGACGCTTCACAGCAAGACGGGCGCGGCGGGCACGCGAGAGAGCAACAAGATCTGGGGGCTCGACACTGAAACCGAGCTTCTGGAGCGAGACAAGCATGTTATACGAGAACGCATTGTAAGGGCCATTCGTAAGGCATTGCAGCATGTGCTTGTATATCTGCATGACCTGTTTCGGGACTGGTTCAACTTGGATGACAAACTGGAGCACCGAGAGGCAGATGACCAAAAAGGTAGAAACTGTCATCGCACATCCAGGGGCGAGCTGTCGGAGCATCGCACATCTTGCAACAAATTTCGACAGCGGGGCGCTCCATGCCACGCCAGCAGCACCTGGGCAAATATACAGCCCCGAGTACTTGATAGCAGAACTTGCCCCCGCCAACTCCAAACCCCTCGCCTCATTGGACATCATGTCACTGACCTCCTCCCTCCTAACTCTCCCACATGTCAGAACAGTCCACTTTCGAAAGTTGAGCGCCAGCCCAATAGCTGACTCGAGGGCGAGAAGCATGCGCCACACGGCAGTAGCCAAGCGAAATACATCCACCATTCCAAAAAGACAGTCGTCAGCATATGCTAGGCACAGAGCATCATGGGCAGGGGGGGGGGGGGGGGTCTGTTGTAGCCATCGCAATACAGGGCCAATGCAAAGACAGAAGAGGGCCATAGAGCCAGGGTCGCCCTGACGCACCCCCCCTCCGGGTAGGAAAGCTTCCGAACTTCTGTCCGCCAAGAGTTACCGCGCCCTGGCTATTCTTATAAGGCATGAAGTAGAAGTTAGTGATGAAGGAGGGGGCATTCATAGCATTGAGCACGGCAAACATCCAAACGCGCAGAAGCGACGGGAAAACAGCGGAGAAACCAGTCGAGAGGATGGCAGCCGAGTCACGTGCGAGCAACTCTTGTTGCAGCCACGCTTCTGGAGGGGTGCGACAGTCACTTTAGAGAGCTCACTCAATGGGTGGCATAACACAGCAGAGAGGATCTTCGCATTGGTGTTAGATATGGAGAGCGGGCGCGCGCATAAGAAAACCATCGGTAGCTCCCCATATCGTCAGGCAGCTCTGAAAAAAAATCCCATTGGTCATATCAGTATAGAATGTGTAGAGGTATCTCGGCGCATCTCCAATTCGCCAGCACGCAAATGGGATACCGTCAGGTCCAGGCATCGGGTTACGGCAGTGTCGTATATGTTCAAAAAATAGCATCTTCAACCTTCCAGGAAGCCCCGAGGTCCTCGGGAACCATCTGAACATGTCTCAGAATGTCCGCCCACATGGAACGATCTTCCGTAGCTGGCGGAGAAAAAAAAAACACTTCCCCCAGATTCAGCAAGCACGTTGGCCGACTGCTGGAGTGTAGTACACGGGCTTCCGTTAGCGTCTAGTACGGCAGTGAGATAGGCTCGCCTTCTGAATGTCCTCCAAAGCTCCATCTTCCTCCGTAGTTTTGCTAGTGCAGCTTTCTTGGTATCATCGTTCACGCCGTTATCGTTCCCAATCTCCTTCCCCTCCTCAGTTAAAATATTAACATAAATCTCCGGCGTCAATTCACAAAGACCATGGCGGTCGTGACTGAGCAGGGTCTCGCAGTCAAAGAACCTCTGAAGCTCGGGATAGCAACTGACAGCCTTGCACACCATGCGGCCCTGCTGTGCACGCATCCCCCTCAGGGCTACCATACACCAGTGATGCTTCAAAATAAATGTCGAGGCAACTTGATTGGAAAGGAGGTGCCGCGCGCTTGACCACTGAGCACATGCTAGCCTTAACAGCCTTCAGAGCATCAGCAGCATTTAGTGAATGAAGCTCCACGGCTTTGTTGCTAAGCTCCATGACAGGTAGTTCTTGATAGACTTCGTTCTTGCTAATCCAGTTGGGGGCCCCGCTATTCAGGCCAGCGGGGGGCTTGAAAGTGTCTATTACGACCAACACTGGGATATGATCAAAGACACGGGCCTGGCAGAGCATACCTATAACTGAAGCACGAATAGCGAGGTCAGCCGCGACCGCCGCTGGAATGTTGGAGTAGACGCGGTCTAAACGCGCAGCGTGGGCAATGCCCCCGCCCCTCATCCCCCGACGAGCGTCATCTGCTTGAAAGAATTCAATCCAGTTCGAGCACTTCCGGTTAAAGAGCGCGTGGAAACGCGCGCCACCTCGGGACCAACCCGCTCCGTCAGGACACACCCCCCCCCCTCCTCCAAGGTACAATTCCAGCCCCCCAAGATAACTGAACAAAAAAACACTGCTCGGCAGGCGGTGAAACCTCAAGTAGCTCGTCAAGGCTGGATGCATAGACTGCTAGCGACTCGCACGTGTTCGGCACATGGACACCCATGATAGCCGAGTTCTCTTCGCCCCCAACATGACACTCAGTGGCATCCTTCCTTCCGGAATCACATGGTGTTGAGTGGTGTGCAACTGCTGTGCAAGAACAGCAGCGCTGGCGATGAAAGTGACAAGCCCCCCAGCCCTGGTGGAGGCCTGAAACGCAGCGCAACCTACATTCGCATGTCGAAGTTATTGTCGTATACAGTTGGCGTCGGCGATAGTCCCGTGAGTCTCCTGCGCACAAGCAATTTTGTGGCGCTTACAGAATCCGAAGAATTTCTCGCATCTAATCGAGGCATTCATCTGACGACGGGCTCGCACCGAGCCGAAGAGACCAGGTGCATTCCAGGAAACGATATCAAGCGAGGAGGCGGGGAGAAAAGGCTGCTGGTGCACTGCATGCTGGCCACAGGGCCAGTCGGGAACAGTCAGAGGCGGCAGCGGCTGCAAAACATGGGGATCGTCTGGCTGGCTAGCCAGATCGTGAACAGAGTCAGAAGAGCAGGAAGAAGAGGCGCTCGACGTGGGCGAGGAGCAGGAAGACGATGAGCATGTGATCTGCGAATTCGTGTTTGTGGCAGTGTCCGCTGTCGCCCCCGCGCAGCATGTCACCGAAGAAGCTGGCGTCGGAGACCATCAGCGTGCACTGCCACATCCGCCAATCCACTGCTGCATCCGGTTTACGGGAATGCCCCAGAAGGCGAGGTCGCTCTTGTTGGGCTTGAGCACCAGCCTGCCGAGCCCGCCCTGTTCACCTTTTGCCAAGATGAATAAGTCATCGGATGTGCGGATGGAGAACTCGTTGCGGAACCCGTTTGCGCCGATCTTGTATTCGGCTTGGTACGTGTTGTTATTCTACCAGAACTGAACGATCGGCACCCATAATGTGACATGCGTCTCTGTCGATGACGGACGTCATCTGGGAGGTCGGTGCGAATACGTAGGAGCATGACATGATCCGTCTCGAGCATCCTTCCATTGAAGCTGCTGCTGGATGAACCATTCTTTGAATTTCTTTGCCGCGTCCGCATTCTTGAAGTGGATGGAGAAACTTTGACTCGTTGTTGCAAACTGCGCTGTGGTGCCGTCCATGAGGTGGCTCGGTGCTCCTTGCTGGAGTTGCTGCCAGGTCGTCTGTCTCGTGGCAGCAAGAACAGCACGTGGATATCCACTCACCCACATTCTACATGAATCGTTGGTGTCTGTCCCAGTTGTCATACCCCCTCTAGCCCGCTTCGTCCTGTCTATGCCAAGCGTGCTGGAGGCTGTCACTGATGCTTTCTTCATAGCTTCTTCTGAAGCCTGGATACGTATCTCCATCTGCTGTACTTCGATGTCGAGGGCAGCCATCCGTCCGTCCAGTTGTTTGATCTGGCCCGTCAGCTGGCTCTTCGTGTCGGTGACCGTCTTCGTCAATGCAGCGAACTGTCCTGTGACGAAGGCCGAGAACCACTCAGGCGCGGCATCTCCCATGGCTGCGCGGGTGACTCTGAACTCACAAATTGCGAAAGTGAGACTGGATGAGGTTGTGCCAAAAGGGCCTGCCCCCAAGCCCGTGTGTCGAGGGCCGAGCCTGAAGACAGGCCCGAGCTGACCTGGCCAGCTGCCTCGATATATGGCCATTTGAGCCAAAATGGCTACGGTTTGGGTGGGCGGAGAAACATGAAAAAGGAGGAAGAGAAGGAGGAGAGAGAAGGAGGAGGATGAGAAAGAGGAGAAGGAAGGAGCCGTAGGAGGAGGAGGAGGAGGAGGAGGAGGACAAGGAGGAGGAAGAGGAGGAGAAAGGATGCGACAACCTTACGAAAACCATACGACAACACCATCCGAAAGGCGAGGGGCGCCACAATCCACCGTTCTCGAGGATAAGGGGGGAGAGCCGAAGATGGAGGAGAAGGATAGAGAGGGGGAGGAGGATAAGGGGGATGAGGAGAGGGAGAAAAGGAACGTCGGACGTAGCTTCGTAATGTTCTAATTGCTGCCCTTGGCGACGATATCGTCTATTTGCACATGTTCCTTATTCTCGCATTCGAGCGAGATTTCGGTCTCATGCTCGCTCTCATCATTCGCCTTGTACTCTGTCGTAGCCTCGTGATCGAGTTTGGCCTCGAACTCGCGCTGGGCCTCATGGTCGTGCCTATGAGCTGGGGGGTCCTCGGACTCGTGCTCAGCCTCGTAATTATTAGCCTGGGACATGCCTGGAACCTCGCCCGGGCCATACAGCGCCGCATCGGACCGCCCGCGGGGCAAGTCCAAAGCCAGGGGACGCACCAAGCGCGACCATGGCCATCTGCAGCAGCGGCTGGCGTTCGGTCAACTCCATCCGGGTCAGCAGGTGCGGGAGCTCCTTCCGTGTGTCTTGGCTCCGGTCGGGCGAAAGGGGGGGATAGCAAAGGGGGGGTTTGAGAATCAGCTCGCGTAGCTGACTTTCCCGGCGCCTCCCGGCGCCGGAGGCGGCCATGCATCGAGGAATGGGCCCCTCGGCGAGGCCGAAACCAGCTGCATGCAGCAAATTTCGTAACCCCCCCTTTCCCAATCCCTCCCTTTCGTCTGGCCCGATTGGCCCTCCCTGCGCGGCATCTGCGGGCTGGTCGTCTCCAGCGCGCTGTCGGGATCAGCTGTCCTGCCTTCCTGCGTCGACGTGGACACCTCCAGCAGCTCCGTGTCCACCGAGCGCGCCCGAGGCCCGGCCTGCAGGAGAGGCCGCTCGCGAAGCCACACCCTCTGCCTCGTGACAGTGCCGGCTCGGCAACGATTAAGTCGGGCCTGTCCCCCTACAGGGGGATTTTCGACGAAAAATAAAAAATACCCTAAAAATCGGAGGGAAGTGGAAGTGGAACGGAGAGCACCCCTACCGGGAAATCGGTTTCGGTTTTGTGTTCGTGCGTGCCGTGCGTGCGGGCGAGGCGAAGCTGCGTGGGCGGGCGAGAAGAAAGTCTCCTCCGGCTGAGGCGCGGCCGGACCAAATGATTCCTTTCCGGGGGCCAGTGGCCCGCGGTGTCCCGCCGGTGTCCCGCCTCCGGCTGAGGCGCGGCCGGACCAAATGATTCCTTTCCGGGGGCCCGTGGCCCGCGATGTCCCGCCAGTGTCCTGCCGGTGTCCCGTCAGTGTCTCGATGATGATGATGATGATGATGATGATGATGATGATGTCGATGATGCTGATGATGATGACGATGATGATGATGATGGTGATGGTGATGGTGGTGATGATGATGGTATCCCGATGATGATGATGATGATGATGATGATGATGTTGACGATGTTGATGATGATGGTGATGGTCGTGATGATGATGATGATGATGGTGTCCCGATGATGATGATGATGATGATGATGAAGATGTTGCTGATGATGAAGATGGTCTCCAGATGATGATGATGATGATGATGTTGATGATCCCGATGATGTGGATGATGAGATGATGATGAGATGATGAGGAAGATGATGATGATGATGGTGTCCCGATGATGATGATGATGAGGTTGATGATGATGTTGTTGATGATGCTGGTGATGATGGTGCCCCGAGAATGATGATGTTGATGATGACGATGATGGTGTCCCGATGATGATGATGGTGATGGTAATGATGATGATGTTGATAATGAGGATGATGATGAGGTGATGATGATGTTTGTGATGATGGTGGCCCGATGGTGGTGATGATGATGCTAATGTTGATGATAGTGATGGTGTCCCGATGATGATGATGGTGATGATGACGGTTACGATGATGATGGTGTCTCGATGATGATGATGATATTGATGATGATGTTGCCGATGATGATGATGTCCCGGTGATGATGATGTTGATGGTGGCGCTGATGATAATGATGATGAGATGGTGATGGTGATGACGATGGTGTTACTCCGATGATGATGGTGATGGTATCCCGATGATGCTGAGGTTAATGATGATGATGGTGACGATGATGGTGCCCCAATGATGATGATGACGGTGATGGTGATGATGGTGTCCCGATGATGATGAGGAGGAGAATGATGATGATGATGTTGATGACGTTGATGACGATGAGGTTGATGATGATGACGTTGGTTATGAGATCGAATGTGAGAGCGATAGAGATCGAAAGTGAGACCGAATGTGAGATCGATTGTGAGATCGATAGTGAGATCGATAGTGAGATCGATTGTGATATCTATAATCAGATCGATTGTGAGATCGATCGAATGAAAGAGATCGAGGGAGATCGATTGTGAGATCGAATGAGATCGATCGAGCGAGACCGATAGTGAGATCGATAGTGAGATCGATAGTGAGACCGATCGAGTGAGACGTTGGTTCCTCCCCCCGAACCTCCTTATCACCCGAAGGGTGGTCGTATAGGTAGTCAAAAAATAATCAATAAATAATATGGAGACTATGTTTTGAATATGTGTTGACCTTCTTGGGGTATTTCTGGGGTATGTTTAATTTTCCGTCGAAAATTCCCCTGTAGGGGGACACGCCCGACATAAGGCAACGAGAGGTGCAGCATTGGGCCTGAAGCTCCGAAACAGCTTCCCCCCGACGTAGCGCTGCGCTGCACAAGTCCGAGCCACTACCCGTGTCACAGCACGGAACTCCAGGGCCCTTGTGAGCCGCGTCGGC
>CAUYUJ010014182.1:210841-228341 GCA_963575745.1 Prorocentrum cordatum | reverse complement strand
CCTTCGGAGATGAAAGAAGAGCAAGGAACGACGAGGGGAGAAGGAAGAGGTTGGAGGGAGGCAGAAGGAGGGAGGAGGAGGGATGAGGGAGGGGAAGGGGCAGGCAGAGGAGGATGAAATGGACGGGGGGATGTGGAGCAGCAAGACAAGAGAGGACAATGGAGAGGAGAGGAGGAGGGGGGAGGACAATGAGGAATGGGGGGTAAAGGGAGGCAAGGGAGGAGGCGGAGGCAACCCTCAAGCTGTGAAGGCTGTGGAAGAGGAGGATGAGTCGAAAGAGGACGAGGAGTGGGGGAAAGGGGGATGAGCCTCAGCAGGCGAAGGGAGAATTATGAAGGGGGGATGATGAGCAGGAGGGAGGTAGAACGAGGAGAAGGAGGAGAAGATGGCGGAGGAGGAAGGATGGGGAACCGAGGAGTAGGAAGAGGAGCAGGGGGTGAAGGAGGCAGAAAGAGGGATCAGGAGGAGAGAGGAGGACGAGGAGGCAGGAGGGATGCGGAAAGAGAAGGAGGAAGAGGCGGCGGAAGAGGTCTACAAAGCAAGCAGCGGCTAGCATGAGCCAAAATCAAGTATTAAGCCTGCGTGAGCTCCCAGGCACGTCCTGCAGCCACTGTCCAGCAGACGAACACCAACCTTTCAACGGAACGCCATCGCAACGACAAGTAGTCAGGTCCTTAACGTATAGGCCATCCACCTGTAGCAGCAATGGCCATGGCAGGTTACCCCCTGCTCCCTGCTGTATGAGCGTGCCTTCCGACGCACAAACTGGCATGCGCAAGGGGAGTAAGCACAGCCGCAGAATGATCGCAACGCCTTTCTGGCACCACCAACGTGTAGGCCTTCCCCACGTGCACTAGTCCACTGCAATCAGCAGACACCTACCGCATTCTGCGTCATGCTCTCGAATTCACCACATGCATAAGCCACGATCTAGCCCATATTTGCTGCAGAATGAAATCACAACCGAGCGGCCCAATCATGCCACGTTTTGACTGGCGCATGTGAGGGGCAGCAGGAAGACCTCGGAAATACTGCCACCTTGACGCAAGGTGCATCGGTGCTGCCACCACCACCACCACTCACACACCTACCACCGCCGCCACTTGTTTATCCTCTTCAGCTCATGGGGTCCAAATCCGAGCAGAGCGCTGGCTGCCCCGCCGTCTGCACTGCTCACCCATGCCACAGTCGCCTCCCACCCCACCGCCACCGAACTTATCCTGGCGACGGACCCAACCATTTGCAAGTGCGAATACCGCCAGGCAGGTGGGACAAAGGAGGGGGACCTCCTCATGGGGCCACGAGACGTGGGAGGGTATGCCGACGTCGTGGGAGGGGGGGCGTATGCGGATACTGCCGCCAAGGCCTTCGGTGGAGCTCCCTGGGCGCAGGCTACGAAACGCTGTACTTGGTGGCGCAGACGCACGTGATCACAGCCACGGGGGCCTTCGGTAAAGCGCCCTTTGGGGCCTCGAAGCGTTGTACTGTGTGGCGCGGCCGCCTGTGATCACAGTCACTGGGGCCGTCGGTGAAGCTCCCTGTGGAGCCACGGAACGCTGTGCTGAGTGGCGTGGGCGCGTGTGATTACAGCCACTGGTGCCTTCGGTGGAGCTCCCTTTGGGGCCACGAAGCGCTGTATTTGCGGACGCGGACGCATGTGATCACAGCCACTGGGGCCTTGGGTAGGGCTCCGTATGGGCCACGAAGCGCTGTAGTCTCGGGCGCGGGCACATGTGATCACAGCCACTGGGGCCATCGGTGGAGCTCCCCATGGGGCCACGAAACGCTGTACTGGGTGGCGTGGACGCATGTGATCATAGCTACTGGGGCCTTCGGTGGAGCTCCCATTTTGGGGCCACGAACGCTGCATTCTCTGGCGCAGACGCCGTGGGCACAGCCACTCAGGCCTTCGGTGGAGCTCCTATGGGGACACAAAAACCTGTATTCTCGGACGCGGACGCATGTGATCACAGCCACTGGGGCCTTCAGTGAGGCCCCCTATGGGGCCACGAAGCGCTGTACTTGGTGACGCGGACGCATGTGATCACAGCCACTGGGGCCATCGGTGGAGCTCCCTTTGGGGCCACGAAGCGCTGTATTTTCTGACGCGGACGTATGTGATCATAGTCACTGGAGCCTTCGGTGGAGCTCCTTGTGGGGCCACGAAACGCTGTATTTGCGGACGCGGACGCATGTGATCACAGCCACTGGGGCCTTGGGTAGGGCTCCGTATGGGCCACGAAGCGCTGTCTCGGGCGCGGGCGCATGTGATCACAGCCACTGGGCCCTTCGGTGGAGCTCCCTGTGGGGCCACGAAACGCTGCACTGGGCGCGGAGGGCACAGGCAGGGATAGGAGGATGGAGAGGACGGGCGAGGAGGAGGAGAAGGAGGAACGCGGGGCGCTGTCTCTTCAAAAAGAGGACACAGCACCACATAATGGTTGGGAACGAGGATGGTGACGATGACGATGAGGAAGGAGGAGGGGGAGGGCAGCGGGAGGGAAGGAGACGCGGGGCGCTGTCTCTTCAAAACGACCACCACAGGATGGTTGGACTAAAAGTGGCTAGCGCAGGCAAGGTTGCCACAATAATCAGGCAGAAAATGCACACTGCTTTCGGCGGGCGCCACAAGCCCCGCAATACCCTGAACTCCGCACAGGTCCAACCTCTACACGAGCACCGTCCACTCCGGACGAGCGTGCCCCATACTCTTCACCGGCCAGATCCGTGATGATGGATACTGAGACCGATGACAGCGGCGAGGAAAATGGCAACCAGCAGCTGGCGCTGCAGGTGCGACGCAGACAGCAGCAACGCTAGCCACCACGACGGCGACAGCAGCAGCAGTGGCGACGGTCTCCGCGGCGGCAGGCCGGCTGGCAGTGAACACCGCAGGGAGCTGCTGCGCTCGCAGAAACGCGTGCAGAGCATGGGGGGGGCGTGCCAAAAAATTCTCGCACCCGCATGAGCACACACACACACACACGCAAACACACACCCACACACATACACACACACACACACACACACACACACACACACACGCACACACACTGCCCAAATCGAGCCGGAGCGATGCAGGATCAACCGACAATTTTCAGCGGCGAATAAAAAAGCACAGCACAGAGCGGAAGATGGGAGAGCGAAGCACATACACACCCACACACACACACACACACACACTCTTGGGCGTCGCGGCCCCTCGCGCAGCGACAGGGCGGAGTAAAGTCAGAGCAGCGAGCGCGCACGCGCGTCTAGAGAACACACACAGGCACACACACACACACACACACACACACACGCGTTCACTTGTTGGTGTCGCGGCCACGCCCGCAGCAACTAGGCGAAGCCAGGCTAATGGCCGAAGAGGGTAGAGTGCGCGGGAGCCCAGCTCAGCAGCAGCAGGGCGTGTCGAGTGCATCCATGGGGAACCGCGCAGCACGACTCGCGGGGAGGCAGATGGGAGGGAGGGACGAAGGAGGGGGGATTGAGGCGGGGGGGAGTCGGAAGAGGGGCAGTAGCGCAGTAGCCGTAGCGCAGATGCGCTTTAGGTGGACAGCGTCTGACCCACAGCGAGGTCGTCCAGTAGGGGGCAGTGGCGGTGAACAGAGGACCAGACGATCCACACACACACACACACACACAAACACAAACACACACACACACTATCCTCCGACTCGCTAGTGCGGCCAAACCAGCTGTTACAGTTGCGGGGGGGACCACACAACACACACACACACTTACACACGCACGCGTAATACCGCTGGTCCGATAGCACCTCCAGCAGAAGGGGCAGAACGCCCCCGTGGAGGGCCACCTCTCGCAATCAGGATGGGTTGAATATCTCACTTCTGACGAGTGATTACCCCACCTGGCTGGTCCGACCCCGCTCGTGGCCGAGGTATGCCCTACAGCGACCTGCCATGACCAAAGGTAGGAGAGCGCGGAATCGAATCGACAAGTCGGAAATCGGCGGCCGAGTCGGGAAAAGTCGAATCGGCGGACATCGGCAGGCTGGTATGCCTCCATTGAGGAATCGGAGTCCACATCGGAATCGGAGGTCGAATCGAATCAGAATCGGAAGCCATCGAAATCGAATCGAATCGAATCGGAGGAATCGAAGCGAGCCTTGCAGAGGTGGGTCGCTAAGCAGGACATCGGGGGGGAGGGTGCGAGCTTCTGACCGCAGGCCTCGCCTCGCCTCGCCCAGGCGGACAACCCGAGCCACCGGTCCGGGGCGCCCGTCGGGGCCCTGCAGCTGGGAGGGGCCCTCGTGGCCTCCCGGGCCGCCGCGAGCAGAAGCGCCTGCGGAGGCCCAGGCTGCCCAGAGGCCGTGTGGAGGTGGGGTGGCCCACAGGGGGGAGATGCTCGCACTTCGACAGGGCGGGGGGAGGGGGGAGGAGGGCGACGGGGGCCAGGGGGGAGCAGGGGCGGGCGAGGAGGGAGAGGTAGGGGCCCAGGTCACTCGAGAGCGGCAGCTGCGCACACACCACCACCACCACCACCACCACCACCACCACCACCACCACCACCACCACCACCACCACCACCACCACCACCGTCCCTGGCCAGGGATGGTGGCGGTGTGTGGCTGGTGCCTTCTCCGAGTGCCTGGGGGGGGGCAGAGTCTCTGGGCCACCCGAGGCCGCCCAAGGGCCTCCCCCCAACGGCAACCAGGTTGACACTGTACCGCTGGCGTCGTGTTCATAGAATCTGGCAACGGAACTGGCCATTACGCTCCATGGCTGTAGCTACAGTCTGCCAAAATAGTGCTTGCACTGAGGGGTTCTTATCTCGCTTCGTTAAGTTGATTGGTGGTATTCCCGATGTTCGCCACGTTGCGGTCCGCGCCGCCTCATGGTGTGTTGTGGGCGCCCCGCGCTTCGGGGGTATGCCGAGGTTGCGCCACGTTGCCGCTCGTGCCGCCTCGTGGGCGCCTAGCGGGCGCCCCGCGCTTGGGGCGTACGCCGAGGTTGAGCCACATTGCCGCCTCGTGGTCGCCCCCGTGCGCTGGGGGGGGCGGGGCTTGCCAAGGTTTAGCCACGTTGCCGCCGCGTGGGCGCCTCGTGGGCGCCCCGCGCTTCGGCGGTATGCCGAGGTTGCGCCACGTTGCCGCCAGTGCCGCCTCGTGGGCGCCTCGTGGGCGCCCCGCCCTTGGGGGGTATGCCGAGGTGGCGCCACGTCGCCGCCCCGTGCCCCCTCGTGGGCGCCCCGTGCTCTGAGCTTACGCGACATAGCTGTCGCCACATAGCTTACACCGCATAGCTTACAACAGATAGATTAGACCGCATCGTTTACGCAACACGGCTTACGTCGCATACCTTACACACCATAGCTTTCTCCTCAATGTCACACCAGATTGCTTGCACAACATAGCCTCCGACAGGCAGCTTACACCGCCTAGCCTTCACCTCTCACCAGCTCGCACCACATACCTTTCCCCATGCAGCTTACACCACGTAGCTTTCACATCCCATTCTAAGAATTGGGGTCCACGCTGGCTAAGATCCTCGATCGACATACTCAGGGGAACAAAAAGTGGCATAAACATAAAAACTCGGAGGTCCGCGCGGATTTCTCGGATCGGCGATGGGGCCCCCCGGCGGCGCCTCCGGCGCCGCCCCTGGCGCGCTCCGCGCGCCAGGGAGGGGGGTCCAGCGCCGATCCGAGAAATCCGCGCGGACTTCCGAGCTTTTATGCTTATGCCACTTTTTGTTCCCCTAATCCTCCCAGGAGCTGCGGCCCCGAATTCGGCGGGCCAAAAGGTCGTGCGCGGAGGGCGCGCACGAGCCGGGCAGGGCCCCTCAGGGCATCGGCGGGGCGGCGCGGCGCGCCTGCCGCAGGAGGCCGGGAGGCACGGCGGGCAGGGTGGGCAGCCCAGCCAGGGCAGCTCGCCGAGCACGCACGCTGCCTCATCGCTCCGCGGGATCGGCCTCATGGCCGATCGCGGCGATCTGACTACCCACCAAGCCACCCCAACCCAAGCCGAAGACCCGAAGTTCGCCCGAATTTCGGGTTGGGGGGGTACGGGTTCCATGTGTTTTTTCCATGTTCCCCGACCCCCCCCCCCACTGGAAATGGAGGGCAAATTGAGGCCTTCGGGTTGGGTTGCGGTGGTTTGGTGGGTGGTGAGCGATCGGGCCCATCCCGCCGGGCGCAGAAGAAGCGAGGAGGCGCATGCCCCGCAGCTGACCACATCCGGGCCGATGTCCGGGCGGGAAGGTTCACTTGGCGTGTCGCGGTGGCGGCACCAGCGAAACACTATGCCCTGCGAGCTGACAGCGTGCCGCCCCGTTCGGAGGGGCGGAGGGGCAGGGGAAGCACGGGACGCTGACGCCTGGGAGATGGGGGCGTGGATGGCGTGCCGCGCCGAAGCGCGGCAGGCCAGAACCAGCGGCGCGACCATGCTAAGCAAAAGTTCCCAGTGGTAAACGGAGCGGGGGGTGGCAACAATCGGCACGGTACGATCGACAGGGGCACGGAAAGGCTAGGGACCAAGACTGATACCATTTCCTGTCCATGCTGAACCAGATGTGCTGTCGACGCCGCCGCGGGCCGCCCATTAGAGACAGAAGGCAGCCTGCCCAACAGCGGACGCTGCTGGTTTTGGACAACATTTGCGGTTGGGCATCGCACCCTTTCTCCGTACCCGTATCGGGCGTCCAAATCGGGGATCTCCTGACCCGGGTCAGTCCAGACCCGGGTCAGCCAAGCCTTGCAGAATCCTGCGAGATCCTGCGCCACCCAAACCCGGCTGGGTCAATGCGAAAGATCCTGCAAGATCCAACAGGATCCTGCACCCAGATCCGGGTCAATGCGACCCTGGCCCTGCAGGATCCTGCAAGATCCGGCGCTCCGGCGGACCCCCGTTTGCCTTGACACCCCGCCTCGTGAGCCCCGGCCCAAAACCGGGCCTCGCCCGGCCAGCGCGAGCTGCTGGGGCCAGGGCCTCGGGGAGGCCGTCGGGAGGCTCCGCGGGCGCCTCGGCCCACCTCGCCGCCGCCCCGGGGGGGCCTCCCGGAGTGGACGCCATCCCGGGCCAGCCTGCACCGCAGAGCCGCCGTGCTGCCACAGGGCCACGGTGGACAGGGAACGGAGGGGGGCCCTTACGGCCACGGCGGGCCTCGGCCACGAGCGGGTTCCCCGACCCAGGGCAGAGGAGCAGCCCGGGACATCCTGAGCCGGAAGTGGTCCTTCTGTTGGCGCCGTGGCCGAATTGCGCCATGCTGGGTGCAGTCCATAGGCAGCGCTCGATCCACCCGCTTTTATTGCTGGAACGGTCCCCCTAGAGCCAGAGCGGCCCACTTCTAAGCTACATGGTGTAAGCTATGTTACGTCGGCTATGTGGCGTGGGCTGTGTGGGAAACGCTATGCGGTGGAAGCTATATGGTGTAGGCGATCTTGCGTATGTAGGCTATGTGGTGTGACCTGTGTTGTGTCATCGCTGCGGTGCAAGCTATGTGGTGCAAGCTGTGCTGCGCAAGACGTGTGCTGCGAGCTACGCGGTGAGAGCCATGCGGTGCAAGCTACGAACTGCAACCTCAGGCAAAAAAGCTACGTGGCCTGTAAGCTACGTCGTGTGTGAAGGTCAGCAATGCTGGGCAAGCCATGCGGTGTGAGATATGCGATGTGTGACCCGTGCGGTGCCAAGCTATGCGCCGCCCGCGAGGCGCACACGAGCCAGGGCGCCAGCGTGGCAGAGCCTCGGGAAAACCACCCAGCGCACGGGGCACCCACGAGGCGGCCCCACGAGTATAGGCACGGGCGTCAGCGTGGCGCCCACGAGCGGGCACGAGAGACCAACGGGGCGAAACCTCGGGAACCCCACCCGATTGCTCAGAGAGCGAAGTACGAACCCCACAAGTGCAGGCACTGTTTGGGGAATGGAACTCAGAGTCTCTAACGGCCACACGTATGGAGGAGGGTGCGGGTCGTGTTCAAAGTTTCGCCCTCGAATAAAAATAAACAGAACTGATGATCCGAAACCTTCAGCGATGGTCCGAATTGGTGGCAGCCCCATAAGGCGATGGTCCTTCAGGGGGGCAATTCAGGTTGTGAAAAAGGACAGCTTGTAGGGACTTCTCAGGAGAGGACTTAGAACGGGAGGGTGTGTTGTAGCATCGCTGGTGCATGTTGGGATTGCTCTGGTCCTCCTCCTCCTCCTCCGCCTCCTCCTCCTCCGCCTCCTCATCCTCCTCATCCTCCTCTTCTTTCTCATCATCATCCTCATCCTCATCCTCATCCTCATCCTCATCATCATCATCATCATCATCATCATCATCATCATCATCATCAGCATCAGCATCAGCATCAGCATCAGCATCAGCATCATCATCATCAACAACATCATCATGACCACCACAAGAAGAATCATAATCATCATCATCACCACCACCACAATCACCACCACCACAATCAGCACCATCATGATGATCATCCTCATCAACAGCAGCATCATCATCCTCAGCATCATCAACATCAGCATCCGTATCAGAATCATACTCGTCATCATCATCATCTTCGGCATCACCATCATCATCTTCATCATCATCACCACCATCATCATCATCACTATCCCCCTTCTCCTCGTCCTCCTCCCCATTAGCATCCCTCTGTCTACCCTTAAGTCGGGCGTGTCCCCCTACAGGGGGATTCTGGGCGAAAAACATAAAATCCAAAAATGCCCCCCAAATATTCAAAAATAATAAAAAAATGATCCTCATACTACTTTTAACTATTTTTGAATATTCCCCCTGTAGAGGGACAGGCCCGACTTACGTCTACCCTCTCGCCCCGCCAGCAGGCCTCACCAGCGCCACCCCCAGCGCTGGCTCTTCTGGCCCTCGACGTCGTCTCCGCCTCCGCCGGGGCGCGGGGCCAGAGAGAGCGAGAGAGAGAGAGAGAGTGAGAGAGAGAGAGAGAGTGAGAAAGAGAGAGCGCGTATGCGTGTGTGGGGGAGAGAGACAGAGAGAGAAAGAGAGAGAGAGAGAGAGTGAGAGAGAGTGAGAGAAAGCGAGGGTGAGAGAGCCAGAGAGTGCGTGTGAGAGAGGGAGAGGAAGAAAGAGAGACTGACAGACAGACACAGACAGACAGACACACAGACAAACAGGCAGACTGACAGACAGGCAGGCAGACAGACTCACAGACAGGCGGAGATAGAGAGAAGGCAAGATGCCTGAAGGGCCTCATAATCACCCTGCAGTCCCTCATCCCCATCGTTTGCCCCATCCTCTCTCCTCCTTCCCCTGTATCCCCCGCATTCCCCTGCTCTTCTGCCGCATACCTTCCTACCCTCCAAAGACATAAGACATGAACTCCCCCGGCTTCCCACGCAGCATCCCGAATGCGTGCTTTGTGGCACGCTGGCGGAATCCCCGTCGACGCCCGCAATACCCCTGCCGAACATGAGTCGTCGACACCACTTTGCACCGCCAAGCGACAACATGTTGCAACGTTTGCTTCAGAGTGATGCGAGGCTCCTGTATCCAAAGCCTCCCGACCATTATCAGCACTGGCGCCTCGTACCGGAGACAACACCAGGGACGCGGCAGCCTGCTGCTCGCGCACCATCTCCTGTGAAACCATAGGACGCTGAGGGAAGAGGGAGGAGAATGGAAGAGCACCACCAGCAGGGGAAGGACGAGGAGGATCCTCCTCCTCCTCCTCCTCCTCCTCCTCCTCCTCCTCCTCCTCCTCCTCCTCCTCCTCCTCCTCCTCTCCTCCTCCTCCTCCTCCTCCTCCTCCGCTCCTCCTCCTCCTCCTCCTCCTCCTGCTCCTCCTCCTCCTCCTCCTCCTCCTCCTCTTTTCCTCCTCCTCCTCTCCTCCTCCTCCTCCTCCTCCTCCTCCTCCTCCTCCTCCTATTCCTCCCTCCCTCCCTCCCTCCCTCCTCCCTCCCTCCTCCCTCCCTCCTCCCCCTTCTCCCTTCTCCACTTTTTCTTTTCTCCCACCTCCCATTTCTCCCTCGCGTCTCGGCCCAGGGACAGCCCGCCGGCTCCCCACCCTCCCTGAATGGGAGGGGCCCCTGGGCGTTCAGGTTGCGCTCCACCGCCCACGCTATTGCACCCCAGGCCTCCCTCTCCTCCCTCCCCTCCTCCTTTCCCTCCCTCCCTCCCTCCCCTCCCTCCCCTCCTCCTCCCCTCCCTCCATCCCTCCCTCCCCTCCTTCCCAGTTCTTCCTCCTCCCCTCTCAGCCCCAGACGGCGCGACCCGCCCCCCCCACCCTGGCGGGGCCGGTCCTCCATCAGGCGGCCCGGTATCTCCCCACCGATGCCGCGCGCTGTAGCCAGACACGAGCCTGCCCCCCTTGCCGGCAGGGCTGCTCGTCCCCCCCTGGCTTGCGGATGCCACGACAATGGACACGCTAACAGTCCTATCATTGAATTAGACATGCTTTTCAAATGTTCAGAACATGGTTTCACATGTGTTGAAGATGTGCTTAACCTGTATCGGCATGTGCTGGACGTGTTTGCGAATATCTAAAACATCTGGAAACTACTTGGCAACTCGCCCCCTCCCCATTGATCGTCTTCCACAACCCATGCCCCCCCTCAAGAGGGAAGTCGGGCCTGTCTTCCTACAGGGGGATCTTGGACGAAAAATGTAGAATAGTCGAAAAAAACTCCAAAATGGCTTTAAAATGCTCAAAAAATCATCCCCAGACTATATGTTTCGACTATTTTTGAATATTCCTCCTGTAGAGGGACAGGCCCGACTCAACTCAAGAGGGAGGAGGAAGTTGGAGCGTCTGGGGAGCGAGTCCCCATGATCGCTCTTCTGCCGCCGAGGGGCCCTGCGGCGCTCTTCTCGCCACTGGGGGTACGCTGCGGCTCAGAGGGCGACCCGAGGCGATGGGCGTTGGGCGGCCCCGGGTGAGAACGGAGTGGGGCGCGCAGTGGGGAGGAGGGATGAGGAGGAGGAGGAGGAGGAGGAGGAGGACGAGGAGGAGGAGGAGGAGGATCGCACGCCACTGAGGGGAAAGGAGGGGGGGGAAAGAAGTCCAACGGTCCACAAAAGCACCCAAGGGGGGGCCCATCGAAGAGTACCTTGTCACCCTGGCAGGAAGGCCGAAGACCTGCCAGGGGCCAGCGACAGGGCCCCCCCTGGGTATCAGACCGCTTCAATCTTCATCCAGATTATTGTTTGGGGTTCTCTCCTGCAGCTTCGGCCCAAGTGCGGCCGCTTCGGACTCATTGGAGGAGGAGGAGGAGGAGAAGGAGGAGGAGGAGGAGGAGAAGGGAGGAGGAGGAGGAGGCGAAGGGAGGACAAGGAGGAGAGGGAGGAGGACCAGTCAAGACCCAAGACGCATCAGCGATGTTGCAATACACTCTCACGCCCCAAGTCCCCTCCTCAGCATGTCATATAATTACGCAGGACGAAATATTGTCCTCAAGGGGTGAAGATGGCGATGAGGAGTTCACATGACAACATCAACGCCGCCGAACGGACTGCGCCTGGACGAGCTGCGCGCAGCAACCCGGAGGAGAGAGATATATCCATGCTGTTCTGTCGTTCCGGGACCAAAAGGAAAAGCCTTTCGTCCTGGGGATGTAGGCAGTCATCTTCACCGCAGGAAGCGCCGCCTCGGAAGACGAACGCCCCATGGGCCCGCAAAATGCAGGCAGGAGCTCCGTGTGTTGAGGGCAGCCGCCACCAAGCCTTCGAGCCAGACAGGGAGCGACGAGGTGGGCTTGGGAGTTCAAAGAATCGGGGAACGATCAATGACATACAGTGGGGGCGCGCATAAAGAAACCATCTGCTTTTCGTCAGGGTGCCCTGGGTTTCTTCGCTCCGCGCGCTGCGCGGTGACTTCCCGCGGCCATCAAAGAAGCTGCTGCGTTCAGGGTGCTCCGTGTTTTCCCTCAGGTGCACCTCGCGCGCAGGTTTTCAGGGTTCGGTTCCTTGCAAGGGTTTCTTGCGACCGCGCCCGCACTGCATATAAACATGAAATGCTCGGAGGTCCGCGCGGATTTCTCGGATCGGCGCTGGAGACCCCTGGCGGCGCCTCTGGCGCCGCCCCTGGCGCGCTCCGCGCGCCAAGGCGGGATGGTCCAACGCCGATCCAAGAGATCCGCGCGGACCTCCGAGCTTTCTATGTTATGTCACTGCTTGTTTCCCTAAAGAAGTGCCCAGGCGTAACCTCGCTCTGAAGAGAAAGGAACCTCCCTGCACCCGCGCAGCTGTTGCACAACCCTTACCCTTCTGGCCATCAGAATACGACGAAGCCCCCGGCGAGAGCCGCATTTCAAGAAGGAAACGCCATTCATCTATGTAAGTGTCGCACATGCTTACACGGATTGTAGAACATGTTTGGGAAGTATCTGGCAAGTACACAAGCTTGAAAGCCTGCTGGCCTCCATGCATGCAACGGTTGAAGCTTTTGAAACGAATGTGCGCGGCGCTGCGGCGAGATCCTCATGTTGAAAGCCACCAGCGCTCTAACCGTGTAACGGCTGGCAACATTTTAGACGCGTGGGCGCGGCGCCGAGGCGAGAGCCGCATTTCGAGAACGACCGACCTTCCTTCCATGTAACTGTTGGAGGTTGTGAGCTTCGAGCTGACATGTTGCAACGAGGCGAGAGGGACCCTCTGACTAGCCTGCGGACATATCTAGAGGTGCGGCAAGGAAGAAGGATGGAAGATGCGATGGGAGAAGGCGGAAGAGGAGGAGCAAGAGGATGGGAGGAGAGGGAGGAGGGGAAGGAGGAGGAGGAGGAGAACGGGCAGGAGGGAGAGGAGGGGGGAGGACAAGCTAGGTGCGCTCGCGTCATATCTGACGTCCTACCCCTCCCTCCCATCCCTTACCATGGCGCTGATTTTCTCTATCCGCGGACGCGTGTCGTAGCGGACCTGTGGCTCCGCGCGCGCGTGCGTAGTGGGTGGTGGTGCGCGTGCGTGCGTGCGTGCGTGTGTGCGTGGTTGTCGTGGTGGTGGTGGTGGTGGTGGTGGTGGTGTGGTGGTGGTGGTGGTGGTGGTGGTGGGTGGTGGTGGTGCTGGTGGTGCTGGGGGTGCTGGTGGTGGTGTGCGGTGATGGGTTGGTGGTGGTGGTGGTGGGTGGTGGTGGTGGTGGTGGTGGTGGTGGTGAGTTGGTGGTGCGGCGCAGTGGTGGCGGGCGGATGGGCGCGCGAGAAAGAGGCCCGCGCTGGGGCGAGAACGCCATCCTGAACGACGGAGGCCAAACACCGATCCGAAAATGAGGCCCACGCTGCAGCGGGAGCACGATTCGGAACGATTCGGGAGCAGAAATGAGGCCGGCGCCTCAGCGAGAGCAGCATTTTGGAAAAAACGCAAGCGAAAACCCGTTTCCCGGGAATCCTGTGTGTAAAAAAACAGTACGCGGGGGGGGTCGGCGATCACCCAACCGCCATCAGGGGAAGAGGGAGAGTATTTTCATATTGAGTAATTGTGGAGGAGGAGGAGGAGAAGGAGGAGGAGGAGGAGGAGGAGGAGGAGGAAGCTCAAACTCTCCGTGTTCCCTGTTTGGTCCCCGCAGGACCCCTCGACACACCGCGCCCCCTTCGGGGAGGAGGGCGGGGCCTTTGCAGCGGGGAGAGCATGGGTACGCGAGCCGCCCGCAGCTTCCCGGCGCCGCGCGCGTGCTCTCGCCCGCCCACCGTCACTCTGGAGAGGCGGCCCCTGACAGCCGCACAGGTGCGCCCCCACCACACCTCCTCAACACCGTATTCGACCGACACGCGCAGACCCACCCACGCACCCAAGCCGCACCATCCCCAGCTGGCCTTCGCCGGGCAAGGGACTCTTCGAAGCCAGCACGTCCCAGCCCCTCGCCCTCCAGCAGAGCCGCTGCCCTCGCCCGCCACGCGCTGGAGCTCAAACCCCCAAGGGCGATACGCGGGGCCCGCGGTCTCGACACCGCGCGGCTAGGTGGCGACTTTCCGAACCCTACCCCCACCAACAGTCGATTCTCCTGCATCGACGGGGGGCGGGGGTAGGGCTCGCATTCCGCCACGTGCTCGCCGAAATCCGGACCCTGATGCCTGATACGCTGATCCGCGAGAGCAGGGTTCGGACTTCGCCGTCGAGCGGCTCCGCGCGGGGCCTACGGCTCCCCCGCACGGCACCGCGCAGCCCCGCGCGGCACCGCGCGGCGGCACCACGCCAGCGTGGACCCCCCAGCCCGCGTGGAGCCCGCGCCAGCGGCGGCGGGCGGGGCGCTGGGCGGTGCCGCTCGGCCCTGGGCGCGGGCTCCCAGGGGGCAGGGGCTCCCTCTACTTCCTTCTCTCTCTCTCTCTCTCTCTCGCTCTCTCTCTCTCTCTCTCACTCTCTCTCTCTCTCTCTCACTCTCTCTCTCTCTCTCTCTCTCTCTCTCTCTCACTCTCACAGACTCTCTCTGTCTCTCTGTGCATGTGTATGTACAGGCATGCACACCTCTGTATACATACACACAACATACAAACAGACAGACAGACAGACAGACAGACAGACAGACAGACAGACAGACAGACGGACAGACAGACAGACAGACATACGTACATATATCTACACATACATACATACATACATACATGCATGCATGCATGCATGCATGCATGCATGCATGAATACATACATACCTGCACACATGCATGCATGCACGCATGCATTCATATCTACATGCATGCACATCCACGTATATGCAGACATATGTATGCCTACATAAATACCTACATACCTACATACATATATGCATGCAGGCATAATGCATGGATGCATGCATACACACATTCATACACACACAGGCATATATATATATATATATATATATATACATACATACATACGTATATACATACATACAGATATGCACACATACCTACATACATGCATTACATTACATATATACATGCATGTACATATACATATACATATACATACGTACGTTCATGCACGCATACATGCATGCATAAGCACACATACATGCACACATGCATGCATGCATACATACGTGAAGGCATGCATATATACATGCATTCATGCATACGCACATGCAGACATGCATGCCGAAATATAGGCATACGTGCATACACACACTTATATATATATATGTATATATATATATATATGTATGTGTGTGTGCGTATATACAGGTCCGAGTGCATGCATACTTACGTACATACATACATGCATGCATAGCTACATGCATACATGCGTACATGCATACGTGCATACATACATACACACATGCATACATCCATGCATGCATGCATGTATATACACACGTACATATGTATGTACCCCTACGTGCATGTATACATTACATGCATACAAACATACATACATGCATGCATATGCATGCATGCACATACATACATACATACTTACTTACGCACGCACATCCATACAGTCATACGTGCACACAAACATATAAACACACAGACATGCACATGTATAACGATCACAAACATAGCAACACACATACGTGCATACATATATACCTGTCCACCTGCCTACATGCGTACATACGTACATACATGCATACAGACATACGTACATACAGGCATGCATACATATATGCAAACACAACTGCAACATGCATACATAAACACATGCACACATACACACATGCATGAATGTACAAAATTACAATGACTACATTAGAAGATGACGATGAAGATGACGGCGTGAGGATGCTGATGCTGATGCTGATGCTGACGCTGACGCTCATGCTGATGCTGATGCTGATGCCGATGTCGATACTGATGCTGATGCTGATGATGCTGCTGCTGATGGTGGTGGTGGTGATGCTGGTGATGACTGGTGGTGATGGTAGGGGTGATGATGGTAATGAGGATGCTGATGCTGCTGATGCTGCTGATGACGATGCTGATACTGATGCTGATGATGGTGACAGTGATGGTGGTCATGATGAAGGTGGTGATGATGGTGATGATGATCCTGGCGAGAATGTGTCAAGAAGAAGATGATGATGGGGATGAGGATGAGAATGATGACAAGAATGAGGATTTTGATGATGGTGGCGATGAGGTTGACGATGATGATGATAACAAGAAAGATGACGATGATGATGATTACGATGATGAGTATAATGCCAATGATAATAATGATGATGTTGGTGATGATGGTGATGGTGATGGTGCTGGTGATGGTGATGGTGAGGATGATGACGATGGTGATAGTGATGATCATGATGATGATGATGACAACCACGATGATGATGGGGAGGAGGCTGAGGAGGGTGATGATGATGCCAATGATGATGATGATGACGATGATGATGATGGTGATGATTATGCTGATGATGATGATGATGATGATGATGATGATGGCGACGGTGATGATGAAAAAGGTGATGATCATGATGATGACGGTGACGATGACGATGACGATGTCAATGATGATGAGCATGATGATGCTGATGATGATCATAATGATGATGGTGATAATGATGATGCTGATGCTGATGATGATGATGACGACGATCTCTCCTCCTCGAACTCCCCTGCTTTCTCCCTCCCTCCTAATCTATATCCTCTCCCGCCACCTTCGGCTCCTCCACTGTACGCAACTCCCTACTTCCGATTGCGATTACACGATGGGGTCTTCTTTGGAGTTCCAGCTCCGCTGTGACACGCGTCCACGGATAGCGAAAAAACAGGGAAATGCGATGGGAGGGAAGGATGTGAGATATGGCGCGAGCGCACCTGGCTTGCCTCTCCTCCTTCCCTCTTGGAGGCCGGAGGGTCTGAACTGGTTGAGACCCCAGCAAGTCGTTCAAGAGGTTGGGATGAAGGTCAGTCCGCTCAAAATCGGTTCCCGGACCCCTCCCGATGCGTATTACGGTCCGGGGGCCCGAAAACGGCCCACAGAGGCCGAAAAACAAGAAACCTTCCTGAACCCAGAACCCAGGACCTCACCCGCCCTCCCTGGTGGCTGGAAACGGTGCTGGGCCACCTCAGACCCGTCCCTCTTGGAAGGGCCAAACGTACCCCCAGGACGACGTACCCCCAGTGAGGTGCCGAAGCGGCCACGTTTCCAGCCACGGTGGGCGCCAAAACGCAGCGGTTGGGCGCCCCGAGGTGGCACTGAGGCCCCCTCTCCAGGGCACGTCTGTTCCCAGACCCCCGACGTCATGATGCTTTCACAACGTCGACCCCTGGAGGTCTCGACCCATTCCCTGTGACCAGTTTCTCATCCTGAATCGTTCTGGGACGGTCACTAGAGGCCCTGTAAGGGCCCTCCGAAACCGAAAATAGCGAAAAACCTTCCGTCGTGAATGTTTCACTGCTGGAGGAGATCTGGGTTCTGGGGTACGCTTGATCTCCCCTGACCCCTCTCCAGCCTGCCTCACCCCCGCCCCCACCCCCCACTCTCCTTGGCCTCCACGACTGGCCCCGCGGCCGCGGGCGTGCCGGCATCGGCATCGCCCGATTCGGCCCCAGCGGTGGCACCGCCGAGGGCGGCGTAGAGCCTGGGCTCGGGGGCCAGAGACAGGGCGCAATCTGGCACCCCCCCCCCCCCCTGAACTCCTCCTGCTCCTCCTCCTC